>OZ035882.1:11721846-12081073 GCA_964034835.1 Muscina levida | reverse complement strand
AGAGAAATAGAGAAAGAGAGAAAAAAAGAAGTTGGAATATAAATCAAAGCAAAGCAAATATTTAAACAAAGGATTTCCCAGTCAGTCAGCCAACTAGCCACAATCATCATCATCATCATCAGCAACGTCATCAGCAACAGCAGGAGCATTAGCACAGCACCATCATCGAACAGACCAAGTGAGTAAGTGTCATTGTCTTAACAAGATTTCATTTCCCCCCATTATGACTGCCTCAGTGGCCTTTAAGCATCTTCTTCCGGCCTCTTGAAAAATTTACATCAAATAGAATTCTAATTGGATGCCAATAGGTGTGAGAGGTTTTTCCCAAGGATTTCGAAATTTCCAAGAGCAATCTATGTGTTTACTATAGCGTACAACATTGAACCACGTTAATGTTTTCAATAATTCCACTAAAGATGTTTTGCTACGGCTAAAACAGAAACCGGCTTTGCGATTTTCCTTTTCCATCTAATTACCTCCTCTCGTTCGACATTGGCATTGCAGTTGGAGTTGTTTGGTTGTTATTTTTCCCCATCGTTTTTTTTTTTTTGCATTGTACTATTGTGCGGCTTGTGATGTTATACACATTGCTGCTGCTGATAGTTGTGTGTGGAGTTTTTGTTGTTGTTTATTGCTAGTTGAAGGAATTACACTTGCCTACAAGTCTAGTCGGCCACAGCCATGCCACCACTTTTCCTTTGCAATAAAAATCGAGAGAAAGATGATGATAAATGTTAGATATGTACGCTCACTACTATGGCTAGTGTGATAAGCATTGTGATATGTGATGGAAGTAAAGGGGAGGGAAATTTTGGCAAGGTAAAGGTTTTAGATTGCTATTCAGGCGATTCGTCCTGGTGGTGGCGACATATTGTCTTTTTGGCTCAATCCTTAACAGGAAAAGCTACGTAAGAGATATTAAGTCGTTCGTTATCTGCTTACTATGACATTTTTTACACTATTTTTATTATTTATTTTAAAATATTAGGATGTCCAAATTTTGATAATAAAACAATTTATAAAAAATCTGGACTTTATGAAAATTATTTGTTATAAGTTTAGTTTTGAAAAAGGAAATTACAATAAAAGGAGTAATAGAAATAATAATAAAAAGATTTTTTCAATCAAAATACAATTTTTTTTATTGGAAACAAAGTTAAATAAATTTAAATTAATCGTATTTTTTATCTAACAAAATTGACGTAAAAATTGCGTTAATTAAACGGTTTGAGCGATGAAGTTATGTAAATAAGAAAAGCGTAATATAATTTTTTTTTATTCTTTCAAATTGTTATAAATTTTCACTAAATATATTAATTACAAAATTCTTTAAAAAAAACTCTTTTTATCCTTACTGTTTTATTGACTCATTTAATTTCTAAAAAAATATTTAAATGCCACACGTTTTATATAAATTTATTCTAATTCATTTGTCTTTGAATTTTAAATATTTTTTTTTTAATGAAAATAATAATTTTTTTAATAAGAAAGTCAAAATAGTAATTTTTTTTAATAAAAAAAAAAATAAAATTTAATAATAATAATAAAAAAAAAAAAAAAATATTAAAATTTTATAACGGACACTTGCGTTATTACCAAATTTCCATTTTTTTTATTCATGGTTTACAAAAAAAAAATGTAGAATTTTATTATAAATGGTCCGACAAATAACTTTTTTTTTTTGAAAATGTTATAAAAAAAACTGCTGAATATTTTCTCAAATTTCTTTTTTTTGAAAGTTAAATCCTTCCGGTTAATAATGAAAAATAATTTCATTCAAATGGCTGCCTCGGCTGGCCAAGCAGTAGCCTACACGATCGGTCCAATTTTTAAGCACATT
Source organism: Muscina levida (assembly GCA_964034835.1). Taxonomy (NCBI): domain Eukaryota; kingdom Metazoa; phylum Arthropoda; class Insecta; order Diptera; family Muscidae; genus Muscina; species Muscina levida. Next base: position 12,079,233 of record OZ035882.1, on the reverse strand, counting down.
ATCGATTGTGTGCAGCTGTATTTCACCAATGGCTTCACGAATATTGTCCTTTAAAGCGTCAATTGTCTCTGGTTTGTCGGCGTAACACTTATCTTTGAGGGCACCCCACAAATAATAGTCCAACGGTGTCAAATCGAGGTGGCCAAACGACATCAGCTCTACGGCTGATAATGCGATCTTCAAAAACAGGGCGCAAAACATTGAGTGTAGCTTCAGCTGTGTGGCACGTAGCGCCGTCCTGTTGAAACCAAATGTTGCCAATATCCTCCTCTTCAATTTTTGTGAACTACAATTTGTTCAACATTTCAATGTATGCGTGCGGGTTTCCTGTGCCCAATGCGACAATTTTGCTTGTTTACATACCCGCCAAGATCAAAATGAGCTTCGTCTGAAAAGATGATGTTTTTGGCAAAACATTACCATGATTTTCAAAGTAATGTCGCTATATTTCCCAGCGTTGTTCAAGCGTATACACAACCATATTCGTTCAGCAGAAGGATAAAACTAATTATCTTCCAAATCATACATGAGCGAAGTGTTACCATTCACGAAATAAGCACTAGTTGAAAAAAAAAACGTTAGATGGCGGACCCTTTAGAATTTTATTATTAAAAAGTATTTCATAAAAAAAAATTCTAAAATAATTTTTTATAATTTTTTCACCTTTTCTGGTTCCAATAAATTTATTTATTATAAAACCATACAAGAATGTCGTAAATTGAAAGCAAAAAAAAAAAATAAAAACATAAGTAAATAAAAATCATAAGTATTTTTTATTTTTTCGCTCAAATATAATGAATATGTACCGATTTTTAATATTACCCAAACTTAGTCATTATATTTAAAACTCATAAATAATCACTATTATGTAATTTTTATAATAAAACTCATAATGATTACGGTCCCTAGTTTTAATCATCAGTTATTCAAATTAACTAATTTTTAATTTAAATTACTTATATACATATTAATTTCTGCATGTTAGTGGAGTACAACCCATAACTTTTGGAGCAGTACCTTATTATAGAATAATCAAGAAAATTTAAAAAAGGAAATCCTAATATCTCTATTAGTTGCCGAGATATGGCTAGGGTAGTTTCTACCCCTTGGGCCGTTTCATACATTTTATTTTTATTTTACTATATTTTACATAAATTTCTTTTATCATATGTTATTGTATGTATTATCTAATTCAAAATGAATCTATTCTGTGCTGGGGACCCGTTAGTGTTAAATCGAAGTAAACATTTTAAATTATCAACTTGTGTTAATATAAACTTTTTACTATGTTTGGTTTCGTAGAAATTTCATTTTGAAGTCAGAGGTAAAAAAAACTACCCATTTGGGCCAAAATGGGTTAAACCATTGCAGACTAGAGGTTTACAGACATGTGGTAAACTTTTAAAAAAATGTTACAGTGTAAAAAGTGCAATTCAATATCTCTGTGAATTTGGTTATATTGTATGGGGTTATGGAAAAATTCTCTTTTAATTCGAACAAAATCATTTCATATTGGTGGAGTAAATCTCCCTGCTTATAAGTTTCACCTATTAGTGCAAAATATTAAAAGTCAACTATTTTGAACGTTTTGGAAATATCTTTTAGAAATTATTGGAAAATATTATAAACAAGTAGGGGCAGCACAATATGTCCGATTTGTATTCATTAAAGTCAATGTTCAATGCACTTACACAAAAGACATGAATGTAGAACTATGGGGGTCATTTATATGGAGTGTACCAGAAGGGAGGTGTCAAATGTTTCGGTTTTTTGAAGTTCCCTACTATTTCAGGCTAATAGACAGATAACCTGCAACTTTCTGTTAGAATGTTATGATAAAATATTAAATGTCCAAAAATATCTAGTTCATTGGTAATTAAGTGAAATATTTGTGTTGTGGGAGAAATATTAAATATTATCCAAAAATAGGTAATTTATTATGGGAGGTACCAAAAGGAGTTGGTAGATACAGTCCATAGTCATTCCTGAGCTAAATTCTCACAAGAGTGCATCTTATGCAAAATATGTCTATATTCAGTGGACATGCAAAAAGGATATTTAAGTAAAACAATGAAGGTCAACTTCGTCATCTGTATGGGAGGTACCATAAAGGGTGTAGTTAAGTTTACGGTTTTCTGAGGGTTTGTCTACTATTACAAGATAACTAAACTGACCAAATTTAAATATCCTCCATTTGTCCCTTTTTGGAAATTATGAGAGAAATATTAATTGTTCCAAAATAGGTCATTTCATATGGAAGGTACAAGAAGCGGTCGATCGATATAGTCCATATTCATTCCTAAATCAAACAGATTTCAGTGTAATTTCAAGAAAGTTATACATGTAAAGACATTAAGGTGAATTTGGGTCCTTTATAAGGGTAATACCAGAAGAGGTGTGGAAAATGTTTCTGTTTTCTTTGGAGGGTTTTATTATTTTATAAATTTGACAATGTTTAGAATATATAAAAGACGTAAAATTTTTTCAAAAACAGGTCATTTTGTATTGGGTGTACCGGGGGTGGGGCTATTCTGCCCATTTACAATCATTTATTTTGGAAAGTATTATTACTGATAAAGGATCAGTAATAATCCAGAGTCTCCACCTGGAGACCATTACGGTCCATTGTGAATGTCATATATCAAAATTAAATATGAATCTCTAAATTTGGAAATATCTCGTAGGTGGTGAAATCACTACTACTTACTAAACCCTAAGCAATGCATTTCAACATTTCGTTTTTTGTATAAAATGTCGGCTTTTGGCTTTAGCATACCATAGGGTGATTTAAGTAAGTGGGCATGTAGCTAGTAGTAAGGTAGGTAGTTCAAGCGTGGCCAATCGTCAGCTTCAGAACTGCATGGAAAGTATAGAGAAGAACAGAAATAGATTAATAGAAATATTGATAGATTGCGATAAATAAAGATATTTGAGGGCAAAACAAAAAAATGTTCTATGTATTATTATCATCCTTCTTTCGTGCAATATGTATATCGTCACCTAAAATGCAAAACGACGAATCATCAAAAAAATCGAAATTGAGTTTTTTATTGTATCTGTATAAAATTTCAAATTTCTACTGTCAAAAATAACATATCATCACTAAGAGTTGTCTAAGTTGATGCGGAATTGGAAAAAAAATCTACCCCGGAGTCGACCCATTTTAAGTGATAATGTACATAAAATAGTGAGATTGGGCATAAAATACATGGATACACTATGGTCTTCTGCTTGTAAGTCAGCTTAACCCTTTAATGACGAGAGCGAAATAATGGGAATATTTTAAAAATTTTGTTAGTACTACATATAAATTAGTTAAGAAACGAATTTTACATAAAAAAAGTAAGAAGAGAAATTTCCGAAAAATATCCATTTTTACTGTTGTTATGACGACTGTGACCATATGGTAACAGCTTTAAAACAGGTTAATAAAAAGAAACTAAGTAAAAATAATTCATGCAATACGCTTTTATGATATTTGATATTCTTCTCAAATAACAGAAACTAAAAGTCTTAACGTCCGATCGAATAGCGGTAAATCAACAGTAAAAGATCAAAGAATGCTTTAATGAAATCAAAAAATAAAATTTTTATGTTTATTTTATTGTGAGCAATATCTAAAGCTGTTAACGTTACCATATGGTAACTGTCGTCACTATTGGGATAAATCATTAGTAAATTTGATTCTGACAATTGTTCTTTTAGACTGTCAAAATATCACTTTCCTGCAATTGCAGAGCCGTGCAGTAGCTGAAAAGGTACCTCAATATCTCCTCGTTGTCACACAGTCTACAATAGTCTTCTTGTGTTTTTCCATAGAGCAATATAATAGGGAGAGACACCGACTCTATCTTATAAATAAGGTTCCATAAGCTCGAGCAAACTTTTTTGGATCGGAGGGGAAAATGTTTGAAAGGGGGTTTCGCGTTAGAGAGAGAAATTTAAAGAAAATATTGCGTTGTTTTCTTTTGCTGGGTGCAAAAATCGCAATAAGTTAACATAAGTCACATTTTAACATAAACTTTTAATAGTATTTTTGGTAAATTTTCAAGAAAATAAGTAACATATCCAAACACCGAACATCGAACATGTTAGTATTCGCTTGAGCCATACATCAAACTGATGTCTAATTTGAGTCCAGAGAGAGTTTTATTTTTCCCCAGTTCGATTTAAAAGCCCTATCGTTACAGTGTTCTGTAATGATGCCTACTAGGAGCATTACAACCTTCCTATCCAGCTCCAAATGTGTTCTGGTTCAGCTTCCATCATCTTTATTCAAGATTAATATCTCTGAGCATTATGGCAAATTCATCATCGGAACAAAATTATTTGTTCCGTTGTATAATGGGAATATATATGTTAAAATTGTTTTTTTTTTAATTTTGTTGAATTTGCTCGTACTGACTCTTTTTTGACCTATGAACTCTTAAGTTATTATAGATTTTAAGCGCATTCTATGTACAATTTTGAGATTATTCGATTTTTGTCCTAAAACGTTAAATCGTTATAAGTTCACGACCATCTACCCAAGTACTACTACAGCAACATGCCCTTAATAAACGCTACATTGACCACACCTCAAACGCATAAACACAGTGTTGCCACCTTCTGCTGCCATAAAAGTGATTTCCTCTTATATATTCTTACAATTATATGCTCTTGTATCTCTCTGTTCAATCGATTTTAAATTGATGACAACGTCGTCGTTGGCCATCGAACAGTGCAAGAAGGCCAACACAGAACAAGGAAGACCAGACGTGCCACCTTGTTGAAACTAATTTACTCATGTTTAATTTATAAGTTCTGTTCATTATTTACTTAAACGTTGGCAGACAATTGTCTTCGATTTTCTTTTATTTTCACCATTATTATACTTTTCTTCAATTCTACACTATGAAGAGTCTTCATTGAAGACATACAACGTTTTTCCCGGTTGGCCAATTGCACTGCACAGTGCAGCACACTGCACTTTAGTCTACAGCGTTTATACAATTTCTCAGCTCTTCTCAGCATCAAACAGTTGGCGAGAGATTCTCAAGGCAATTGCGCACACGCAAAAGACCAGATGATGATGATGATGATGGTGAACGAAAGCGCCATATATGTTGTCGATGTGCCGTTTGGAGACTGGAGAAGCACCGGAGAATGTAGTTGGACTGCATTTCATAACACTAACTGCGATCAGATGAATCGAGAGAGTAACATGAATTCCTTGAAAGCTTACAAAGTTGCAGGAAATATTCAATCTCATTAAGTAATTGGACGACGAAGGCGACGACGGCTCATTTTCGATTTTCTTAAGAAAATGTGATTAGGGGAGGAGGCCTGGCTTGGCCTGTATTATTTGATTAACGTGTTAATGTCGAAACAAGTTGACGAAAGGATTATACGATTTGCAGCAATGGTTAACTATTGATGTTAGGGTGCTTTTATAGCTGCCACATGAAATAGATTAAAGATAAATTGAAGGCAGACTTCAATGAAAACTGCTTCAGAGGAAACAATTTAAAACTTTAATCAATGGAATTTGGAAAAAAAATGTCCACTCAAATTCAAGAAGCTCTCCCACATGTTATTGATAAAAAATCTAAAGAACGAAGGATCACGTGCACCACAGTCCCACTTTTTTCTTTAGTTGATTACTGCACCATTTCCAAATGAAGTTCAAACATTAAATTTGAAATTCAAAAATATCATTTGAAATTCAAAAAACATCAATTGAATTTCAAAACTTATCAGTTGAAATTTGAAAGTCGTCAACTGAAATTCAAAACCCATCAATTGAAACTCAAAAGTCGTCAATTGAATTTCAAAACACGCCAATTCAACAGATTTGAATCATAAATCGTAGGTTCACTTCGACGTAAATAGGTATATAGCGACTTTTAAATTTCAACTGATAAGTTTTGAATGTCAATTAACGAATTTTAAATATCAATTGATGAGTTTTTAATTCCAATTAATGCGTATACACTATGAGCCGTATATTAGGGTGCGTCGATTTGAAAACCTATATTGTTTGTGAGATTTTTGGGTAACCGGTGACTTTTAAATTTCAACTGATAAGTTTTGAATTTCAATTGACGTATTTTTAATTTCAAATGATAAGTTTTGAATTTCAGTTGATGTGTTTTTAATTTTAATTGACAAGTTTTGAATTACAATTGACGACATTTGTATTTAAATTGATGAGTTTTTAAATTCATTTGACGACTTTTGAATTTCAATTCGTGGGTTTTGAATTTCAACTGGCGACTTTTAAATTTCAACTGATAAGTTTTGAATTTCAATTGACAAATTATGAATTTCAATTGACGAATTTTGAATTTCAATTGACAAGTTTTGAATATAAATTGAAATTCAATTGAAATTCAATTGCTGTTTTTTGAATTGCAAATGAAATTTTTAAATTTTAAATGACAAATTTTGAATTCCAAATGAAATGTTTGAATTTCAGTTGGAAATGGTGTAGTACTGGTTAATAAAATTAATTTTAATTTTCCTAATTCTATTTCGCATTCAATGTTGTCTTTCCACACTTTCATATTCAATATTATAAACAAGTAATTCGATCACAATGTCCTCTTTGTGCGTGTCCCTTAATACATTTATAACTGAAATTGTATTATCCTTTCGTCTTCGTGTCACTATTCCCACACATTCCCTCGCGTCCTTTTGTCTTAAGAGCCAACAAGGAGCCACCATGCTGGCTGGTTCCTCGTGAAAGCTGAACGACAACAACAACAACAAACAATGTGCGAATGATTGAAATTTATGACAACAACGGCGAAAGGTGCACAGGGAATTCCAAATGACAGCCGCCAAAAGAGTATGCAGTGCAAAAAAGGAAAGCCACCAGCCGCGACAGAAACAGCAGAAAACTTAGACAAAGCCAAAATCAAACCACCAGGAATAACAAGGAGCACACGCCCCAAAAACAATCATGAGCCAGAATAACACATAGGACGAAGAGAGAGAGAGAGAGCGAGAGAGCGCGATACAGAGAGTCAGTGGCAGACATGGAAAACATCCACCCAGTAGGACAAAGGAAACAGCAGAAATAGCAATAAAAAAAATCCATTCCTGTTCAAGCAGTCATGCACTAAAAACAACAACAAACGTAAGGATAATGCAGGAATCAGGAGTACTAGCACATGCTGAACACTAGGCAAAAATAGATACACAAAATACCGGGAGCGCACAACACACTCCCCCAAATTATGAACCCATAAAGGATACGGCAATAAAAGCCGGCACCAAAGCAGCAACGACCAAGATAGACAACAATTTAATTACGACTTTAAGAAAAGAATTTCTATAGGTATATATTTTTAAAGAAAATTGAAGCTGTAAATTAATTAGTTAGCGGCAAAGGTAGGCTAATTACAATAATGTTATTAAGGATGGCTTTCATTTGAGGAAATACTTACTAAGACTATGTGAGACTATGAAGATATGTTATTTTTAGGAGTATGACTTTGGATGCCGCAAGTTGTACGAGTTATAATGGAATGATATTTTTTTCAAACATATAACAACTACGTTTTAAACTTATCATGGAGTTGTTTTTTAATTTATAAGGTTTGAGAGGTTAAGAGACAACTTTGACATTCGAACTGCACTTTTAATCCTTTCAAAGCAATTGTATTTCTTTACCGTTTTGTCCAAAGTTTATATGTCTAATAGATATTGTCAAAAAATATATCATCGGTGTCCTTCGAAAAGGTCCCAAGTACACTTTTTTGTGAAATTGACTTAATGATGCAAAAGTGTCTCGAAAGTTATAGTCTATGCCCCATCTCTATTTAAGATAGTAATTTTGTTAAAACACAAGCAGCCATAAACTTTAAATTATCAATAACTCAGAAACACAATAAGTGGACCTAAGACCTTTTTGCAGCACACCGACGACATATTGTGAACGTCCAAGGTAACATCGATATTTTTAAAGAATTTTTTTTTTTAAATGATTACCAATCGTGCACGTATAGTATCGGCTGCGTATAAACTAAGAGCCGTATATTAGGGTGCGTCGATTTGCAAATCTATGTTGTTTGTGAGATTTTGAGTATAAGAATGAAAAAGTTGTTATCAAAATAGATTTGGTAATGGCGTAACCGACTTTGTCAATTTGTAATTTTATTCTTTAGGAATTGTTTAAGATAATTTTTTGTATTTTTTGAAATCAAATAATTGTACACGATTTACTCTAAAACCACTACAGAATCTTCAGTCAGATAAACTGGCTGATAAATACCCTCACCCAATTTAAGATATTGTTAAAGTCTTGAGTTATATAAATTTGGGACCGGCCGTGGCATAGTGGTTAGAACACGCGACTACCATGCGGAAGATCACAGGTTCAACTCCTGGCTCCAGTCATCTTAAAAGAAAAATTTTCTATCATTGTCCCTCGAATGTTGTTGACAGCAACTTCGCAGTATAAGTGTCGAGTCAATCGACGTATCTAGTAAGAGCTTCTCAAACAGTGACGTTCGCATTCGTCGATAAACAAGTAGGTGCCGTTAGTTGTGAATCTAAAAATAGAAAGCGTGTTAATTCACAACAACGCGAGAAGCTTTCCCATACCACATTCATGGTGTGTAAAGGGAAATTAAGTTAAGTTTATAAAAATTAATAGATTGTTATTTGGTATTACTTATGTATTATTATTTGCCTAATTGTGGAGCGTAAACGGTTGGATATAAGAATTACGGGACAATCTGAAAAGAAATTAAAATTATGATATTCTTCATAATTTTGAATGGGTGGAGTAAAACATCCGGTTTTCCAAGTCTCACTCATGAATACAAAATATTAAAAGTAATCACCTGTAATAAAATCCGTCATACACGACTTTGTCGTCAACGCTGTCCTCAAGACAAAATTTAAAAAATGTATGTACTTGTCGTCAAAACACTCGGTTGACGACAAGCTAACCGACAAAATACTTATGTTGTCGTGCATCAAACACAGTCAACAAAATCTAAGAAAAAAAAATGTGAAATATTCATGTTCTTGTCGTCAAAACTCTCTGTTGAAGACAAGCTGACCGATAAAATACTAATGTTGTCGTGTATTAAACACATTCAACAGATCACCGACAATTTTTCCGACATTGTCACCCATCAAGGCGTGCATGATTGTGTGGGCGACAAGTCGCATGTATAGGCATCAACGAAAATTTGACCGACTTTGTCACTCAGGTGCATGACAAAACGGAAACTTGTATGTCTTCAACGAATTACTATGGGTCTATTTATAAAGTATTAAAAATTTTTTTTTTTTTTTTAAAAAATGTTGGACATATATTAATTTTCAAGAAATTGACAAATTTGGGAGGGCTGTGTTAAATAGTTAGATTTTCTAAGGTTTTATTTTTTTCTTACAAATATGTAATAATCAATAGCCGGGCCGCGGCCCTTTTTGCCAACTTCGTTCCAAATAGCCTTGTTATATCTCTACTGTACTGAGTATTTTTCAAGACGATCAATTATTATGGCTGTTATAAAGGTTTCTTGAAAATGGGGCGTGGCACAGTCCATTCCACCCTGGCTGTAATTCATACTGTACCAACAACACATCCCGTATATCATTCTTATACCTCTTATAGTTCATGAAATACAGCCGATTGAAGTTTTATACCACGCCCACAGATCCGATCCCGCCCATTTTTTGTTGGATCGCGAACTTTGCGGCCAAATGCATCCACACAAATCCACGATTGGAGAAAAAGTCCTTCAGAACTTTAGTTTCAAAAATATGGTCCAATGTCCGGGGCCACGCCCACTTGTTACATATATCAATAATGCAAGTTGTGAAAATTTCAATAAGATCAAGCCGTTTCCGGGTTTTTACAGTCCTAAAAAATGCAAACAAACAAAGACAAACTCATTTTCAGGTATCGCGACCTAAAGTTTTAAAGGTTGTAAGTCCACTTTTTGCCTAAATGTATTTTTTGATGTAGAACGCAAGATAAATTGAAAACGCATCATCGATCGCGATATATAGTTTTGACCTTTGACATCTTAGGGGCACGGCCTAAAGTTGTCCGATTTTGCTCAAATTTTGACCATAGCAGTTTTATAACAACTGACACAATATTTCACTCCGGCATTACCGAAAATCCTAAGTTGAATTTTAGCTGCCTTCTAATGTACAACTATGAGGGTCAATTCGGTCATTTGTATGGGAAGTACCAGAAGGGGTATGGCCGAGGTTTAATTTTTTGAGTATTTGTCTACTATTACAACATAATTAAACTGTCCGAATCTAAATATCTTCCAGTTGCCCGATTGGAAATTATGGAAGAAATATAATTTTCCAAAAATAGTTGCTTTGTATGGGGGGTATCAGAAGGGGGATGGGAATATACCGTCCATAATAAATTACTGTTGGTAAAATTTCACAAGTTAAAGTTTACTCAAGTTATAGTGCCAACCAGTCAGACAGACAGACATGGCTCTATCTTCTTAAAAAGTCCTTACATTTGGTCTTAAAATACCAATTCTGAGAATTGCACGTGGTAGCCTCAAAAATAATAACTTCTGCATCATCATTCGTTTTGTCAAGTTGGCTGCATTAATAATTTAATGGCCATACGCAACACGATATTATCTCGGTATACCGTACGGAATATATCTTTTGTGTCTGAAGAAAAGTTGTAGATATTGAATAGGCTCCATAAAATTCACTTTTTGGTACAATAAATTGTACTTTTTGGTACCAAAAATTTTACTTAATCGTAAAATATATTGTACCTTTTGGTACAATTAAAGTACTTTTAGTACATCTTAGTACAAAAAAATTACTTTGTGGTGCAATTATTTGTACTAGTTGGTACATTAAAAGTTATTTTTGTTGCAATAAATTATACTTATTGGATTTTTTATCCAGCTATTGAAAAAAAAACTAAACAATGGGGAAAAAATTAAAAAATGGGTACTTTTACGATTTTTAAGTCACTATTTTTCGGATCGTTTTGTGTCTCCTATTTAATATCTACAACTTTGCTTCAGACACAAAAGAGATATTCCGTACGGTATACCGAGCTATAACTGTGTTAAAATATGAAAAAAGCCTAAAAATCCATCTTGAGCATGAACATTACGTTATTAATGCAGCCAACTTGAAAAAACGAATGATGCAAAAGTTCTTATTTTTAGGGCTACTTTCACGTAAAATCCTCAGAATTGAGTCCCGAATCAATGAGCTGAAAAATGGTTTACTGTTTTACATAATAGTCAAAATTTTTTTCTGTGTTTACAAAATTCGCTGACATCGTTTATTTTTAATGGCTCCTAAAATATGCAAAACATCCGGGGGACTTAGGTAGGTAGGTAGGTTCGGCAGCCGCGTTCAGCATAGCTGTAGGGTGCTAATGTAGCTGCCGTTGTGATACCATTTTAAAATTTTCGCACCAATTATTTCTACTCTGCTCTGTCAACATCGCTTTCAAGCAGTTTTGTTCCTCTGATGAAAGCATGGATGTTACGTATGGATGTTCGCCTTCTGATAGGCAGGTATTGTCCACGAGTGTACGACGACCATACTTTTCATATCTCAGGCCACCAAAAACCGAGAAGTGACAAAGAAGATGCTTCGTGGTCTTCTCTTCTCTCCTTATCATTGCAGCTTCTACAAAAAACGTAAGGGAAGGTTTCAACCCCTTAGCGTGTTTTCCAACCGGCTAGTTACCGGTTATTACAGCTATGATGTTCTTTAGATGGACTTTAGACGGTTCAATGCATATCGTGTTCTCTGTATATCCATGTCGCTATGCAAGTGAGTTCTCTCATCCATTTATGCTTATCAATGAGTTTCAGTTTCCCCGCAATTAACCTTATGAGTGGTTTATCAATGTGACCGTAAATACATTACATTGTCGGCCATCGCCAATGTATTGGCTCTTTGGTTATCATATATGTATGTCTCCATGTCCTGGAACCAATGTAAGGGTAACCGTCGAATGTCTGCTATTTCGTCTAGAGATGACTGGTACACATTCCTCGAAGTGGAGTACACGTTTTCAAGGGATCTGATAGCCCCTTTACTATCAGTTAGTATACAAATATTGCCGTATAATATCCCACGTTACTGAATGTTATTTTTTTGCTTTTTATTTTTAAACATGTATGGACGTAATTGTTTATTATATACGCATTAGAGTGGCTTAATTTGTATGTAGTAAAAAAATGCACCATGCGGTTATAAAAATCAAAATCGAGCCCCCGGTTTTTACCGAGAAACTTTTCGTATTAGGGAAAAGCCACAACAAGGCCCACAACTGCCACGGAACCGCCACTAGAGGGCTTAAATGTATGGCCGACCCCCAGTCATTTTTTCCACACATAACTACTCCCCATCTTCACCCCCTAAAGGGTTGGGGTAATTAATAGTGCTCCCCATTTCCCGGAAAATGGTATTCCTGGACCAATCCCGGAAAACCGGAATTGATATATTTCCCAAGAACACCGGGATTCACGGGTAATAAAAAAATTATTTTTTTTCGGTTTGTTAACCCTTTAATGGCGAGAGAAAAATAATGGAAATTTTTAAATTTTATTGATAAATTCTCCCGGGATTCTTGGGAAATAAAAAAAAAATATTTTTTTCGGTTTGTTTACCATTTAATGGCGAGCAAAATAATAGACATTTTTTAACGATTTTGTTAGTACTTCATATAAATTTGTTAAGAAACGAATTTTACTTAAAAAAGTAAGACGAAAAATTTTAGAAAAATATTCATTTTTACTGGTGTTATGACGACTGTGACCATATGGTTACAACTTAAAAACAGGTAATTCTTCTTGGCATTCTTCTTAAATAACAAAAACTAAAAGTTTTTAATATATAAGTCTTTAAACAACCAAAAAATATTCTTAATATGGAGAGACTTTTTATATCCCTCCATGTTACTGTTTTGCGCACACGTGAAAAACATCGCATAGCGGTAAATAAAGAATTAAGCTTTCTTAATGCTTTGATGAAATCAAAAAATTTAATTTTTGACATTTATTCTTATGTTTATTTTATTGCGTGCAATATCTAATGCTGTTAACGTTACCATATGGTAACAGTCATCACTATTGGGTTAAGCAATGATGCACAGATTAGCCTGAAATTTTGCAGAGATCATAAACAGATACTTTGTTCTATTATCCCAAAAAAAAAATATGCCATTTGATGGAACGCTGTTCTAACGCCAACCCAGGAACGAAGAAATTTCTATTATTTTAATACATTTGTATTAAAATTTTTAAATTTTCCCGTCTATACCGGATCGGTATTTCTCTTTTCTGATTTCTGCCTATTCCATACAATTTGATTTCTACAAAATTCAAAATATGTATGCTAGTTTTAAAATAATTGTATTTTAGCCAATGGAACTCAATTTTTATTTTTAACTTTGCTGCATGGTTAAATGTGGCAATTTTTGTATATTCCACAAAAATTTAATTCATATTACTTTCTACGAATCTAATTTTATAATTCCCTCATTAAGAATTTTATTGAAGTCATTGTAAACCTTAAAAGAAAAGAATATTGTCATAAAAATCTCGTTATAATTTTTTTTTAATATTTTAGTGGATAAAGCTTTTTATTAAATAACTAAAATATTACGTGTTTATATATCAAATAAGTGTTTTACGACCTTTTTAAAAGTTGCCTGGTTTTTGGAAATCTAAACAATTAAAAGATAGTTTTTAATCTCATTTAAGGTTTCATGTCAACTTTGATACATTTTATTATTTGCATAATCAGTCATAAAACTTAAAACATAGATTTAATTGCTAGCGCCTTAAATCATATGGTGGTGTGTAGGCTATAACAAATGAGTTTAGAGAATACCCTCACTTTCCTAGTAATTTTAGTAATTTTCAAATTTCTAATGGCCACTATTAGTTCAAAAGAACCCCACAACCCCTCAACACTACTTCGTTTTTTAATTTCCAGTACGACTTTAAAGTAATAACCTGTGTGAGGATATCATTTATTATAAGAAATCGTGACTCATGTTCGTTTCATTTCTTTCGTGTGCTTGTGTTTTTTTAGCTAAACGTCAACACTTCCTTTATCTTTACTCTGCCTTCTCACCCTCCCTTTAACAAAGAAATAATAGCATAAGTTGTCTTCTTATATCTCTTAGGTTACGAGTTAAAGACAACACACATGTCTTCCGTTTTATATGTAAACCATAACGGTAGATTGGAGGGATTTACCCGGTAATTGCTAAAAATATTTTATTACCGCTCGTGTATATATTTCGTTCCAGGTTTTAATGCAACCAACCGCCACCCTCCCTTATCATTTGCGTATATCTTTACCACGTGGTGGTTTGTGGGGGCGGACAGGGCAGGGTATCTTTCTTTCTTTTTTTTTTTTTGCTTAATAATGGCCATTTTCGTTTTTGGGTAACTCATTACATTTCAACAGCATAAAGTGTCGTGTTGGGTTTGGAGTTTTTTGCGGGGGTGTTTTTGAAATTTTGAACACAACAACACACCTTAAACCAATTTTTCACTGTGTATTCTCACTGCATGCGGCTTGATGGGGTGAGGCTATCATTAGGACTTTGAGATTTTGTTAATTTAAGTTATTGTTCAGTGCTGCCTCGTGTCTACACAAGTACGAATACATACACTGTACTACAACGCATAGCATTGGATGTCCTTAAAAGTTTTATCAAATTGTTTAAATGTGTTAAACGCAATTTTAAGGGTTGTTTATTGTTGGCGGTTTGCCATAGTGTGACAGAGTGTTTGCTGTTAACGTACTGTGCTTGTTCTTTTTGTTTTTGAAACGGGGAAGTTTTGATTTGCAGTGTTAAAACGATTTATATATGTATAAGGAATATATCGAAAATAATGATTTGGCAAGTGAGCTAACAATAGGCTCAGGTCGAGTCATTGAACTACATGTGATCCTATTCAGCCAGGTCAGAAGAGATGAAATGTCGTCGAAAGAGCACTTAAAGAAGTGTCTAATTCGAGTTTCTTAAAACTTACATAATTTCCCTTTACACCCCATGATAAACTTTTACTAGACACGCCGATTGACTCGACACTTAATACTGCGAAGTTGCTGTCAACAACATTCGATGGGAGCCGACAATGAAAGAAAGATGTAGATGACTGGAGCCGGGAATCGATCCACGGATCTCCCGCATAGTAGTTGCTAATTCTAACCACTATGCCACGGCCGGTCCCGACTGGCATTCGAGTTTCATAAACTTAAAAACTAAAAAAAAAACCTCAATTTCTCTTTGCATTTCATGAATGCGATATAAGGAAGACGTACATATGGGCAAGGTCACCATCAGTAAAGTCACGTTCGTATACTTATTTTGGTCAATATCTTTACTAAGTACTATTATTTCTCCCAACTTGAGAGTGGCATATGAAAGTTCTCGTCATAACTGTTGTTTCATACGTAGGCAATTTTGCTGTATCTCGTTTTGTTGTGAAGTTATGACCATTTTAAGCCGTCAGTAACGTCACCGGATTTTGGAAGTGTGTTTTGAGGTTACTGAACGTTTGTGTAAAAATTAGCGAATTGAAAAGAGTTCATGTTTATATGATTTTTGTATGATAGAGTGTTAGTTAATTAAATTATCTCTTCAATAATGTGTATAGCTTGAGGATTGAAATTAGTTTCTAATCAGTTTTGCATCATTTTAATTAAAATTTTTAAATTTTTCCTACTTTTCAGTCTTAGCGGCTATTTAGTACGAAAAATGTCGAATTAACTTCTGTTTTTTTTTTTTTTTTTTGCAACTAATATTTGCGATTGTGTATATTGGAACGCCTCAACGAATTCCCGTGCACTGTTCACTATGCAGTGACGAGCTTTTTCCTTTTGTACTCGTCGTATTTATTGCTTTCTTTTAGCTCTTAAACATAACGCTTATCTCTTTGTGCACCAGGAATCGGAGTCTAGCAATTTAATACCAAATTGTTAAGCAAAAAAGTAAAAAAAAAAAAAAAATTAAATAATCCGTCAGTAACGTCACACAATCTTTTTTTGCAAAAATACCCTGCTATGTGCTAATTATGCTTCATTTGAGCTTTATTTATGAAATTACTTCAAAAATACTCAAAAAAATCAGCTCATCCAACCTCTTTGCAAATTAGTTAATGCATAAAAAAACATTTTATAAAAATTTGTCAGTAACGTCACCATTTATTTGCGGCTGATTACTTTAAGCCCTAATTGGTCTAAAACCCAAGATTTGTACACAAATTTGCTTGCGAATCGATAGTTTGATTTGTATTCTATCCAAAAAAAGTAATCATCTGTTTAAAGTATAAAAAAACAACAACAAAATTTACATTACATTACATTTATATTTCTATATTAAGGTCCCACCCAGTTAAATTCTTCCCTAGTAAAATCTCAGCTTAAAACTTTTCCGCTGACCCACGCACGCTCTTATGCTTAAACATAAAAAACATTTACAAAGCAGTAGAACATTCAAGGAATATCACAAAGAAATGTCAACCATTTGATGGCTTCCGTTTCAATACCGGAAATCAGGTATACAACGACGACGACGACGCGTCGCTTACAAAGTAATGCTGAAACTTGTTGTTGTTGTTGTTGGTGTCAAGGCGATCGAATCGTTGCACTCGTCATTTACTACACTTACAAGCTAATGCTATGCATGCTAAGCGACAAGTAATCAACATTTGTGTACTTAACTCTTAAGTTATTGATGATACATTCGCTCAGACCTAAACCCCCCCTCCCCCGTCAGCAATAAGTTATAAGCGTTTTAATGGTTTCTCGAGACAAATGTTCATCGAATGCGTTTATGCATTTTAAATACTGCACTTTTTGTTGTAGTTGTTGTTGTTGCTATTGTGGCTGTTGTTTCTTTATGGTTCTACTCCACCCTTGAATTTTATTTTAAGGAAATGTCAAAGAACTTTTTGTCAAAAGTAAACAACAAAATAGAATTGGGAAAACGTATCATAAAACTCAGCATAAGTTGTGGATTTTATAAAATAAAAAGAAATTGTACGTATGTATGTCCTCCAATCGAATTATAAATAGTCAAACTGTACGACGGCGTAGCTGAGTGAAGGTCGGACGGACGGACCTTGAATTTGTGTTGCTATTTTTAACTATAGAAATCTACAATTATATGTGCACAGGAGAAATACTTACATACATACATACATGTCTAAATTGTTTATCATGGATATAAATATATGCTGACTGTTGTGGTTTTGTTGTAATCCCTGGTGTAATTACCAGAATTTCAAGTAGAATTCTAAAAGATAACAAATCCTATGCGTGGTTAAAGTGCGTGGGAGATGTGATGTTTGACCATAAAGTTACTTTAAGTATATGGGGTTATATATAGAAATGGATATACGAATTCCAAATATGAGTTGTTTGCAAACAAAAAAAAAAACGGTTAATGGAAAAGCCGACAATGTAACCGTTTCTATGCATATCGGTTCTTAAAAATATCAAAAATCTTAAGAAATTTTTAATATATTAAATTATTAACATAACTTAAAAAATATAATAAAAAAATATAAAAATTTAAAAATGTTAGAAAAAATAATTATAATATAAAAAATATTAATTTAAAATAATAATAATACAAGTACAAGTACAAAAATATAATAATATTGAAAATATATAAAATATTAAAAATAATAAAAATATTGAAAATATTAAAAACATACAAATATTGCAAATATTACATTTTTTTTAAAAATATTAAAAATATTATATTGCTATAGTTCGGTTAAAGATCTATACTATTGGTAATTGGTGATTATTACCAATAGGTTTTTGTTCAAGAGTTGTGAAATGTATAATGAGACAACGGGTAAGGCGTATAACGTTATTTCGGCATTCACCACAATGCCTCGTCAGCGCCCTTTGCTGCGACTTCTCCACTATCATCACAAACCTTAAGGGGAGAAAGTTACTCAATTTAAATGAGAAACTCTGCCCACCGGTGCGAAGATAGTATCCTCAAAGCACACAACAAGTCAACATAAAACATTCACACAAGCTCTTGTCCATGCATGTGGCCATCGGACACAATTACATAGAAGTTTTTGTTGTTGGCACAATTGTCAACCACGTAATGTGTACCTTCAGTGTTTTGTTGCTCTTGATTTTGTTTTTAGTTGATCTCTGAGGTCTAATATTAAAAATATTAAAAGTTCGAAAAATATGGAGTTCGAAACGCGTCATCCTAGTGCGTGACACACTGAATTTGACCAAAAATATCAAACAATAAATAAAAAAACATTTTTCTGATCTTTAGCCGAATTTGATGTATCATACGATACACTAACGTAAATTGATATAATACGCAGTAAGATCGACTAAAAACTAACCAAAACAAATACACATACACTGGCACGGCACGGCCTAACAAACTATATGCTTAGTACATAGTAGTAAGCTTAGTTTATCAATAAACCTTGTAAGAAGCTTAGCTTTGAGGTAAAAAACCCTGAGCTTTTGTGGTAAAAAGCTTGAGCTTTGTGGTAAAAAGGGAATCGTGGGGATAAAATATCCTCCATTCTCATGTTTGGTTATCAATGGTCAAATTCATAACTATGTTGGACATTTTCGGCTGATATCTACTTCACATGCACATGTTTAGCATAATTGTAGATTTATATACAGCTGATGATGTACCATTGTGCATCAGTTCGTCACAAAGGGGTCTGAAGTTGAACTCGTCATGGAGTTCGAAACGCGTCATCCTAGTGCGTGACACACTGAATTTGACCAAAAATATCAAACAATAAATAAAAAAAAACATTTTTTTTGATCTTTAGCCGAATTTGATGTTTCATACGATACACTAATGTAAATTAGTATTAAAAATATTTAAAATATTAAGATATTAAAAATATTACAACAATTTTAAAAATATTAGAAATATTAAAAATATTAAAAATATTAAAATATTAAAAATATTAAAAATATTAAATATATTAAAAATGTTCTTGTTTTGTATTGTTGATCTACAAGAATAATGAAATAATGAATTCGTTTCCATCGCTCGGTTTAAGATCTATTTCTATTAGTGCGAATAGATTTAGCTTTACAATAGTTGTGTGAAATGGATTATGAAAAATATTCATTTAAAATAAAAAATATTAAAAATATTAAATGTATTAGAAATATTAAAAATATTAAAAAAATCAAAAATAATAAAAATATTAAAAAAATTAGAAATTTTAAAAATAATAAAAATATTTAAAACACTTCACATATCAAAAATATTAAAAACATAAATAATATTGAAAATACTAAAAATATTAAATATAATTCAAATATTTAAAATAACAAAATTATTAAAAATATTAAAAATCTTAAAAATATTAATAATATTAAAAATAATAAAAATATTGAAAATATTAAAAATATTAAATATATTAAAAATATTAAAAAAATCAAAAATATTAGAAATATTAAAAATATTAAAAATATTAAAAATATTAAATATATTAAAAATATTAAAAAAATTAAAAATATTAAATATATTAAAAATATTAAAAATATTGAAAATATTGAAAATATTAAAATATCAAAATATTAAAAATATGAAAAATATTAAAAATATTAAAAATATTAAAACTATTAAAAATATTAAAACTATAGGCAAGGGCTTGTATGTGTATTATGCTGGCATGTTGTGCGCTTCGGGGATGCTTTGCGCACCGTTGGGAAAAGTTCTCATTAGCTTGGAGATGCTTTCTTCCCTTAAGGTTTGTGATAATAGAGGAGAAGGCACAGCAAAGAGCATGCTGTCAACATAATACATTTCAAAACTCTTGAATAAAAACTTATTGGCAATAACAAATAATTACCAATAGAACTGATCTTAAACCGAACTATGGCAATATCATAATTCACTACAGATCAACAAAAAACAAAATCAATATTAAAAATATTAAAAAATATTAAATATTTTGAAAATATTTTAAATAGTAAAAATTTAAATTAGTAACCAATAACCAAATATTTTTTACTGTTTTTAATTCAACGGTTTTTTTCTCTTTTTTGTCTATATAGTGTATATATTTATTTTAATAAAAAAATATAATTGTGCCCAGCGTTGAGGCAACATTTATCTAAAGATATTATTGTTTTTTTTTTATTGAAATGCATTTAACACTCTAAGGCAGTATTCAAACAATTTCGGTTTTTAATTCCTGCCGTCTAACCTTATTCCATTATCCACCTAGTTCTTCTTAAGTTTACCCTCCTATGGCAAGCACTGTTGCCGTCCTATAATCACAGTTCCATTCACTATTCGAGACATTTTGTGGGAATTCGCAATCATTCCATGTAACATACAACACTAACTGCTGCATAAGTATGGAACCTAACAAATGATTGTTGTGTTAAAGATTATCGTAAAAATTTATATCTTTGCATTTACATTTTCAGACTCATTGCACCCGCAACGAATTTGCAACTTTATGTGCTACTCCACTGCGTTGTGAGGTAAGGATCGTTCGTTGGTTTGTCGCCTCCTTTATGGCAATTTGAAGCCCCCTTCCGCCTACTATATTTATGCTACTCTCCCCTACCCATCGCAATGCCGCTCCAGCCATCCTTGTTAGTGGCGGCGATATCTGCTGATGACTCAGTGAGAGTGAGGGACCGCCGCCCTGAGTTGTTGCTTAGGTTGTTGTCGCCTGCCATCGAATACGGCCGGCTGTGGCACATTAACAACAACAGATATACAGTCATCATATCTTCGTCAGTGTGGGTAACGCGACTGGTTATTGCTATGACCAGGAGTTTATCTCGTCGAGGTTGTTTGTCTGTTTTCCAAGTTTCGCAAGTTCGTGGTGTTTCGTTAGTTTTTGGCGCCCGGCGTTTTGGTTGCAATGCCCGGCTGTTTTTTTTACTCTTCTCTTTATTTGCTTTCATAGCAATTGCGTTTTTGTTACTTACCAGCTTGCCAGTCTTTGCCCCTCCCGTGATATGTGGCCAGCATGTGTCAGCATCACTGCATGTAGCATGCGTCTGTTTTTCTTTCTTCTGTTTATGGAAGTTTTGTCATTTGGTCATGGCATGACTGCAGTTCGGCAGGGGCAACTAGCGCATGAATCCACATTGTGAAGTCCGCAGACGTAAAGGATATCCATGGACCCATTCAGCCAGCAACCAACCATTCATATCATTCGTTGCCAAGTGACACACACAAACACATAACACATATATTTTCTTTTTAAAGTTTTATAAATTCATATGTTCATTCGTGTATTGCGCCAATTCCTGTCGGTGTGATTGGTTTGTGGGACGCAAAACTTTGAACTTGCAGTGTAGGCTGCAACAGCAACAAAAAAAAGGAATTTGTAATGTTATGTGTCATGTAAACATTATGATTTTTACCGCAAAAGGAATAAGCAGTAGTTTTTTTTGTTAGTGGCACAAAACTTTTTCAATTTAATGAGTTGTAATATAAAATAGATAGAGCGGCAACTGCATTAAAGTTGTGACAGGAAAGCTATTAATATTAAAAAGCTTTTTAAAGTTGGGCGGCAACATTTATTAGAAGTGAAAGAAAAAGATCAGTAATTAGTCGAAAGTGATGTACAAAATGTAAGGATTCGAATGCGTTAGCGCAATTGACCTTAACTTTTGCTAAATTTCATTAGTTTACAAATAGTTTATTCGAAAAATGTGATCAATTTTTTTGTATTTTTAAAAATTTATATAAATTACATATTTTTAATTTTTTATTAAAGTATAAAAGTATTTTTCCGGTATGAATGTATTAAAAATGCTTAAAATATTTAAAACATTATATACATCAAAAATATAGGAAATCTTGAAATTATTTAAAATATTGCAAATAATACTTATAAATGATTTTTTAAGCTCTAGGTCTGTTTTTCTTAATTTTTTTATTTTTAAATACTATAAAAAATTAAATACTAAATATATAATATATAATTTTTTATTTGTAAATTAATCAAAACATAGAAAAATTGAAAAAATTTATTGTACATTTGAAAACATTAAAGTTTTAAAAATAATAATTAAAATTGAAAATAATAAAAATATTCAAAGTATTTAAAATACTAAAAATATTAAAAATATTGAAAACATTAAAAATATTGAAAATATTGAAAATAGTAAAAATACTAAAAATATGAAAAGTACTTTAAATATCAAAAACATTAAAATTATTAAAAATTTTAAAAATTTTAAAAATATTTTAAAATATTGAAAAATATATAAAATATGAAAAATGTTAAAAATTTTAAAAATATTAAAAATTATAAATATATTAATAGTATTAAACATATTAAAAAACCATAAAAATATTAAAATGATTACAAATTTAAAATATAAAAAAAATATTAAAAATTATAAATGTTTTAAAAATATTAAAAATAATAATGTAAATAATAATAAAAATATTAAAAACATTAAAAAAATACTAAAAAATATTAAAAGTATTAAAAATATCTGATATATTAGTATTTTTAAAACTATAAATAGTAAAAATATTAAAAATATTTAAATTATATTTTCAATATTTAAAATATTAAAAATATTAAATATTTAAAATTTTAAAAATATTTAAAAAAATTAAAAATATTGAAAATACAAACTATTTAAAATATTAAAAATATTAAAAAAAATCAAAATATAAAAAATATTAAAAGTATAAAAAATGTGCTCTTGTTTTGTATTGTTGATCTATATGTGTAAATAATGAATATGTGTTGATCATTCGGTTCAAGATCTATTCTATTATTGCTAATAGAATTTGTTTTACAAGAGTTGTGTGAAATGTATTATGTTGACAGCTGGCAGGGCAGATAGCTTTCGATGATTGCCAAACCATCTTCATCAGAACTCGTTTGCTGTGACTTCTCCACTCATTATCACAACCTTAAGTGTTAAAAGCTTCAAGTAATCAATGCGAAGCTCACACACACCGATGCGAACCACACGTCAACATATCTCTTGTAAAACAAATTCTATTAGCAATAATAGAATATATCTTGAACCGAACGATGAACACATATTCAATATTAAAAACATTAAATATATTAAAAATATTAAAAATATGAAAAGTATAAAAAATATTAAAAATATTAAAAACATTAAAAATATTTTATATATTGAAAGTATTAAAAATACTTGAAAAAAACTTAATTTCCCTTTACACCCCATGGATGAGGTATGGGATAGCTTCTCGCGTTGTTGTAAATTATAATTATGAAAAAGAAAATTTGTCCACGCCAACTTTTCCCTATATTTCTTAAAATCCTATTTGCACTGAAATATTACAAGAAAAATAATTTCTTTATATATTTTCTCTATTAGGTAATATATGGACTTTTGAGTTTTTAGTCTTAGAGTGATAGAAAAATTTTTATTTTCAATCAGTGGACAGAAGGGTCGCGGCAAAACTATACTTTAGCTCTAGAGAAACCGAATTTGATACACAGATAGTATTCAGGCTGAGCTATATATATTAGCTCAGAGCGATAGATCTTAATACAATTAAAAATTTTTGATCGGAGGGATCGTCCATAGACATAAATAAAAAAAAAAAAAAAAAATGATGTCAAAATGTGATGAAAGTTATACTGATCGATATATTATATAACAACACAACTCAAATAAATTGTAAGTACCTAGTTTCATAGGATCCTCATAGACTGCGCCAGATGGAGCTAAAATAAGTAAAATTTAAGCAAAATTAAATGAATTAAAAAATAAATTGTATTGCTTCAAGAAAATAATTCCCAAAAAATTATTTTTTTTTAGGAAAGACCTTAAAATTTCGAATTTTGTGTTATTCAGTAAGTCGGAAAATATAAAATTGGTGTTCAATATATCGCTAGTTTTGTGCAAGACCGTCATAACTCAAAAAACGTGATGTTTGAGTTAATGATGTAGAATTGTTCATTTCATCATACTCCATGTTGTGTAAAAAATTAGTGTTAATATCTTTTATACACTCCGCATGAGAGCTATTTGAATTCCTCCATTTCGTAACAGTTAGGTGTTAATTAAAAACTTTAAACGCGTTTATCTCGGAATCGATTTTTTTGAGTTATGACGGTCTTGCAGAAAACGAGCGATATTAACTAGAATTATTATTAATTCACAAAACATATATTTTTTTTCTAAAAAATTTCAAAATTTGAAAGCTTCCAAAGCTCGATTTTTTGGCACAATTTAAAAAAAAAAATTAAATTTTATAATATCCCAAGTTTTAAATAATTAGGCTCGAGGTCAGTGTTTTTTGTTTTTATCTTTTATTTTCAATATTTCGTCGAAAGACATCTTCAGGATTCTGTAACAGATTACAATAATAATAACATATCATATGTATGGAACGATACACACGTATATAAAACATAAACATCACACAACCTCACTTACGAAAAGAGTTTGAGTAACCAATATCAAAGACAAGTAGTTCAGCGACCACTCTCCTCTGCTATCGATAGGGTACTGTTTTTTCTACGTTCTTTTTGTTTATCTATTCTTATTAGAAAGATGTAGCTCTTTGCTAAATTCGCAGTGTCCGCTTTATAGTTGATTTAAATTTTATTTATTTTAGGTTCTTTTGTATGGAAAGTATGGAAAGTATAGGAAGAGGTCCGCGGATAAAGTCCATATTTATTCCTAAGTCAAATTTTGTTAATCCCTCTTCGTAGCGAAACATGAGCGTATTCAGTTTACCTACTAAAAGGATATGTATGTATATAAAACTATGAGAGTCAATTCGGTCATTTGTATGGGAGCTACCAGAGACAACAATTTTGGTTTTTTGACAGTTTGTCTGTTGTGACAAGATAATTAAGATGGACAAATTTAAATGTCACCTAGCTGTCCGATTTGAAGTTATTGGACAAATATTATTTTTTCTATGCACTATGCAACACTAAGATTACAAAATAGTCGAAATTTATTTTCTTAGTATTTTTTTTTTAAATCCATTTTCTTATTGTACAAAAGAACTTATAATCCTATTCTGCATCGTCGCCTATTTTAATATGCGCCTAACATAACTCCATGCCAGTCATTAAAATTTTACTTTGCCAATATTTGAATAACATGCATCATACACTTAAACAATTCAATTAAATTTGTTTTTCTCTTTGCATTCCAGATCAGTCTATTCAATTCAATTATCCAGCCAAACTAAAGGTAAGTTAGCAATTAAATGACATACCAATCAATTGCCAAACATGACGTGTTGTTGCACAAATAGAAATGTTAAACTAATTAATATTGTATTTCATCCCGATATGATGATAACAATACACCACAAGCCTGGTAATTATAACCATATACTTACTACATACCAACACATATGTATGTATGTATAGAAAACTGGATATGACACCCTCATATCGCTTATACGAGTAGAGATAAAAAAAGTCACAGGCAGGCTAATGGCAAATCAAACCATGTTGATGATGGTGATGCGATGAGTAAACCCAACTATAAATATAGATTTTTTTTTATTTTACCATATGGAATACCAAGTGGAGAGGGTGTCTCATTCTCATTGTATCCACCATCTTTGTAAGGCGCGCACAAAAAACCGCAATGTGGTCGATTTCGCCAAAAGACTCAGCAGAACAACAGTCAAGACACACCAAGGAATGCATTTTAGCTCCCTAAGCAAAAACGCCAACAGCTAAAGCAAAAAAAAAGCAAACAACAAACAACAACACATTGAAAATGTGAACAGGAAAGAAAAAGCGAACATGTTAAAGACCTTTTAAGTTGAATGCCACACGGCAGCAAACGCAGAATGAAAAACAAAAAAACACAAAAACACAAACACAGAACATCCAACATATGAATCATGTTATTTGTTGTGTTGCATTGTGATGGGGTGCCTAAAAGTGCATATTGAAGGAGAGACTACGACGATGACGTTGTCGTCTCTGTCGACGATGATGATGAATTGAAGTTTTAACCCGTTGGAAACTTTTTCAATCGTCAAGAATATCAATATGTAATTAAAAACATTATACCATAATTAAATGTTTAACATCCAGGAGGCATTTTTTCAATAATATAAAAAACTCGACAAACCAAAATAAATCGCTTAAATTTTTAGATTATAATTTTTTAAAATCGCAAAAATTAAAAATATTTAACATCTATGAATTGAGCTTCCACTCATTTAAATATCCAAATGTTTGACATCCACCAGATGTATTTTTTATAAAATGCAAAAAAATCGACAAAACAAAAAAAAAATCGCTAAAATTTTAGTTTACTCAAATCGTGAATTTATGCTAATTTTTCATCCATCATTTTGGGTGATTCGTAAAAGTACAGATGGAGTTAAACCCCATGAAATGGGAAATATAGAAAAATCGCTATAATTCAAATGGTCCAATAGCAATGTCAATCCTATATCATCATTCTTTCTGTTAATGGTCTTTAATATGCTGCAAAGTAATTTCGGAAATACTTAAATTGAAAAAATTACCTAAACTGAAACTTCATCCTAATGTAGGCATATTAGCGATTTTTATTTTGCAGATCTCCTATGGTTTTACTTTACCAATACATCAAAAAGGGAAATAACTTAATTTCCTAAGAAGTTAAGCAATGTGGTAGCAATCAAACGGATTGAGGCTTAAAATTTCCACAAAATCGCTACTTTGTAAAAATCGCTTTAATACAAATGTTATGTAATCCTTAACAAAATGCCCCTAATAGCTGAAATAACTTATTGCTAATAATTTATTAAATCATATTAACTATTTTAAGCTAGTCAAAGTAACAATAAAATCGCTTATTTAAGAAATTTAGCAAAGTGTGTAGTTATTTTAAATATTCGTCTAAATTTAAAACAGCTTATGATTTGAAAAGTTTGTCGAAATATAGAACAAGTGAAACACTAAAAAACCCGCCAAAATAAAAAAATTGCTAATTTGATTGTTGAAAATTTTTTTTGTCTTATTAAAAGGTCCATTTTAAGACAAAAAATAAAGCGATTTTGACGATTGTGTGCTTCGGTATACAGTTACTGGCACAGATGCATTTTGGCGTTTTTTTATTTTGGCAATCTTTAGATGCTTTTTTCACCAAATAACAAATCGGGATATTATCTAATTTTGCAGGTTTCTAAAAGGTTTGGACAGTGTAGAAGTTTAAAGCAAAACATCTCAAAAAATCGCCACAATGTAAAAATCGCTTAAATTTAAAAATTATTGTATTCTTAAATTAACTCAAAATAGTTAAAATATGACCTTCAAGACTTCTGCATTATATGAAAACTGAAAGAAGTTATCTAAAACAAAACAAAAAAAAATCGCTAAAAAATTTAAAACTTGAGCAATTACAAAATATATGAAAATATATATATTTTCGAAGTATTAGTCCACTAATACTTTAATTCGCGAAATGATTAAAGTTTTAGGTTTCTCAGTTGTTTTGTCAATGAATCTGTACGAAATCGCTAAAATGCGAAAAAAAATCACTAAAATTTTATTATTATGATTTCTTTTAAACAAAGTTTCCAATCGTCAATATAACTGAATCGCTAATCTCCGTAAAAATTTTCCATTAAGTTAAACCATTCTGATGTTATAAAAAACTGAAAAATCGCCGAAATTAATATTTAAGCCAATCATGAACATATAACCAGCGTTTGAAAAAAACTCACAAATGTGCACAAAATGTATGCAAAACTCTTTTCATGAGAGTGTTTGAGAGGTAAATGTGACACAAACTCTGTACCGTTGAGCATGTTAACGTGCAAACACATCTTGCTAAGTGTCGGAAAACGATGTTGCTCTTTTTTCTGACTCCCGTCGTGTGTGCGATAAAGATGACACAACTCATATGTGCACTGAGAAACGAAAATACCCAAACACGGAGTAACACATGAATATTCATATGGAGAAAAAAACACATACATACATATATTTATACATATACAGCTATATTTCTTCTTCTTCTCTACCAATCTATTAGTGTCGCTCGTTTATGTGTGCACACCATCTTTGAGTGCTCAGGAAAAAATTGTAAAAAAGAGTTTTGTTATGTGTTGACTCTGTGTGCGGAGCATCTTCGATCATTAAACTCTTGTGTTTTGAGTTCGCCTGCGCACATTACCGACGTTTAAAATGTGTTGAGCAGAGTGTTTTGGAGTCTTTTTAATCCCTGCATATAACACATTTTTGCTCAAACTTTATAAGTCGATTATTTGCCTTGATCGTAAAAGTGTAGCTACCCAAGAAATCGCCAATGTATAAAAATCGCTAAAATTAAAATATTGCAAAAGCATTGCTAAGCCTAAATATGATGCCTCTGCACCACAATGGATTTTTTAAGACACCAACACATACGAAATATAAAACTAAAGAGATGGCCTTACTTGAAATAGCATATCAATTTACACATTTTAGCGATTTTTTTTATTTTGGCGATCTGTTGAGGTTTTACCTCACCAATATATCAAATCGAGAAATTATCTTAGTTTATAAATTAAAACAATATGATATTTTTATAAAAAGCTTTTAAATAATCAAAAAAAAGCGCCAAAATAAAAAAACGTTAAAATTTAAATTTGACTAAAGCGTAAATAAGAATATAAGAAAATTACATAATTTGGCTATGTCGTGTACATATAGATAGATTGAAACTAAAAAAAAATCGCCAAAATAAGAACATCGTTTACCCCAGATAGATGGCAAGGCTTGCTATTTTTGTCTTTTTATTTATTTTCCTGCATCGCATATTTTGACAAAAATCGCCATAATAAAAAAATCGCTAAGTTTCTAATTTGATCAAATCAAAATAATTACCTTTCAAAAAATAATATTATATATCTTTACTAGATCGTAGACTTGCAGTTAGATTGGAATTCCAAAAAATCTCACATAATCATATATAATATGAAAATCGCTAAAATTTTTATGTTTTATAAAAGAAGATTTCAATAGTCAAAATAACTTAACTTTTCTCCTCTAAGAGATTTTCAAAACGTCATGTAATTTTTATTTTAAATAAAACAATAAAAAAACAACAACAACAAAATAGCCACAAAAAATACTCTGAAATTTGAATTCAACCAAAGTTGGAAAAAAATAATAAAGCACATCATTCCGCTAAGTCATGGACGCATAGATAGATTGATACATCAAAAAATCGCCAAAATAAAAAAAATACGACTAACCCCATTAGGATACATAGCTTTCAAGATGGCAAGGTTTCGATTTTGTTTCTATCTTATCTTAAACTTTATCCTATAATTTGATAAAATCGCCAAAACAAAAAAAATCCCTAAAATTCAAATTTGATCAAATCGTGGATTACAAACAATTTTCTTCCAATAAGAGAATGTTATAATTGATTGATTGCTTTCAATACATCTATTGTCACATCAAAAATATCGCCAAAAATAAAAAAGTTGTTAATCCCATATAGATAGAAAGCTTTTAAGATGGCAAGGCTTGCAATATGTTGTGCTATTTTTAGAGTTTATGTTTTTACTTTATTTCGTCCTTTATTCGAAAATTTTTATGAAAGCGCCAAAACAAATAAAAATCGCTAAAATTACAAACAATTTTCTTCTAATAAATGAATGTTTTAATTTATTGATTTCAATAACACAGTGCAACACATAAATTGGTGCCGCCTTCGTACCCAGCTATTTTTGAAGTTTATACCGAGACTAAAAAAATCCCCAAAGGATTTGGCCCCATTACATCGAAACATTTTTTTATGGATACTCCAATATTTTCACCGCCATACGTTTCTTTGACCATTTTTAGGGAGTCCATATTTCATAAACTGTTCGGAATTTTTTCTTTTCGTCTTCGGCAAAGTTGTAGATCTAAACTAGAGCAAAAAATTTCTCAAATAGACCGACCCAAAAAAATTGCATCTAGTGCATGAAAATTGTAAAAATATGAGAAAAAAGGCTATTTTTTCATGATATATTCACCATAAAATTATGATTATAACAAGTAATATTCCACATAATTCATACGCCACGGAGTACAACGAAATACATTTTGTGTGGAAAACATTATAAAAAAATTTCCTTTTTTCCCATATTTTTGCAATTTTCTTTTTTTGCTCTGGTTTAGATCTACAACTTTGCTGAAGGCGAAAGGAAAGAATTCCGAACAGTTTATGAAATATGGACTCCGTAAAAATGGTAATAAAAGGGTGGTGGGGTGAAAATATTGGAGTATCCATAAAAAAATGTTTCGATGTAATGGGGCCAAATCCTTTGGGGATTTTTTTAGTCTCGGTATATACTTCAAAAATATCTGGGTACGAAGGCGGCACCAGACGATGACCTTAGAAATGTTGCACTGTGTAATTCTATTCAAAAACCAAAAAAAATTGCCAAAATAAATAAAAATCGGTTAACTCCATATAGATAGAATGCTTTTAAGATGACAAGGCTTGCAGTATGTTACGCTTTTTTTAGATTTTGTTAAAATCGCCAAAATAAAAAAAATCGCTAAAATTTGATAGAATCGAAGGTAACAAACAATTTTCTTTTAAAAAAATAATGTTTGAATTGATTTATTGATTGATTTTAATATATCTATTGAAACACCAGAAAAATTGCCAAAAATAAAAAATTGTTAACCCCATATAGATAGAAAGCTTTTAAATGGCAAGGCTTGCAATATGTTGTGCTATTTTAAAGCAATACATAACTTTATCAATAAATTTTGAATAAATCGCCAAAACAAAAAAAATCGTGGACTACAAATAGTTTTCTTCCCAAAAAACAATACTAGAATTGATTGAAGTACCCAAATTTATACATAATGCAAATGCAATTTGAAATCATTTAAATTTAAAAAAGAGCTTTATATTCGCGACTAAATCGGTATTAAATAATTTTCGTCTAATCTTGAAAACAACAATTTATTACAACTAAAAAACATTGAATTTCAATATATCTATTGAAAAACCAAAAAAATCGCCAAAATATTATAAAAATATTGATTAACGTCATATAGATACATAGCTTTTAAGATGGCCAGGCTTTCAAGTTGTTATGCTACTTTTTAAAACAATATACCAAAATTGCGTATTCAAAATTATTGTCATTATTAAGATATTGGGAGGTTTCGTCATTTGGAAATCTGCCACATTTCAATTTAAGCGATATGCTATTTTTTGCGTTGTTTTTTTAAATTTGCTGCAAAACAGATGCCATCACTTTGTGTAAGTTTTTTCTATTGTACGGATAGTTGTATGAAAAGTCTACGCAAACTATTTGTGCAATTTACAATTCCAAACTCTAAACACCAAACCACATCTAAGCCACATTGCTAAGGCTTAATCGAAGGGAATTAAAATTGAATACATATTCCGGATACATTCTATGAAATTGTATTTACATCCGCCTCGCCTTAGAACCTCCATGCCCTAACATGACCCCTAAGGGTTAAGCCAAAATCAATGCTATTGTTTAAATGCCAGCCTTCTCTTTGTTTTCATCTCGAACTTTTGCTTGTAAATCCATATATTCATTTGAAAAGAACAACATAACTTAGGCTAGTGAACTAACAGAGTAGAACACAATAAAAAGTAGTCGAAAACGGGCCAAGAGATGAAGTCAGTCTACTACTCGTACACTACTCAACACTCAAACATAATGTGAATTATGTCGCGTCAAACGGTTTCTATTTTACAATCATTAGTTTTGCTCCATTGGAATGCCGGCGAACATGCTGAGAGCTGCTTGAGCGACGACTGCTGCTGCTGCTGATCCAGACTAGTACTACTGTTCAACAACATCTTACGAGCTGAGCCATTCTGCCTTAGCACTTGAGCAGTGTTCGACTAACAGGAAGCTGCTTTAAATGCTATGCTACATTAAGAGTAATCCGGTCTGGCCATAAAGTGAAGTAGTTGCCAAGTGTTGCACCGTGCTGCATCGCACATTATACAATATGCAATAATGCTGCACAACTGTAAACAAATGTGCAATGAGATGCGGAGATTGTTTTTTGAATGAATGCCGAGAACGGAAAGAAAGAAACGCTTTCTAATAAAGACATACTACGAATAGAACACACACACACACACTCCTTATAGAATACCCACTGATGGACAAATTGGTGATGGGTATAGTCGCGGGCGCTGCTGCATGGCCACCACCATAATTTACACCCAGCACATTTGGTGAATGGGAAAATTTTACTCTTTTTACTAAGCTGACACAATCGTTGTTTTAGAACAATTTGCTCAAAAGAGATTCTAATTCTCTGTTAAGTTTTCCATAATAATGATAAATGATGATCATGTGTTCTATGGCAATGTTTTGATTTGAAAATTGTGGGGTTCGTTAACGAAACTAGAGTTGATCTTAATTTAATTGTTATCCCCCCTTTCAAAAATGACGCAAAAACCGCTTGAAACTAAAAAAGAAATAATAAAACGGATTTCGATTGTTTTTTTTTCCTAGATTTATCTCGCATCATTGTTTTCAGTTTGCTACGATGAAGATATTTCTTTTATATCTCAAACATTCTTAGTTGAGTTTTTTTGTTTTGGAATTTAAGGTCACTGAGGTGAAGACAAAAGAAATGCCACAGCCGGTTAAAGTTTACAAACAATTAAATTATTGAAACAGCAAGAGAGCTGTTAAACTTTCTCATATCAATAAAAACATTCTCCAATGAGTCAAATGAGTTAAGGCTTTAGTTGTTGCCGGAAATTGGGTAACTGTGTTATTTTGATTCTTAAAAGTATAGTAATTTTAGTATCATTATCAGTTTTTTTTTTTGTAACGATCCACACAATTTTTAACTTCCATTTAGAAATTGATATCGCGATTTCTGTCAGTTGGACTGACTGACATAAACCCTCACCTTATGTACTTACTTACTTAAGTGACCCATTACAACTTACGAACATGTTTCATAAGTTTGAGGCCTGAAGTACGAAAGAATTCCACACGCTTCGGTCTTGTGCATGTGTTCTCCAGTTAGTCCTACCAGATGGTGGCACGTCGCCTACCACTTGGTCCTTCCAACGGAGTTTGGGTCTCCCTGCTCTGCGCCGTCCTTCAGGTTCGCCTTCAAACACCTTTCTCGCTGGAGCATTTACATCCATCCTGGCAACATGCTACGTCGATGTCGTGGTAAAGCTCATACAGCTCATGGTTCATCTGATGGCGAAACTCGACGTCGACACAGATAGGTCCATAAATTTTTCGGAGTACTTTTCTCTCGAATACTCCCAGGTTTTGTATGTCCGTTGTCGTAAGCACCCATGATTCGGCAGCATACAAAAGAACGGGTAAGATTAGCACCTGGTAAAGCTGTTTCTTAGTATTCCGAGATAAGGTGGTGTTACTAAAGTGCTGCCGAAGTCCGTAGAAACATCTATTGGCTAGCACTATTCTCCGTTTAATTTCTTGGCTGACATTATTTTTCTTGTTGACGGAAGATCCGAGGTAGGTAAACTCGTCGACTACCTCAAAACAATAATTGTCAACGTTCACGGTGCGTCCCCAACGAGAGGACTCCTTGTTCGTCGAAATCATTATTTTTGTTTTGTCCTCGTTGACTGCTAAACCCATTTTTGCTGACTCCTTTTCTAGTGATGAGAAAACTGCAGTAACATCCCGCAGATTTCGACCAATGATGTCTATGTCATCGGCATAGGCTAGTGGCATGTGGCTCTTGTGGAATATGGTGCCAGACATGTTGACACCAGCCTTTCTCATCACCTTCTCCATAACTATATTAAATATTGTACAGGACAGGCTATCGCCCTGTCTGAGACCTCTTTCCGTGTTAAATGTTTCAGACTGATCCTTACCAATCTTAACCGAGGATTTGGTGTTTTCCAAGGTACATCTGTAAAGTCGAATCAGCTTTGCAGGAATACCAAACTCAGACATGGCCTCATAAAGCCTATTCCTTATCGGAGAGTCGAAGGCAGCTTTGTAGTCGACAAAGAGGTGGTAGGTGTCGATCTGCTTTTCATGGGTTTTTTCCAGGATCTGTCGTAAGGTGAATATTTGATCCGTCGTAGATTTGCCAGGTCTAAAGCCGCACTGATATGGTCCAATTAGTTTTTCTACAATTGGCTTTAGACGTTCACACAATATGCTTGAAAGGACCTTGTACGCAATTGGTAATAGGCTTATTCCACGATAGTTCTTACATTCACTACGATCTCCTTTCTTGTATATGGGACATAACAGACTGAGACTCCAATCCCCGGGCATGCTCTCCTCTTGCCAGATGTTCTCCATGAGCTGATGCATGCTCCTAATCAGCTCCTCCCCGCCAGCCTTAAACAATTCAGCAGGGAGACCATCGGCTCCAGCAGCTTTGTTGTTTTTAAGGCGGGAGATGGCCATACGTATCTCGCTCTGGCTCGGAGGTGGACAGTTAATACCATCGTCATGGATTGGAGCGGGGTCTTCTGGATTGGTGTCAGTATCCAGTAAATTTCTAAAGTGGTCTCTCCATATCTTCAGAACGCTATCCGGGTCCGTCACTAGCTGACCATTGCTGTCCTTGCAGGAGGGCAACCCTGTTCCACGCATT
Source organism: Muscina levida (assembly GCA_964034835.1). Taxonomy (NCBI): domain Eukaryota; kingdom Metazoa; phylum Arthropoda; class Insecta; order Diptera; family Muscidae; genus Muscina; species Muscina levida. Next base: position 12,044,692 of record OZ035882.1, on the reverse strand, counting down.
CTCGCTTTAACTCTCTTGTAGAATTTTCGGGCTTCCCCTCTATTTCGGAGCAACTCAGTACACTCATCCTGTCTCTTCTTCAGCTCCTTCTTTTTTCTTCTAAAAAGACGCGTTGTCTGTCGTCTCTTCTTCCTGTGCCGTTCACGAACAGCTCGCGTTGCCATTGGCTGCAGTTTTGCCCTGTATGCAGCATCCGTCTCTCTCGTGGCATTCCGACACCTTATGTATGATATTGTTTAAATCTCGAGTTATTGAAATTTGCCGATAATTAAATGAAATTAAAATGGAGCGTAAACATTTGGACATAGGACTTTCGGTCTTATGGGCAAACAAGACATATTTTAAAACTGTAGTAAGGGTTACGTACGGCCAACAAATGTAAAAAGTTAAATTCAATATCTCTGGGCATATGGTAATTTTGTATGTATGTGTACCGAAAGTGTGTTTTACGGTACCAACTCTGGGCAAAAATCTGCAAAGAAATCGTCATTTCTAATGAGTGGAGGTAAATTTCCTTGAAACTACAAAATATTAAAAGTAAAATATGTTCAACATTTTAAAGAGTTTTTCATATAAAACCCGCAAATGTGCTAACGAAAAAAATATGTGCCTGTAGAATAGGGTGGCAGCCAAAATTCAACTTTGGATTTTTGGTAATGTCCGATTGGAATATAGTGTCAGTTGTTTGTTAAAGCAAAATCGGACAAATCTAAGCCGTGTCCCAAAGAGGTCAAAGGTAAAACCTATGTAGGTTTAATCCGTGGTTCGCTTCCCGGCTCCAGTCATCTCCATTTTTTTTATTGTCGGTCCCTCGATGTTGTCGACAGCAACTTCGCAGTATCAGTGTCGAGTCAATCGGCATGTCTAGTAAGAGCTTCTCAAACAGTGACGTTCGCATTCATCAATAAACAAGTAGGTGCCGTTTGTTGTGAATCTAAAATAGAAAGCGTGTTAATTCACAACAACGCGAGAAGCATTCGATACCTCATATATGTGGTGTAAAAGGAAATTAAGTTGTTTTTTTAAGTAGCTTGGTGGTCGGTGGTGAAAATAGGGTACTTGCTTTTTTTATATATCAAGTGGGCGTGGCCATTGGACAATATTTTTGAAACCCCTATATTTGGAGAACTGTTTCTCCAATCACCTTGAACATTTTGTGTGGATGTATTTGGCAGCAAGGTCGTGCTGGGCGGGATCGCTTCAGTGGGCGCGGTATAAAACTTGACACTTAAAAGACTGTATCTAATGAACAATAAGAGGTATAAAGCTGATATTTATATTCTCACCCTACGGTTGGGGGGGTATATATCATTTCATACGACCCAAAAGTATAACACATAGAAGGAGTCACTTTAGACCCTAGGTTTGTTTGAGCCAAATTCGAATCATGACTTTTTAAGTCGTTAGAACCATGTCCGTCTGTTTGTTTGTCTGGCTGGTACGCAGGATAACTTTTGAAAGACGCAACCAAATGTTTTTGCACGAGTTAATATTTCCCCAAAACTACTTACGGTATTGCAAATGGGCTACATGGCCACGCCCATTCTGGTGCCTCCCATACAAATGTATTATCCTGCCCACTTTAGAGAAGGAGTAATAATGTCAATACTCCCAACGCAATCGTACCTAAATTCTGTATTTAGTAAAGCTATAACAGCATAAAGTTTTAAAGAAAAAATTGGCAGTCTAGCCACGCCCCTTCTGGTACCTCCCATACCCATCTGGTACCACTCACTTTAGAAATCGAATTATAATATCAATACACCCAAGGCGATCGCCCAATTTCTGTATTTTGTTAAGCTATAACAGCATAAAGTTTTAAAGAAAAAATTGAAAGTCTATATTTTCCCAAAACTACTTACGGTATTGCAAATGGGCTTTATGGCCACGCCCATTCAGGTACCTCCCAAACAAATGTACCATTCCGCACACTTTATTGATGGAATAATAATATCAATACTCCCAACACAATCGTACCCAAATTTTGTATTTAGTGAAGCTACAACAGGATAAAGTTTTGGAGAAAGTCGTTGTGCTACGCCTCATTTAAAAGAAACTGTTATAAAAGCCATAATAATTATTTGATCGTCCTGAAAATAGTAGTCATATAACCAGGACACTTTGAACCACGATGGAAAAAGGGGCTAAAGCGCCGCCCACACACGTCAATATTTGACAATTAAATATTTGGAAGAACAAAATACAATACTTTAATCGAACATTAGTAAAAAACATAGGATTTACTAAGGATTACTTTTAATCTCTTTGGGGCACGGGCAATAGTTGTCCGCTCTTATTCAAATTTCCATCATGTATTTTTTACATCCAGTGGCACTATATTCCGGCCGATTATTTTTACATTTTCTACAAAAAAAAATCGTCCAAATATTTCGCTGCCGCCATACTATGAGTGGAGATACCAGAAGGGTCTGTGGCAAAGGTTTCGGTTTTCTGAGGATTTGCCTACTCTTTCAGATAGACGGACACCCCCAAAAAGGGACAATTTCTATGGGAGGTGGGAGTAGTTTTTAAAAAATGTTGTTCATCTTAGAACTCAACCTCCAGAAGCTTGCCTTTAAAATTTTAGCTTGATAGCTCTTAGACTACGGCTGTAAATGCAGAGACAGACCCCCAAAAAGGAGAAGTTTGTATGGAAGATGTAAGTAGTTAATGAACAATCTTGCTCGTCCAAAACTTAACCTCCGCTTTGAGAATATAAAATTGCATTTCAAGTTTCAGCTCCATATCGGCTGTAATCGAGGGGACAGACAGACGAACACCTCGATATCCGCTCAAACGCTGATATTTTATTTATATATATATATTGTCATACCTACCATGCCTCCTTATGGGCGTTACAAATGAAAGAACAAAATTAATATACCCTTCACTCTGTTCGTGCGTATCCTAGTTTTTTTCACATAAAAAGTTATCGGGAAAAAAATAGGTAATTTTGTATAGGTGGTACTTGAAGGGGTGGGACTATTATGACTATTTACAATCCCAACACTACAATTTGTAAAATATTACTACTGATGAGGATCAGTGAATTTTTAATTAAGTTATCCCACTAGCCATCCGGCCAGACGAACATGGCTCAATCGTTTGAAAAATCGTCTGAAAAAGTCCTAATTTGGTCTTAAGATGCGTTACACTATCAAATGATATATACCCTCATCAATAAGGATACGGGATACGGATGTTTTGTTTTTAAAAAAATGATCCTTGATCATTAATTATACGAGTATCAAAACTGTTGCAATCTGAAGTGGAAATTTTTAATAGCGTTTTGGAAGGAGTTTCATGAAATGTTCTGTATTGCCCCGCGAATATGTTCATTTAATTCCTCAAGATACATTGGGTTGTTGTTTGAAATTTTATAAAATTTGTCGCGTATTCAGCGTGCAATGATTCGTCTCATGGAGAATAATCCAAGAGATAAGAATGTGGGAAAATTTATTATCTTTACGATATGAAATAAATTATTTTTTTCTAGTTTTATAATATTTTATACAAAATATCTCTAAAACGAATGAACATAACCAATACAGAAATTTCTGTCAGTTGGACTGACTGACATAAACCCTCACCTTATGTATGATATTGTTTAAATCTCTAGTTATTGAAATTTGCCGATAATTAAATGAAATTAAAATGGAGCGTAAACATTTGGACATAGGACTTTCGGTCTAAGAAAAATGTCAACTGAGGAATTATCTACGAGATGATCAGCTTATGTTACCCGTTTTGAATATCACTTGTTACCCCAAAAATTTCCCGAACTGCACCCAATAAGTCGTTGGAGGTCTGAAAGGCTAAAACCACGAACATGCATTAAAACCATAGCGCTAGATCAAAAACAGTTCTGTTCTATATCAATATACCAATCTTCGTCATGTAACAGCATGTCCTTTATGATATTCATGATATTATAGAACAGTAATGCCTCTTTCTGACAAATCTGCTCATACAGTAACTTAGGGTAAATGCAGGGAGTTATGTGGCTTCAATTTAGAATTAGTGTAAATAACAATAACATACCAATAACTGCAAATTTTGTTAACCAGAGTTTTTTTTTTCGACACTTTAATAAATTTTCAATACAACATGTCACCTTTTTAAGTAAATCTTTCATATGGCCTAAATGCAAATACCTCACACTTTTTGTTTTGTATTCACAAATCATTGTATAGTTAAAGCATCACTTTTTCTTCATTCCTTCTCTCACCTTTAGATACAACAAAAAATGCTTAAGCCGCCAACCTGTTGTGGCGCTTCAAACACTTTAATGCTTCTCAATGATTAATTTCTTTAGAAAATGTTTGCAATTTCCATAAAACAAAGTGTTGAGAGTATGAGCGTGTGTGTGTGTGCGTCAAATAGATTACAAACCGTTAGCGATAAAATAGAGTTATTTACATAATAATACCATTATAAAATAATAAATCTCTTGGGGCGAATCGAAAAAGAAAAAACAATAATCTAAAACTATCAATGAAACTCAATTAGACAGGCTATTATGTATGGCAATGAGAGAGAAATTATAGGAGAGTGAGAGAGAGAGGGTGGGAGGGAGTGGAAGAGGAACGACACAGTAGGTATCAGGTATATGAAATACTCAAATGTGCAAAAACCAGTCCAAAAATTTTATTTAGACGTACCGACTGATAACTACCCTCACCCTATGTCGTTACTCCAAAATTCTTATTCTATAAAGATGATTTCGGTTATTCTTATGGAACGTGCCAGTAAAGCGATGTGGGAAATGTTTAATTTTTCTGAGGTTTAGCCTACAATGAAAAGTTTATTATTATTAAGAAAGTTAAATATTCACCAGCTTTCCCTTTGGAAGTTATGGGAGATACATGAATTTTTTAAAATTAGTTAATTTTGCAGGGAAGGTACCAGAAATGGTGGAACTACTCTGCAGAGAGACGGACATGGCTCAATCGTTATGAAAAGCCGTTAAACTAATTTGGTCTTATGATTTTTGGGGTCCAAGGCCCTTTAATTCGTTACACTTTTCCTCCTTAAAATCGAAAAAGTTAAAAAAAACGCCTCAATAGTGTTTCAAATGTTCTTTACTTTAGTATAAGAGCCTCAGTCGGGAAAACCGACTTATATATACCCTCAATCTGAGTAAAACATAAAACCATCTAGTTTATTAATGTTAACTCGATTACCAAAGTGGGCGGAGCGGTACTTTTGTATGGGAGGTAACAGAAGTGGCGTGGCTAGACTTTCATTTTTTTGCTCCAAAACTTTATCCTGATTTGGCTTTACTAAACACATAATTTGGGCACGATCATGTTGGGTGTATGGACATTACTACTCCATCTCTAAAGTGGGCGGAATGGTGCATTTGTATGGGAGGTATCAGCAGGGGCATGGTTAGGCTTCCAAATTGGTTCTCCAAAACTTTATCCTGTTTGAGCCTTACTAAAAACAGAATTTAGTCACGATTGCGTTGGATCTATTAATAATATTAAACGATTTCCAAAGTCGGCGGTACCTGATGGGCACGAGAGGTACCAGATGGGGAGTGGCTAGACTTTCAGCTTTGTCTCCAAATCTTTGTCCTGCTATAGTTATACTAATTGTAGGATTTGGGCACGATCGCATTCGGTGTATTGATATAATTACTCGATTTCTAAAGTGGGAGGTACCAAAATGGGCGTGGCAAGACTTTCAGTTATTTCTCCAAAACGTTATCCTGTTATAGTTTTACTAAATATCAAATTTGGGGACGATCGCGTTGAATGTATTGATATTATTACTCAATTTCTAAAGTGGGCGGAATGGTACATATGTATGGAAGGTACCAAAAGGGGTGTGACCTACATGGTCCATTTTCAATACTGCAATACTGTAAGGGGAAACAGTTTGGCGAAATATTAACTCGTGCAAAGTTACAAAACATTAGGTTTCGTCTTTCGAAAGTTGTCGTGCGCACCAGCCAGACAGACAGACGGACATGGCTCAAACGACTTAAAAAGTCATGAACCGAATTTGGTTCAAAGAAACCTAGGGTCTGCACTTTTGGGTCGTATCAAATAATATATACCCTCCTACCCATAGGATGAGGGTTTGAAAACGCCTCAATAGGATTTAAAATATTCTTTACTTTAGTAGTAGAGCTCCAAAAATATATAGATTTTATTGATATCATTTTTCGATTTTCCAAAGTTCAATATAACTTTCGGCCTTGTTATGCAATTAACATAAGTTCATCAATGTATTGAACAAATTCACCCATCAATTAAACTGCAATTACAAAATCTTAAATACTTTAAATCAATTGAATATTTAAAAATCTTTGTCATCCATGCGAAAGTGATAATAAGCGTCATTAAAATACGCACAGCTCCTACTTCGTACCCCTTTCCTCAACGACGACCTTCAATTGAAAGTGTCAATGCTTAAATGATAAAACATTCATCTGCCACAGCAACAACAACAACAACGAGTGATCACTATCGCCAACAGAAACAACAACATCACTGTAGCAGCCAACAGAGCGTCAACAACACTAGTACCTATATACTACACTTCAATTGAAGCTTAGATGTTGCTGTTGCTGTTGATGACGCTGAAATATTTGCAACATCATCTATGAAAATTTTATGCTGCAAGCGTAAAATTGTTCAGCATTTAATTGCGACTGGAACCAAACCGAATCAGCGGGATAAACATAGTCAAGAGTTAGTATACTAAGACTCGTCACTTCCAATGTCGTCATCATCATGATCATTAGTGTCATCATCATTGCCATCTGCACTATCATCATTCTGCCCATCTGCAACATGACGATGATGATGATGATAATGACGATGGCACACGACCAAGAGACACTAGATTTTCATAAAGATAAATTGCAACGTAGTATTATGCATGAATTGCCATAAAGTAGACTGCAATTGGAAATGCTCTAAAGCCGATGCAGAGAATGTTGCACGAGTAGTGGTCACATAAATCTCACAAGATGCCTGAGGAAGAGACATGATTGTCAAGAACTTATATGTATTTTTTTTTATTATTTAAATCTGAAATTCAGGAAAGAGATATGCATAAAGGTAAATATGATAATGAGACACTTTGGCGCAATGGAATAGTTGTATTGTAGTTTGTAGCATAACAATTGAATTGAAGCAATCGTTTCACGATTGGATTTTTTGCAATTGTTAAAAGAGATGACTGATATGTTAATATAATAGCTTTACCTGATAAATATCAAGTAATTCTTAATAAGGGGTGGGTCATGGAAAATTTGCTATTTCATTTAGCTTAAAAACATAACTGGATATATTATATATATATTATGGTTTATGTGTTATGAAATTGCACCAATATGGATTTAATTGTTAACAAATACATCAGCACTATATGATCCCTGATTATTTTGACACTGCTGCAACCTGGTGCCGGAATTTTCAATGACGCCATGGCAGATGTTTTGTAAAATGTTCTGTTTTTAGCGTGAATACTTTCTTACTTACTAAATTTCCCTTTACACCCCAAGAATGAGGTATGGGATAGCTTCTCGCGTTGTTGTGGGTTAACACGCTTTCTATTTTTAGATTCACAACTAACGGCACCTACTTGTTTATCGACGAATGCGAACGATTATTATACAGTGAGACAGAAAAAATTGGCTGAAGTTCTGACTACCGGTAAAACTTATATCGGTCAAAACAAAAGTTATACGTGTTCCGGCGTTTCGCTAGATAACGTCTAGGGATCGAGATATATCGATTTAAAGTTAGTAAGTATCATATAGGTTGGCTGAAGGGCAAAATATGGGGCAGGGATTATCTTACTGAAGCGCTTTTTGCATAAAAATCACATTTGTTTACCCTTCACCACGCGCACGAACTTAATTAATGGTATATTGATTTATATTGATTTCATTTGTAACGCCCATAAGGAGGCGTGGTAGGTATGACAATATATATATACTACGAAATAAAAGTACGAATTTCAAAATATACTTTCGTATCGCACAACTAATATTGACTGATACCCCCTCTAATTCTATAGGAAACATGCACATATGGGTATTTCCACAGAAGTGTCAACCGTGATCGAAAAAATAAAAGTTGTAAAAAAAAATTTTTCTGACTTGTATTAGTAAAGACGAATACTTAAATTTTATTAAATTAAAATGCCCAAAGCTTTTCTTAGTTTCCGTATTGATTTAGCGGATTGCAAAATTGCATTCTTTTGCTGGTCACCAGTTTTAAATTTTCATATTATATTTACTGATGATGCAAGTCCACTCTTATCATAAAATTTTATTTACAACAAATAACTGGTCCATAAAATTAAAAAAATATAAGCTAGCACCAAAATTTTGATTTTATTTTATTGGCGTTCTAATGTAACATTCGTGAACAACAATTAGTGGCATATAAACTTTATAATATTCCCTAATTTCGCAAATAAAACAATAGCTTGAATAAACATTTTTTTAAGCATTTCACAGCTATGGGATATTTTGTCACATAACGTCAGTAACATAACGTAGGTCTTTATTACCTCGCGGTTTAAAACCAAAGCAACAAATTTGCCCAACAAAAATATATTTTTAAAGCGCTATTGGTCTATTTTATGAAATAATTAAGTGCATTTACTAAATCTTAAACAACACGCAGTCTTTTGAAATTTCAAGAACTAACATAAATCGCACTTCTTTTTCGTGTAGCATAACGTAGGCCTGTGTTTTGTTAATATCTTGAATTGTAGATTTTTAAGTATGTCGCTTTTTTTACATAATGTAGAGCTAGCTATTCAAAATATATTATAAAATAGAAAAAAGTTTAACTTTTATGTGTTTTTTTTTTTCAATTGAATCGTACGTAAGGCTGGAATTACCCATATACGATCAAAGCTTTAGCCGTTTGGTCTGGTTGATGATACCAGTTTTTGCCCTTTTCGGCCTTTTTACTCTTAAATGTTCGAATTTCTAAAATCCCCATCTGGTGGCTTTCTAATTCTAAAGGAAGCAATTCAATATACATTTTCGTAACTCTACCTTTAGGCATTTGGTCTGGCCGATAATACCAGTTTTATCCTTTTTTCAGTATTTATACACCTAAAGAACGAATTTTGAATAATTACTTCACATCTAAAATCCCCATCTGATGGCTTTCTAATTCTAAAGGGAGCAATTCAATATAATTTTTCGTAACTCTACCTTTAGGCATTTGGTCTTGTATTTTTACACCTAAAGAACGAATTTCGAATAATTACTTCACACCGCACAACTAAAATATGCACTTAAATTTTTGCGACTATACCTTTAGCCGTTTAGTACCAGTTTTATCCATTTTATTATATCATTAGCGGTTTGGTCTGGGCGACAGTAACATTTTTATACCTTTTTAATTTTTTACCCAGTAATATAGGATTTCAAAGAAACCTTCAATCCTATTTGTTTTATCCCTTATTGGTAATTTTTATCCCTAAAAGTAAGAATTTCCAAAACTCTATTCTAAGCTGACATTTACTCGAAAAGAATTTCATCATCTTATCTACATCCATTTCATCCAATCACTTAGTCAAGCAATTTGTATTAATATAACCGACATAAAAATTTTTCCAAAAGGGGCGTGGCACTGCCCATTTCCTAGCGAGACATAATCCCCCATGTACCATTTATATATGTAGCAAATCTCATCTTCATACCTTACATGGCTTATAAAATATGACCGCTTGAAATTTTGGTTTGTGTGGGCGGTGCAACGTCCCTTTATAACGATTTTTTCTAAAGGGGAATGGCACCGCCCATTTCCTAGCGTAACTCAATCTTCCTTGTACCGGTAACATGTGTAGCAAATCTCATCTTCATACCTCTAATGGCTCGGGAGATATGAACGATTAAAATTTCGGTTTGTGTGGGCGGTGCCACGCCCTATTATCCAACTATGTTTTCATGTAGCCTGTGATAGTGGCCCTATGGACAGTATCACAAAAAAAAACAATAATTGCATTTTATCTATTTATTTTGGCCCATATAACGATTTTCTAAAAAGGGGCGTGGCATCGCCCGCTTAAAACAAACACAGTATTTTTTATACGACCGAAATAGGTGCCAAATCTGGACTTCGTAACTATAATGGCGTAAAAGATACAGTCATTTCAAAATGTGACTTGTATAGAGCGGTGCCACACCCATTTTACCACCTTGCAATCCGAATTTCAAAAAAATTCCGTCTTAGCGCACCTACTTCATAAAAGGAACCTTTATTCCAAAATTTCACGGTTCTAACTTTAGGCGTTTGGGCTGGGGAGTGATTAGTTAGTCACCCAAGCCTTTTATATATATAGATAGATGATCGGCGTCGAATTCAGAATCAATTTCTTCGGAGAAGTTTAAGAGATCTCGAGCTAAAATTTGGAACGAAAGCTTCTATTTTATCTTCTATCCTTAAGGCGAAGGGTAAGTTCTCAGATGAGCAAACTACTCCCTCCTCTCATACAAACTTCGACTTTTTTGGGTCTGCCATGCGATTACAGCCGTAGTTTAGGAGACATGGATCTGAAATTTGGTATGCAAGCTTTTATCATCTGAGAAGAGGTTACTTTCTAATTGGGCAAAAACTGCACCCACCTTTCACTCAAACTCCCCCTTTTTGGGGGTGTCCGTCTATCTGTCCCAGCGCTTATAGATATGTATTATATATTAAGAAATATAGATCTGAAATATGACATGAAAGCTTATATCGTTAAGTTGAGATTAAGTTCTAAGATGGGTAACATTCGACAAAAACTACTTCCACCTCCCATACAAACTCCCCCTTTTTGGGGGTGTCCGTACGCTTGTCTACCTTTCATACAGAACTCCCTCCTTTTGGGGCTTAAAGAATTCATAAAACCAGTAAGAAAGTTTCAGTCGGTAAAACCGACTTACATATCCCTCACCCTCAGTAAAACAGACAACTTTCTAGTATATTGATATTATACCTCGATTTCTAAAGTGGGCGGAGTGGAACATTTGTATGGGAGGTTCCAGAAGGGGCATGGCTAGACTTCCAGTTTTTTATTCAAAACTTTATCCTGTTATAGCTTAAGAATATACAGAATTTAAATACGATGGCGTTGGGGTGTATTCATATTATTACTCGATTTTTAAAGTGGGTGGAATGTTACATTTGTATGTGAGGTACCAGAAGGGGTCTAGCCCCTTTTTTTCCAAAGCTTTATCCTGTTATAGCTTTACTAAATACAGAATTTAGGTACGATCCCGTTGGGTGTATTGATATTATAACTCGATTTGTATGGGAGGTACCAGAAGGGGCGGGGCCATTAGCAATACCGTAAGTAGTTTTGGGGAAATATTAACTCGTTATCCTGCGTACCAGCCGGACAGACCGACGGATATGGTTCGAACGACTTAAAAAGTCATGAGTCGAATTTGGTTATAAGAAACCTAGGGTCTAAAGTGACTCCTTCTATGTGTTACACTTTTGGGTCGTATCAAATGATATATACCCTCCTACCCGTAGGGTGAGGATATAATAAAATAGTCAATATAAGGCTCTTTGCCAATGATCTAAGACCACTCCTAATAGTTGTTGCACAAAAATGTATGAAGCCATACCACTGTGCGTGGTGATGCAACGCCGCAGCATATCCATCTCAAAAACATTTTGAATTTGCTTTACCCAAATTTATTTTTCTTTGGGAATAAACATTATTTCGAATTTCTACTTACTTATTCGATATTATTGCAACACAAACGCAGCGTTTAAATGTCATCCTCTAAATGTCTGTCATTGTGGCCGATCTAAGCGCAAAACCCCATTTTCGCCAATCCCCTTCTGTGTGTGCATGTCTCGGAGCGTGTTACAAAGTTCCAATCGTTTTTTTGTTAATGTTGTCAACGGGGTTTTTGTCGTTGTCGTTGTTGCTGTGATAGCATTTTGCACTTTGGCAATACATAGATCTTGGATTTCAACTTTTGTTGCAACTTGTGAGCGACATTATTGCTGCCGCCGCCATCTCATTATTGGAGTCGATGACGACGACCACGGTCGATTGTGTCAGTCAGTCATTGTTGCTGTTGGTGGTGTTGTTGCTTTAAGACGATTGTGCCTAACTGTGGTCTTCTATTTCATTTTCTTTTGATCTGATTGTGTGTCACATAACGCAATCATATGAAAATTGCTGATGATCGAGTTTTTTTTTATTGTTGTTGTTGTTCTTCGCCTCTGTCGCTTCTGCAAACCAATAATGGCAAAATCTGCCATTGTGGCGGCAATCTCACCTCACAATGCCAACAATTGCAACAGCTCACTGGCAGCCACAACATCGTGGCCAGCATTAGATCTTGTTGTTCCAGTTTGAATTAGTCCCGCTCGAGACTGTGTGCCTCCTCATTTCTCTCCCTTTCGCGGCAGCCTGGTGGCTGCATGTCGCAGATGCATATTTCAACATCAGCTTTGGTAGGGAGGGGGGTTTTTTTTTGCTGCTGCAACCGCAACCATGAAAGTTGTATAACAAGCTATTACTTGTTGCTCTGGTGGCATCAATGAGGCACACATTTCTATCATGCAACATGATCAATGATTTGTTGGCGTTTTTCCTTCACTTCGCCGGCCGCTATGCCGCTGCTTCGGTGGCTGCTGCCTCTTCCACTTTGGCACTTCTTCGTATGCTGTTATCTTATTAATGCTAATGTTAAACCGTTAGCCAGAGGAAATAATATCTAGATCAAGAATATATATATATATTGTATATAAATCTAGGTACACACACACATACTTGCACATAAGCAACGATATGAATTGGAATTGTATGAAGAAGGAACATGCATAAGCATTCGTACATGAATGTACATATTTTGAAGATCATGTACGAGGGTTGTGTAGGATTGCGTTTGTTATAATGTGTTTTGAACTTATGGCGGCATTTGAAAGCGAATTTAACAATGTCAAAGCATCTCATGGAAATTAACGTATATGAGATGTGAGAAAGCTATAGTGTTTGGGCAGATCATACATTTTTATACCTTTCACCACGAACAGGAACGGAGTGAAGGGTATGTAATGATCAGCATCGAAATCTGAGTTGATTTAACGGTGACCGTTTGTCTGTCCGTTGCCGCGATTACAGCAGTAGTTTAGGAGCTATAAAACTAAAATTTAGTTTACAAGAATCTATCCTCTAAATGGAGGTTAAGTTCTAAGATGAGCAAGATCGGGCAAAAACTACTCCCACCTCCCATACAAACTCCTACTTTTTGGGGGTTTTCCCTGCGATTATAGCCATAGTTTAAGGGTATTGAGCTGAAATTTTGTATGCAAGCTTCTACTCTCTAAACGAAGTTTGAGTTCGAAGATGAGGAAGATCGGTCAAAACTTCTCCCACCTTCCATACAAATTGCCATTTTTTTGCGGTCTGTCCCTGCGATCACAGCCGTTGTTAAAGAGCTTCGAGCTGAAATTCGGTATGCTAGCTTCTATCCTCTAAACGGAGGTTAAGTTCTAAGCTAAGCAAGATCGAACAAAAACTACTCCCACCTTCCATACACCCCACCCATCCCCCTTTGGGGTTGTCCGACCGTGTATCTCTGCAATCAATTTAATAGCCATCGAACTGAAATTTGGTCTACAAGCTATATATAAAAAGAACAAATTCAGACAAAAACTTCTGCCACCTCTCAACAATTCATAACACTGGTCTCAGCTCATTTTACAAATGGCGAAGGGTGTCTAAACTTCGGCATTGCCGAAGATTATTGATTTACTAGTTTATTTTAACGACAACCCGTTAAAATAATACACTGGGCCAAAAGTCTGTTAACTTTTGTAACGATGAGTGACTGTTTGGCGCGGTTTATGGCACGGCGGCATCATAGGCCAGTTTTCTTTGAAAATGAGAAAGGAGACGCGGTTATTGCCACTGGCGGGCGGTACCGTCCAATCTCAGTGGTTCTTTTTGTGTTATATTTATGTAGTTGTAGGTTCCTAAAAGTCGAAGAGGATGACATGAATGACATATGGTTTTAACTCAACGGAGTTACGTGCTGTGTGACACGTAACGCTACAGTCGATCTTTTGAGCATTGTGATCGAAACCCGCAAATTTTTTAAGAAGTATGACTTTAGAAATTTTCATATGTTAATCATATTACTTTGTTTAAATATACTTCCATAACCATCATCATTATAAAAAACATGTTTAAAGAGTTTGTAACGATTTGCCTTTGGTGTTTATGTAATAAAATTCTTCTTTTTTCATTTTTTACAGGTATGTTAAACATATTGTATCGTTGGCGATAGGGACACATGCAATCATAAAGGTAACTGTTTAAACATCTTTTTCTAAATATACTTTTTAATATATGAACTACTAAAAGGATGGGCAAAGGGTACCTCACCAGAAATTTCTCTAACAATAGCCATTTGCGAAGTTCAAAAAAATATGAATTAATTACACAGTACATTTTTCAGCTCAACGATTTGGGTCTCAGTTTTGAAAATTTCACGTGAAAGAAGCCCCAAAAATAAAAACTTCTGCATCATTCGTTTTGACAAGTTGGCTGCATTAAAATTTCAATGGCCATACGAATTTTGTTGCTCAAGGTTAATTTTTAGCACTGATTCTATATTTTAACACAGTTATACTATGTCGGTATACCGTACGGAATATCTATTTTGTCTAAAGCTAAGATGAAGATATTGAATAAGAGAAAAAACCAGTAAGAAAGTTTCAGTCGGGCAACCCGACTTACTTATACCCTCACCCTCAGTAAAACATAAAATTTTCTATTGTATTGATATTATTACTCGATTTCTAAGGTGTACCACTCCGGTACATTTGTATGGGAGGTCCCAGAAGGGGCGTGTCTAGACTTTCAGATTTTTTCTCCAAAACATTGTCCTGTTATAGCTTAGAAAAATACAGAATTTGGGGACGATCGTGTCGAGTGTATTGATATTATTACTCCATCTCTAATGTGGGCGGAATGGTCCATTTGTATGGGAGTTTCCAGAAGGGGCGTGTCTAGACTTCCAGATTTTTTCTCAAAAACTTTATCCTACTTGAGCTTTACTAAATATAGAATATGGGCACGATCGCGTTAGGTCAATTAATAATATTAATCAATTTCTAAAGTGGGCAGTACCAGATGGGTATGGGTGGTACCAAAAGGGGGGTCGCTAGACTTCCAGTTTTTTTTTCTCCAAAACTGTATCCTGCTATAGCTGTACTAAATAAAGAATTTGGATACGATCTCGTTGGTTTTATTGATATTATTACTCCATCTCTAAAGTGGGTGGAAAGGTACATTTGTATAGGAGGTACCAGAAGTGGCTTGGCTAGACTTCCATTTTTTTTTTGTCCAAAGCTTTATCCTGTTATAGCTTTACTAGCTACAGAATTTGGGTACGATCCCGTTAGGTGCATTGATATTATTACTCGATTTCTAAAGTGCACGCAATAATGTATTTGAATTGCATTGTATTGCAATACCGTAAGTAGTTTGGGGGAAATTTTAACTATTGCACAGTTGGTTGCTTCTTTCGAAAGTTATCGTGCTTACCAGCCGGACAGCTAGACAGACAGACGGACATGGCTCAAACGACTTAAAAAGTTATGAATTGAATTTGGTTCAAAGCAACCTAGCCTCTAAAGTAACTCCTTCTATGTGTTACACTGTGTTGTGTTACCCGTAGGGTGAGGGTATAAAAATGCGGAACAAACCTACCGGAAAAAAGTGCATCCAGTGCCTTAAAAATGGCAAAAATTTATATTTTTATATATGTTCTTAAACAAAAACTTTATGAAATGTTTTTTTTTGTTTTCAAAAATAAAAATGTTGAAGTATTTTTGAGAAAATCTTTTTTGTTATGTCCTTGAAAAAGAGTTCTCAAGGGAGTTCACAAGGTGTACTAAGGTCGTAGGTGGTAAGATAATACAAGACCTCTAATATTACATATGTGAACACCCGGTTGTAAATTCATATACAACAATTACTATAATTTGGTACAATTAAAGAAAGAAACTGTACTTTTTGGTACAATAAAAGTAATTTTTGGTACAACAAATTGTATGTAATACCAACAATTTGTTGGTACATTAGATTGGACTTTTTGGTACCATATATTGTACTTTGTTGTAGCATGAATTGTACTTTGTGGTCCAAAAATTTTACTTTTTGGTACCAACAATTTTATTTTGTGGTACCATAAATTGTACTTTTTGGTACCATAAATCGTGCTTTGTATACAATGAATTGTACTTTGTGGTATCATAAATTGTACCTTTTGGTACCATAAACTTTACTTTTTGGTATCAAAAACTGTACTTTTTAGTACAATAAATTGTACTTTGTGGTACCATAAATTGTACTTTTTAATACTATATATTGTACTTTTTGGCCATAAATTTTACTTTTTGGTACCATAAATTTTACCTTTTAGTACAAAAAATTTTAGTAGCAAAAATTCTACTTTTTGGTATCAAAAATTGTACTTTTTAGTACAATAAATTATACTTTTTGGTACCAAAAATTGTATTTTGTGGTACCATCAATATTCTTTGTTGGTTTAAAAAATGTAACTTTTTGGTATCAAAAACTGTAATTATTAGTACAATAAATTTAACTTTTTGGTACCATAAATTTTACTTTTTGGTACCATAAATTAAACTTTTTGGTATCAAAAATTTTACTTTTTAGTACAATAAATTTTACTTTTTGGTATCACAAATTATACTTTGTGGTACCATAAATTGTACATTTTGGGGCTATAAATTATACTTTTTGGTACCATAAATTGTACGATCCCGTTAGGTGCATTGATATTATTACTCGATTTCTAAAGTGCACGCAATAATGTATTTGAATTGCATTGTATTGCAATACCGTAAGTAGTTTGGGGGAAATTTTAACTATTGCACAGTTGGTTGCTTCTTTCGAAAGTTATCGTGCTTACCAGCCGGACAGCTAGACAGACAGACGGACATGGCTCAAACGACTTAAAAAGTTATGAATTGAATTTGGTTTAAAGCAACCTAGCCTCTAAAGTAACTCCTTCTATGTGTTACACTGTGTTGTGTTACCCGTAGGGTGAGGGTATAAAAATGCGGAACAAACCTACCGGAAAAAAGTGCATCCAGTGCCTTAAAAATGGCAAAAATTTATATTTTTACCATTTTCCCTATTTTTCATTTTTTTTGCTCAATAACTGGATTACAGATAAAAATAGTTTGATTTACTATAACAAAAAAGTACTATTATTGTACCAACTAGTTCAATTGATTGTACCAAAAAGTAATTTAATTGTACCAATTAAATTTAACAAAAAATTGCCATTTATGGTACCAAAAAGTGAATACATTGTACCAAACAGTACAATTTGTGATACCAAAAAGTTCAATTTATGGTACCTATTTAATATCTGGGACCGGCCGTGGCATAGTGGTTAGAACACGCGACTACCATGCGGGAGATCGCAGGTTCAAAGCTAAATAAAATTTTCTTTCATTGTCGGCTCCCCTCGAATGTTGTTGACAGCAACTTCGCAGTATTAAGCGTCGATTCAATCGTCGTGTCTAGTAAGAGCTTCTCAAACAGTGACGTTCGCATTTGTCGATAAACAAGTAGGGGCCGTTAGTTGTGAATCTAAAAATAGAAAGCGTGTTAATTCACAACAACGCGAGAAGCTATCCCATACCTCATTCATGGGGTGCAAAGGGAAATTAAGTAAGTAAGTATTTAATATCTAAGTACAATTTATGTTACCGAAAATTACAATACAATTATTTGTACCAAATACAATTATTGTACCAAAGAGTAAAATTTATTGTACCAAAAAGAACAATTTATGATACCAAAATGTACTATTTATAGTACCACACAAAAGAGATATTTCGTTCGGTATACCGAGATATAACCGTGTTAGTATATAGTAAAAGCCAAAAAAATCCATTATGAGCAAATAAAATTCGTATGGCCAATGATGATGCAGAAGTTCTTATTTTTGAGCCTACTGTCATGTGCAGTTCTCAGAATTGAGTCTCAAAATCATGTATTGTACTGTGTTAGTTTTCTAAAGTTTGCCCCACACATAGGTTCTGAGTACAAAAAATGTTTTTAAATAAAAAAAACATAATAATTTAATATAATTTAATTTATAAAAATATTTTACTCTTAATATTAAAGTGTTTGTGTTACAAATATACACTATTAAAGCAAAAGTTGATATGTCAAATTTTCATAATTTTACGGAAAGCCGACTTTAAGTTTTAAAACCTCTTCAAGATATATGGGTATAACAGTTTTTACACAGCAATTAAATGGATTTTTCGCTTATCTCAGACAAGTTATCCTTTGCCAACTTGTTATGAAAGTTCTTAAAGACATATCAAGTAAATAACCCATTGTTAAAAAAAAACGACGAATTATCTTTTTCTACGATGGTAGAGAAATCTAACACTGAATGTCCTGTATTGCATTAGATTTTCGTATCTATACAAATGTTGCTACTTACAAACCGCTCTTCTTGCTCTTGTCTTGTCGACTAAACTTTGCACTTACCCAAAGTGATAATTCAAATCAGTTTTTATGCCAATTACTATAATTAAACGCCATCACATTTTGCTTCCTTGTTGCTGCAACTATGTTGCACCCATTTTCCTATAAACTCCAAAATAAAAAGCTTTCTTTCTTTCTACAAGCTTACAAATTGTAATAACTTTAAAATGTTATATCTTGAAATTATAGTGACCCGAGCACCAACAACGACGACGACGACGAAACGAAATAACAGTCACTTTTTGGTTAGTCTTAACTATCATCACTGTAAACCAGTGATGCCCAACGTCAATGTATGCGATTTGTTCGAGTGTGTTGGGTATGCATAAAAGCTCTTTTATTGTTATTTCGGCAAACAGTGTGGTGCAAAAGTGACGCACTTCGTCACAACTGACATTAAATATCTTTGCATTACAAATTATTTTTGTTAAAAATAAAATTAAGACTTTTGGTGAGGGAAAACATATACGAACTAATTTGTTCTGTCCTACGGGTAATTGTGTTCCTTGATAATGGTACTTTTTCTAAAATGTTGGCAATTTCTCTCCCCTTACTTCCAAAACAACCAAGCACGTCTTTAGCGAGCATCTTAAAAAAAAAATGCCATCATCAAAAGGACAGCAGCGTTTTGATAAGGCAAGCGAAACAATAAAAGACGGCTTTTCAACATTAATATTTAAAATGTTTCCTGCTTCTCCTTCAACAACATTTTTTTTTTAAATTATCAATTAAAATTTCTCTTTCCTCATCTAAAATATCGAAATATTGTTTATGGCAAGACCTGTAATTCCTTTCGACATTAAATTTGTGGTTACGCTTAACATTTCGTTGGCATACCAAACATACTGGCTCGCCAACGCTGTTTTGCGAAAACAAAAAATCATTTTCCCAAACATCGTTAAACATTTTGCGCAATACTGTAATTCGCTTTCGATTTGCGTGTACTACCTTCTCGCTTGATGTCTACATGACAACTGATCAACAGTCGAAAAGCAAATTAAATCGTGTATGTGTGAAAGCACAAAAGCTGTTTATGTGTAGATGTAAAAGCACAAAAAGCTGTTTTCGCTCGCGAGCTCAACTGGGGGGCATCGTTGCTGTAAACCATAATTTTCTCCTTTCTCTGGGTGGGGAGGGTAGGAGCAAAATGAGAAAACTAAAATCGACTAAAAAGAGAACTGCTGAACTAACGATATCATAATAGTATCTGCATTGAACCTAAACAATAAAGTGATTTATGTCCGATGAAGTTTTTGAATGTCTAGCGATTGCACAGTAGGGGAAATAGAGAAAGAAAAGAAAATTGATTGTTTGCGGTCATTGCCGTGAAATGGTAAATTGTTAATAAGAGGCAAATTCAGGCTTAACATTTAAACTTAAAACTTATAGGAACAAACATCCGGCAGTTAACATCTTTGCGGCTAAGTAAATAAACGCGGCTTCCATGTTGTATCGCTAGTGTAGTAAGATGATGGTGTAGAACTGACCACGGTGTCAATCATGCAAAGTCATTATCAATCATGTTAATGATAGAGATTTATATATGTTAACGTCAGACTTTACCTTTCAATTCATAATTTTTAAAAAATGCCTTAGTGTTTTTAATTGCGAAATTAACTTTTAATTTTGACATGACCCACACTTTACATGAGGAAGATTGAAGATGTAGATGTCGGTTTTTAATAATTGAAAACTTGAATTTATAAAAGGCAACATTCTTCATTTGAATACTAAATAGTTTTGAAGGTAATAAAATTTTAAGTTATGTTAAGGGTTTTGTTTTGTCTTAAACAAAAACTTTATGAAATGTTTTTTTTTTGTTTTCAAAAATAAAAATGTTGAAATATTTTTGAGAAAATCCATTTTTTATGTCCTTGACAAAAATACATTTAGGGAGTTCACAAGGTGTACTAAGGTCGTAGGTGGTAAGATAATACAAGACCTCTAATATTACATATGTGAACACCAATACAACAATTACTATAATTTGGTACAATAAAAGAAAGAAACTGTACTTTTTGGTACAATAAAAGTAATTTTTGGTACAACAAATTGTATGAATACCAACAACTTTTTGGTACATTAGATTGGACTTTTTGGTACCATAAATTGTACTTTGTTGTAGCATGAATTGTACTTTGTGGTCCAAAAATTTTACTTTTTGGTACCAACAATTTTATTTTGTGGTACCATAAATTGTACTTTTTGGTACCATAAATCGTGCTTTGTATACAATGAATTGTACTTTGTGGTATCATAAATTGTACCTTTTGGTGCCATAAACTTTACTTTTTGGTATCAAAAACTGTACTTTTTAGTACAATAAATTGTACTTTGTGGTACCATAAATTGTACTTTTTAATACTATTAATTGTACTTTTTGGCCATACATTTTACTTTTTGGTACAAAAAATTTTAGTAGCAAAAATTCTACTTTTTGGTATCAAAAATTTTACTTTTTAGTACAATAAATTTTACTTTTTGGTACCAAAAATTGTATTTTGTGGTACCATCAATATTCTTTGTTGGTTTAAAAAATTTAACTTTTTGGTATCAAAAACTGTACTTATTAGTACAATAAATTTAACTTTTTGGTACCATAAATTTTACTTTTTGGAACCATAAATTAAACTTTTTGGTATCAAAAATTTTACTTTTTAGTACAATAAATTTTACTTCTTGGTATCACAAATTATACTTTGTGGTACCATAAATTGTACATTTTGGGGCTATAAATTATACTTTTTGGTACCATAAATTGTACTTTGTGGTACCATGAATTGTACTTTTTGGTACCATTAATTTAACTTTTTGGAACCATAAGTACGTATTGCCTCGCTCTTTTCGCAAATAAAAGCCCGCGAGCCCCAAGAGCCACACAATTTTAAATTAGCTCTAAGCTCTCGAGCCAGGAGACAGAAAATTTCAAATGAGCTCTCAAGCCAAGAGCCCAAATAAAGAGCTGTACCAAAGTACAGGTACAAAAAAGTACATTTATTGGCCCAAAAGCACTTTTCTGTTGCACAGAGTACTTTTTTGTATCAAAGATTTTTTTGCACCGAAAGGTACATTAAAAGTAGTTGCTACAAAGAAGTACTCTCGTTCAAAAAAAGATAATTTTTCCAACATAAAAGTGCTTTTAGGCCAATAACAGTACATTTGGGTACAAAAAAGTACTTTGGTATAAAAAAAGTACTTTGTACCGAAAAGTACATTACAACAAAGCAAAAAAAAATCATTTTGTGCAACAGACAGGCTTTTGGGACAATTAAAGTACTTTTTGGTACAAAAGAGTACTCAGGTCGCAATTCAAGAGCCCAAATAAAGAGCTGTACCAAAGTACAGGTACAAAAAAGTACATTTATTGGCCCAAAAGCAATTTTCTGTTGCACAAAAAGAGTAGTTTAGTCCAAAAGAATGTACTTTGTATCAAAAAGTACAATAAAAGTACTTTTTGGAATTTTCTTGCATTTGGATTTTATTTATTGACAAGGCACGCGAGCTGCTCTTTTCCTAAAAATTGAGCCAATTTTCGGGATAAGAGCAGCCCGCAAACGAGCCAATACGAACCCTGCCATAAATTTAATTTTTTGGTATTTGATACCAAAAATATCTACTACAGTTTTACAATTATTGTACAACTTTAGTACATACGACACAAACAACAGTTAGGACACTCTTGTGAACACCGTAATTGATTTAATTAATCTTATTTACAATGGTTTCTGTGGTAAAGTTCTTTATTTAACATTAATGTTGGAATTTCCCCCACTGTGCATCTATGTATATTTGGTCTGCCATAATGCCAATTTTTCCTATGCTCTTATCTTAGAGGAATTGTAAAGATGAACATAAAATTAAATACAAACATACACTGCCAGATAGACAAACAAACGGACAGACAGACGCACGGACGGTCGCACACTCACAAAGGATACAGACACAAAGAAATGCTGGAATAACTGGGAGTTCGAGTTTTCCATTATAACTTTTCCAATCAAAGAGCGATTTACAAAAGGCTTAAAGTCATGAAACCAAACGACCGATCGACCACTGCCACCAACACCAGCACGTCCTCGCGTCGTAAGGCAAATGTGCAAAAAACCCACACAAGAGGCGTAACAAAGCACGAATGTTATATACAAGAAAAAAACTAAACTACGAATGCAAACTGTCTATGCTTTTGTATCTTGGACTTACATATTTGTATGCAATTTCTTGCTGCATTTTCATGAAACAGCACAAGACAAAGCACGGCAAGAAAACAGAAACAACAAACAAAAGTTAAGTAAGTAAAAACTTTTGGAAAGGCCAACAAAATGTTGTGGTGTCCCAAACACAAAAAAAGCTAAACTTTAACATTTCCCTAAGGTAATGTTGTACCGCTCATATTGTGGCCATTTTTCATTAAATTTTCCCCTAAGGCCAGTAAATGACTAATATAGATGTAACGACTGCGGCGACGAAGGCTGAGGCGGAGGTGCTTCCTTTTCGATTGCTAACAGTTTCTTGCAGTTGAACATTCATAGCAACCAAATTGGCAAATCAAACACAAAAAAAAAATCGCGTAAAATTATATGTTTTAGATAATTAATCATGTTCGAAAATCATGGGGGGTTTCTGCACCACCTGTTACTATTGCGATTTTGACCGAATTTCATGTTAAACTTCCCAACAGATATCGTTCGACATTGCCAGAGAGTCTGTGGGCTGTGCTTCATAGACTTCAAAATGTTTAACTGCGACTTGTTGTGTGTGTTTGTCTGGAGCTTAGTCTAAGATAACTAATGACTTTAACGGTTTTGCCATTTAAGTCAAAGAAGAAAAAACAGCAGCCGCAAAATGTGTAAATATTTTACTTTCATGGCCAGGCGATAAGCTATTTGTCAATTATGAACTTATTGAGCAAAACGATAGAAAAGATTTCAAAGCGGGTGGTATGTTTTAGAAAAATTGAACTGAAATTGTTAAAAATTGTTTGCGGTTGTGTTGATTTACGATTGTGGTAAGAAAAAAACATGGGGAGAGCGTTTTTTTTGGATGTCACTGGCTGGCTTAGCATGGGAATAAAAACGAGTTGCCCGCTAAGCTACTAGGCAAGCTAGGGTTATATATAATTTCATTAGTGTCGAAATGATTTTTGTGTTATATATTATATTGGACGGTAGAATTAAGATTAATTCAAAGGTGGGCCATGTAAAATTTAAAATTTCGAGGCAGATGGCCGATTTGACATTAAACAGCTCTCATATTGTTAAAGTGTGTTCGTCAATCAGGGTTCTTATTGGACAAGAGAACTTTTGAATGTACTTGTTCAGTGCGTTTAGTAAAAATATAACCGCTACATAAAGCTTTCAAAATCAACTCCTCACCGTTTGCAGCAACTGAAAATTTTTCGAACATGTTTGTGCAGAAGGATTGAAAAGGGCATTGCATGAGCATTTTTTCCACAAAATCATCTCTTCCGATGAAACTCATTTTTACCTCAGGGACTTCGTAACAATTAAAATTGTAACATATGAGCTTGGAAATCCACACGTCGTCGAGAATAAGTTGATTCATTTACCTTTAGGTGTTTTTTTTTTCGATTTTCCAAAACAAAACCGGTTAGTTTTGTGTGAAGTATTCCTAAAAAAAAATTGACAAAAAAATTTATCAATCGGTTGAAAATTGACAAGCCGCTCGCAGTTTAAGTTTGTGAAAAGTAGGGAAAAATTTTTAAAAATTTCAAAACACTTAACATTTCTACAAATTTCATCCGATGGAGCCCTTCACAAAACTTGCCGATATATTTTTGAAAAATCAAAAAAAAATTACCATTGTGTTCGTTCACAAACTTCAAACCACGAGTGGCACATAAATTTTTAACCGATCGAGCTCATATTTTTGTCAATTATTTCCTTAATCTTACCTTACAAAAATCTAACCTTTTTTTTTTGGGACAAATGAGTTTTCCCATACATTTAAGGTCCATCATAATTAACATCCAAAGACTGTTTGATGCGGTTTTTGACATGACGGCATCCGTCTGCCTGGCTGGCTGGTGGACAGATTAACTCTAGGAAACTGAGCCTTACGAAAATTTACCGGTATTTATATTTTCCGAAACGATGTTATGGGATTATAATTGGGTAGAATTGAATAACTTCCAAATGGACATCTGGATATTTGAATTATCTTGTTATAGTAGAAAAGCTCTTAGAAAACCGAAACACTTGCCACACCCCTTCTGCTACCTTCCATACAAAATGACCTATTTTTGGAAAATGAATATTTCTCCCATTATTTCCAAACGGACAATTGGTATTTGACCAGTCTAATTGTCTCGTAACAGTAAACAAATCCTCAGAAACCCGAAACAGTTGCAGCACCCGTTCTGGTACCTCCCATGCAAATGATCGAATTCACCTTCATAGATCACATACATATCTATTTTTGTCCGATAATGCTCATCTTAGAACTTAACCTCTGCTTAGAGGATAGAAGCTTGTATACCAAATTCTTGCCCAATAGCTTTTAAATAAAAGCTATTATCGCGGCGAGAGACAGACAGACACCACAAAAAGGGGAAGTGTATGTAGGAGATGGAAGTAGTATTTGTCCGACATTGCTCATATACCAAATTTCACCTCGATAACTCTTAGACTACAACTGTGAACGCAGGGACAGACCCCCAAAAAGGGGCAATTTGTATGGGAGGTGGGATCAGTTTTGAACCGATCTTACTCATCTTAGAACTCAACCTCTACTCAGAGTTTCATCTCGATAGCTTATAAACTACGGCTGTAATCGTAGGAACAGAATGTGGGAGTAATTTTTGACAGATCTTGCTTATCTTAGAACTTAACTTCCGCTTTGAGTATATAAATTTGCATTCCAAATTTCATCTCAATTTCTCTTAAACAACTTCTGTTATCGTGGGGACAGAGGGTCGGACAGCCCTAAAAACGAGATTTTGTATAGGACGTGGGAGAAAATTTTGACCGATCGGTCTCATGTTAGAACTCAACCCCGCTTAGTGTACGAAAGCTTGCATATATAATTTCAGCTCAATTGCTCTGAAACTACGGCTGTAATTTCAAGGACAAACCCAAAAAGGCGAAGCTCATCTTAGAACTTAACCTCCGCGTTAAATTAAATATATATTATATTATTGTCATACCTATCACACCTCCTTATGGGCGTTACAAATAAAAGAACAAAATCACTACTTTCGTGGTGGTTTATAAAAAATAAAGTATCCTACTCTGTTCATAAGCACAAGCATAATGTTTATACAAAATATTATTTAAATCGGTTCAGTTGCTTTTGACTTTATCCGTTACATACTCTATTTTCTGTCTTTGTTTAAAGAAGAGTGAGTTCCACGAGTTCGAGGACCACACCTTTGAAGAAACTTTAACCACATTTTTTGTTTTGCAGTTGTTTATGTGGATAATGTACATTGGACAACACTTCCTCAAAATATAGCATATAGGTCTATAAGTATAGGTTGGTCCCCATACAAAAAGTTAAATAAAACTCCTACGTTTAAAGGTTATCCAAAGACAATTTCAGAACACTAAAAATTTTGTGGATAGGCAATCATAAGGATATGGAAAACTAAATTCAGGAATTCAACAGTCAAAATTGACTTCGAAGTCAAAAGTTAACAACGATTTTTCGTACAGTCTATGACCTCGTTGAGTCGACCCTATTGCTACCGTCCATACAAAGTACCATATTTAATATTTTTCCAATAATTTTCATTTGTTTCTACATTGTAACAATTTCAACAGTTTCAATACATTTCTTTAAACGTCTTGCTCCACGGTCCTATCTCCAAACGTTGACATTCCACAAGCCGACAAAAAAATGCCTTATTAATTCTACTTTAAAATCTTGTAATTTCATTAAAATTTTAACTATATCCACCACAATAGATATACAGTTGGGGTATTTATCTGGCTGTTAACTTGGCTAAAATTTCTGTACTAGTTTTAATGACTTTTTTTTTATAAAAACATAAAATAAATATTTAAATTCTCAAAATAATCGTTAGTAATTTAGTAAACATACCCTCGTTCATCTATAATTTCTATATCCTAATTTAAGAATTTCTGCTATGTCTAGTATATGTAAGACCATTTTAGTGTAAGCAGCACAGATTTATCCGCAATTCATTTTAGTTTTACAAGCCCACATTTTTTCACCTAATTCAAGCCAAACATTTGCCCCCAACAACTTGCCTCCACTTAAGGAGTTGGCGGAACAGTTTGAAAAACGTGTTGTGGCTTAAAATAGAAACTAATTTCAATTATCAACGAAATTATCCTCGACACATGAGAATACCAACCCATTGCCAATACAGCTGCTGCTGCTGCTGCAAGTCAACAGAGATCACGAAAAACGCAATTTAGTCTAAGACAAGTTTACATAGCACGTTCGCGTTCTTTTTGGTCATTACAATCGAAAATGTCGACAACATTTAAATGCAACAACACGCGCATGCACTCTGCACAAACAGAAAGAAAGAAATTGTCAGCAATTACAGGATATTAAGATGCAAATAACACGTTCGGCTACCTGTATTTGACTCTCTAACTCCAGCTTCAGCTTTAGCTTTGACTCCGGCTTTGACTCTTGTGGCCATAGTCGAGCGCACATTGCCACTCTTTAGCTCATGATCTTGGCGGCCACCACACATGGTCATCATGTCAAATCGTGTTGCCAACATGGGCGTATTTCAGTTATTCTGTGATGGTTGGTTAGTTAGTTTTTTTTTTCGTTCGTTCGTGAGCTTTGGTGAAAATTGTTTTAAACAACTTCTAGTGCAAGTGCACCGCTACAAATGATTTGTTGATAATCGCACAAAATTACTCAAATAGTAATGAAATAAAATTTTATCTCAATTGAATTGAAGATGAAAAACTTATCGCAATTATCATTTCAGATCATTACAAAGCAATTCAATTTCTAAACGTTGCGTCGCAAATTAAGCTGTCCCCACTTAATTTCCCACTAACCGCAGCGACAGTTGCCTGTTGTTGTTGCTGTTGCACCGCTTGTAAACGATTAATCATGGTTATGGTAAAGCAACAACAGCAACACAGAAAGTAACAGCATTGCACGCAACTACAACAACAACACCAGTTCCAGTGACATTGTTTGTCGTCCGCCCCTCCTCAGCAAAAGCCATAATGCATCTTTGTCAAATTTGGTATTGGACTGAGAGCTGGTGGTGGTGGTGGATGGATGGATAGGTGGATGGTTGGTTGGATGGATGGATGGTTGGATGGCAGCCGCAAAGATATTGGTGCAGTCTTTGGTGACAGAGAATGTGTGAAATGCGATTGACCAGCATAGATTTTAAGTGTCAATCATGGGAAACACTTGGCAAGAGTAGAATTTTTATAGCTGAGAGCAGGGAAGTAGTGTGAGGAGCATTTTGTAAAGCTCTCTAGTGGTAGGGTGTGGTTATATTGTAATGGAACTAGACAGGCTTATCAGATTCATTTGTATTCCAAGTGTTTGGCGGTGGTAGATAAAATCCGTTGTTTTAGTAGTTTCTTAGTACTAGTTTTTATGACAGAAAATATAAATAAATAAAAAAAATAAATAAAATAAATAAAATAAATAAAATAAATAAAATAAATAAAATAAATAAAAAAAATAAAATAAATAAAATAAATAAAATAAATAAAATAAATAAAATAAATAAAATAAATTAAATAAATAAAATAAATAAAATAAATAAAATAAATAAAATAAATAAAATAAATAAAATAAATAAAATAAATAAAATAATTTTGATGACAGAAAATATAAATAAAATAAATTTTCTATAATCTTTATAATAATTAATATTTCTTAGTTGGATCACTTACTTCATGTATTGCATTGTATTGTACAAGAAATAGTACTGCTTATAGTTATAGCAATTCTATATAAAAAATAGTGTAAATAATATTTGAAAATGAATGAAGTATGCTAATGTGTTCTTTAGATACATTTTGATGTTTCAATATTATGATTATTTAAATTGGTTCGTTAGTTTTTATGTTTACCCGCGACAAACAGACGACAAGTAACCAACTTTATAGAAAGTATAGTTCCGAAATGAATAATATATAAAATTCTTAAGCAAACATGTTTTTAGTACCTTTCCAAGCACATTTACTACAATAACTGTCTCCTTAATAGTTTTTCAGCATTGGCATATAACTTTATATCAATAGTTTCACTGGGTTATTAAACGTTTTTTTTTTTCTTGTTGTACCAGTAATTACTGCTTGCGTCTTTATAATTTTCAATTAATATTATGCCAGATACATTAGTAATTTCTTAATAAAAGAAGTACAGATGGGATAAAGAAAAAAGTAAAATGCATAAATCTTTATCAAATTCGAAATCAGTCAACCGTGACAAAAACTGTCACGGGGACTGCAACTTTGCTGTTGTTGTTGATGTGTCTGTCTGTTGCAACTAAATGAAGATATGAAATCTTCATTGTTTTTCGAAGTTTATCAACATTTTTGTGTGTGATTTTCTCCTATTTTTTTTTTTTGTTGTACACATTTTACAGATATTTGTCAAAAACAAAGAAAATGTTGTGATAAATAGATAATTGCAACCATGAAAACTATGAAACTGTTGTAAATCTGAAATTGTATATAATTAACAGGCAATAACTAATCATGACAATTACTTGCAGTATTCACATTTAAATTTTATGTTATTATTTCATGGTGTAGTATATCAAACACATAAGTATTCCCACTATGTTTTTTGATGTCCTTTATGCCCAAGATAAGTTAAGTTAATATTATATTTTTTAAAAACCCAAAAACCATTTGTCCGATTATTTCAGTAAGCCTACTAAAATTTTTTTAATTTAATTGCTTCAAGGTCTGCGTAGGGGTCCTTATGGACCCATTGTGTTACCTATTGAATGTTTGTGGCATCTCTCAACGGATGCGTTCAGCGTATGTGGTGCTTGGTTGCGTGACTAGTTCCTTTTCGGGGTGTGATAGATTCCGTCTATATTTATTGGGAGTTCTGAGTTTTGATGTCATTTGTCCAATTGATCAGCCACCCAGCGGTAAAAATACCTATTAAGTAATCGCTGATGTCAGCTATATTTAGTAGCAATCAGTGATGATTCTCTGGCTTATGTTGGGCATTACATTTATACAGGAGTGTCATAGGCCGTTAATTCGGTGCGCTTTTGCTTACAAAGTAAGGGAAGATATCAGTAAGTGTCATTTCGGTTGAAATTACATTAAAAGCGGTGTTTTATGCGACCTTGATAACACGCTTGATTACGAAGTAAGTGACGTTGTCAGTAGGTGTCATTTCAATAGCATTGTAATCGAGTGGACGATGTTATTTACATTACACACGCATTACATTCTAAGTACTTAGATCCTCGCTTATAATGTCATACTGATGTCATGGATTATTTAATAGGTACTTCGTTTTATTTACCGCTGAGTAGTATTTAGCCCTCTGAATCAATTGAATTTGTTTCGTGGATCTTTGTGCATCGGGTATTTTGCCAAAAGTTGAGAGGATGAAGTTGGCCCTTCGACGATGTCGATCGTCAGGTCGTAACTTTTTTGCTGGCTTACCAGCATGCATT
The DNA here is from genome assembly GCA_964034835.1 of Muscina levida. Lineage (NCBI taxonomy): Eukaryota > Metazoa > Arthropoda > Insecta > Diptera > Muscidae > Muscina > Muscina levida. The sequence goes on along the minus strand of OZ035882.1, from coordinate 12,014,535 downwards.
GGGAATGCATTGCCTGGCATGCTTTGACGTTAACTTGCTGGTGGCCAAAGTTGATGCTGCCAGATCCTCTCCTCAGCTTTGTCGAGCCAAGTGGTCTTTACCTTCTTGAGGGGGTTGAGGTGGGAGGGCTGCAAGCAATCACTTTACCACCCTTTACCAGTCTGTTTCCAGCCTTCTCCGAAGTTGTAATGCTGTTTGTTGTTTTTGTATTTGAATTCATGTTTGTAGTTCGGTCCGTGGGCCGCCGTAGAAGCCATCGAGACTTAGTAATATAAAGAAGACAATAATCGGTCACTTACGTCAGCGACCTATAGTGAACGGAGGCATTGAATTTAAACAGATGTGCTTCCTAACCTGAGTGAATAATTGTAAAAAAAATATATCAAAATTTACTCCATCGATTTTCTTTGGAAAGAACTCTCTTCTTCATAACAGATCTGATTTCACGACTAAAAAGTTAAACTTATGAGGCAATTGACATGTCCAGTAAAAGCTTCTCAATAATCTGACGTTCGGTTTAGCCCCTTGATTCGATCCATCCCATTTTTTCAATCAAATACGTACACAAATCTCTATTAATGTCAGTGTACAGCTCAAGATTCATTCATACGACGCCAATACTCTCCGTTAACTATGATGGTTTACGGATTTAACGGAATATTTTTCTCTCGAATACTGCCAGAACCGATTCATCCGCTTGTGTCATAACCCAGGATTCTGAACCGTACATCAAGGCAGGTAGAACCAGTATCTGTTATAGCTGGATTTTTGTTCGTCGAGAGAGGGCTCTGTCAGTGACCTCGAAATTATAGTTGTAAACGTTCACGAAGTTTCCGAAACGAGCGAGTAGATTCTTTGTTCAATGAAATTAATAACTTCGTTTTGTCCTCGTTCACCGTTAGACACATTTTCGCTGATTCCTTTTGTATATCTGAGAAGGTCGCAGTCACATACCGAAATTTTTGACCGATGATGTCTACGTCATCGGCGTACGCGAGTAGCTTGTGGCTTTTGTTGAATATCGTGCCACTCGTCTAAAGGCCGTCGCCTTTAGGCCTCGTCTGGTATAGAATGACTCTGTAAGGTCCTTGCCATTCTTCACTGAAGACTTCGTGTCAGTCAGCGTCATTCCGCAAAGACATATTAGCTTCGCTGGAATACCAAACTCTGCCATGGCTTCGAGTAATTTCTGCCGTATCGGGCTGTCGAAGGCAGCTTCATAGTCGAAGAAATGATGGTACGTATCGATCTGTTTCTCTTGGGTCTTTTCCAGGATTTGCCGAAGTGTGAATATCTGGTCAGTTGTTGATTTTCCAGGTCTAAGGACACACTAATAAGGCCCGATCAGGTTGGATAACACTGGCTTTAGTCTTTCACATAGCACACTCGACAGGACCGTACATGCGATGGGTAAAAGGCTGATTCCGCGGTAGTTGGAGCAGACACTTGGATCACTTTTTTTCGGCACAGGAAATAATACGCTTAGATTCCAATCGTCGGGCATGCACTCTTTAAGCCAATCCGTGTGTAGGAGCTGGTGCATGCTCGTTATCAGCTCATCGCCACCAGACTTGAAGAGCTCTGCCGGAAGACCGTCGGCACCGGCTGCTTTATTGTTTTTCAGCCGCGATATTGCTCTTCTTACCTCGACTTGACTTGGTGGTGGGTAATCTAAGCTTTGTAGATATTGCGTTTTAAAAAATTCGATCCTGTGAGTGTGTTCACGCTCACTTGGTATGTGAAAACTTCATGCAGCCTATTGTTCCGTTTAGACATATAGTATTCAGTTAAATTAAAAATTTATATACATAGCTCGAAATTCGGGCCGACCGAATAATTTATGTATTTTTCTAGTTGTTTAAAATCATTTTCGTTTCATTATTGTCCTTTTAATGATACCGGTTGGCGACTTATCGGGTGAATGGATTTAAACTTTATAACGAACATATTTAGGAGCAATTTTTTGTCACTCCATGACATATTAGGGTCTATTGTGTTTCTTTAATTTTATGTTCATAGTAATAAAAACTATAATGTAATATCTCTCAAATCAACTAAAATTATATCTATACATATTTTCTTGATCTACGTAGACCAAAATACCAGCAAATCATAACAGCATTGAGTTCCCATTTTAGCTGTTGTGTGCGCTGTGATTAATTTTATTGCTTTGAATACTCGTCGTTCATAATCATGTCGCAAATTGACCGCAAATCATTACAATTGCGTTGTCAACGTGCGATGTCGAATGTGAATGTAATTTGCGGTGAGTTTGAGTGCAAACAATATATATTTAACTCTGGGGTGATATAAGATTATTTTTTATTAATATTACGATTGCACTTTTGACTTGTGTGGTTTGATAAAAAAAAAGAAAAATTTACCACCTAGGATATTAAAATATAATACGAATACTAATGGCGTGTTAAGGAAATCATTGCTATATGTCATAGATTTTTAGTACTGAGGCGAACAAAATATTATTTTCATTTCAGGCACGAGGAAAATTTCGAACAATCCACGAGTTTACATTTAGATAAGCTGATAGGATGCGAAAGCTATTGGCAACACTAAATCTTATATAACACTTTTGACCTTCCCTCTTTGTATATACTTCTTTCTACTTACAATATTCTTTGCACTACTCAGTTCACGAAAAAAATCTCTACTGTTAATGTAGCAATTGAACTGATAGATGATCGCATTTTTAATTTAATAACTTGTAATTCTTTGACTTGTCTCAGCTTACACAGAGACATTAAGATTTCAGCACGCAATAGCAATAAATATTCATGAAGCCCAGGCTTAGAGATCAGTTTTCTATGCCCAGGTCCTAAGCAAAACCAGTTCAGCATACACAGTTCAGCAATTATTTGGTATCGTTTGTTGAGTATTGGGACAGTTATGGTCACTTTAACAGCTTACATTTTTCTTTTCGGTTGTAATCATGGTCGAAATCGTTTAAAAGGCAAACAAATTGGCCAACAAAGTGAATTCGTTGCACTACATAACTTTTCGTGTTCGAAAGAGCTTTCACAATCAATTCGCTCTAAATGTTAACCAAATGCATGCACATTTCTTGTTGTGTTTAAAATAGTTAAGACAGAAAAAAAATGAAAAACACCAATTGCCAAAATCATTGGAAAGTCATTAACCACTAGTCTATTGTTAATGCCGCCGACAAAAGCTAGTGGATTGCATTGATTTCAAGCTTTGTGTGTGTGTATTTTTTTTTTTTTGGGAGTGTAATCTAGTCTTGGGCTTGTCCTGGCTTAAAGATGCAGCAGCATAGAAGCCACGTCTCTATAATTGGTTACGGTGCTATGAATTTGAGCCTTAGAGTTCTTTTCTCCAACAATAACATCAAAGAAAGGCTGTCTTTCTATGAAATACTATGAAAACTATGAAGTTTTTTTTTCTATAGTGGAAGAAATCTTACGGTTTGCCAGTAAATATCTTTAGTATGATTGTGGGTATTGATGCATGTTCATTGTCTGCATGTTTTTTTTCTTTTCTTGTGCCTCCTTCATTTCTCTCATTGCTTGTATTCAAGTGAAATGAATGTTTGAATGTTTATTAACGTATTTCTTTAGGTATTCCTCTTAAAGAGTCAGACAACAATAACTTTCTTGTGGCCCAGACATCTAATGGAGTTTTTTTGTTAGACTCTGGAGATTTAGACAAGCAGAGACGTGATGGATGATTGGGGCATAAGGGGGAAGAGGGGGTGTTTTATGTTATACAATGAGGTATCGGAAAGATGAGTACTTTAAGCTGAAGACAATATTTTTGTAATTCCTTAAATCGAGTTACTGTTCTAGGATAATACTTAGTGGCACCGCCCATACGACTTTTTTAACAAACATGCAAAATCTGGCGTAGTATTAATAAGTTTGGCCCCTACTCTTTTTTTACAAAAACAATTCGCGGGCTGTAACTAACATTGTTAAAAACCAGTAAGAAAGTTTCAGTCGGGCAACCCGACTTACATATACCCTCACCCTCAGTGAAACAAAAAATTTTCTATTATATTGATATTATTACTCGATTTCTAAAGTGGGCGGAGTGATACATTTGTATGGGAGGTAACAGAAGGGGCGTGTCTGACTTCCACATTTTCTCTAAAACTTTATCCTGCTTGAACTTTACTAAATACAGAATTTGGGCACGATCGCGTTGGGTGTATTGATATTATTACTTCATCTCTAAAGTGGGCGGAAAGGCACTTTTGTATGAGAGGTACCATAAGGGGCGTCGCTGGACTTACAATTTATTCTCCAAAACTTTATCCTGTTATAACTTAACAAAATACAGAATTTGGGCACGATTGTGTCGAGTGTATTGATATTATGATTCCATCTCTATAGTGGGCGGAGTGGTACATTTGTATGGGATGTACCAGAAGGGGCGTGTCTAGACTTCCAGATTTTTTTTCCAAAACTTTATCCTGCTTGAACTTTACTAAATATAGAATTTGGGCACGATCGCTTTAGGTCTATTAATCATATTAATCGATTTCTAAAGTGGGCCGTACCGGATGTGTATGGGAGGTACCAGATGGGGCGTGGCTAGACTTTCATTTTTTTTCTCAAAAACTGTATCCTGCTGGCGGAATGATGTATTTGTATGGGAGATACCAGAAGGGGCGGGGCCATATAGCCCATTGGCAGTACCGTAAGTTGTTTTAGGGAAATTTTAACTCGTGCAAAATTTGGTTGCGTCTTTCGAAAGTTATCGTGCGCACCAGCCGGACAGCCAGACAGACAGGTAGACGGACATGGCTCAAACAACTTGAAAAGTCATAAATCGAATTTGGTTCAAAGAAACCTAGGGTCTAAATAACTCCTTCTATGTGTTACACTTTTGGGTCGTATAAAATGATATATACCCTCCTACCCGTAGGGTGTGGATATAAAAAGATATTTATGCAAAACTATAAGGGTCAATTCGGTCATTTGTATGGGAGGTGCCAGAATGGGTACGGCAAAGGTTTCGGTTTTCTTAGGCTTTGCCTAATATTGTAAGAAAATTAAGCAGACAAAATTCAAATATCCTGCAGTTGTCCGTTTGAAAGTTATGAAAGAATTATTTATTTTCAAAAAAAAAGGTAATTATGTATGGGAGATACCAAAACGGGTGGGGCTATACTGCCCATTTACAATCCCATTATTTCATTTTGGAAACTATTAATACTAGTAAATTTTCACACGGATCAGCCACACAGACGGACATAGCTCAATCGTCTTATAATTTGGTATAATTTGGGCTGTGGTATAAATAAAAATATATAAAAAATAAAAAAAAATTATAAGGGCCACCTTAAGGGTTGAAGACAGAGGTTAGCTATGTTCGGAGAGATTGTTGGTGTGACAACAATATTGGGGTTCGGTCATACATTTGACTGTTTTAGGGGCACCATTGGGACAGTTAGAGCAGAATTTATAAAAATTGTACTTTTGTATGGGAGCCCCCTTTGGGGGGTGAAGATGGGGGATAGGTATGTTTGGGGAAAATATTAGGTGGAAAAATTAATGGCTGGTGGTCGGTTATACATTTTACTCCTTTAAGAGAATTGTATTCCTTTGGGGCTAAAATACAGTGTGACCATGTCCACCACTGATATAAAATATAAATTTCTCCTGCAAGTGTGTAATTGAGCGTGGAGTAATATCTGTATACCATATTGTAACTTCTAGGACTAACATTTCTTTTGCAAAGTTGTAATTGCAGTACCAAGTACTATCTATATATCACATTTTATCGTTCGAGGACTAAAATAGAGTTCTGCCCTGCCCTAAATCAGAATAAAAACGTTGTCTACAAATTTGTACCTATTGCCCCGAGTACTAACTGTATACGAAATTTTATTCCTTTGGGTCTAGAATACAGTGTGGCCACGAAAATAAAAATTTCGTTTACCTATTCATATATACCGAGTGCTATATGTGTTTCAAATGTTACATCTCCAGCTATAAAAAAATCTGTGAAAGGATTCAAGGACCTCTCTTAAATCCTGAATATTAAAATTTTATAGTAGGCACACAAAAATCGGCATATCCATTGATTCTATCAATCTTTGACTAAATCTAAAATTTTCTCAACTTCGGACAAAGGATTCAAGGACCTCTCTTAGATCCTGTTAATTTAAAATTCATAGTAGGCACACCAAAGTAGACATATCCATTGATTCCATCAAGCTATGACTTAATCTAAAATTTGGTCAATGTCGGACAAAGGATTTAAGGACCTCTCTTAGATCCTGAAAATTTAAATTTCATAGTAGGCATACCAAAGTCGGTATATCCATTGATTTCATCAATCTATGACTAATTCTACAGTTTGGTCAATGACGGACAAAGGATTTAAGGACCTCTCTTAGAGTACACATTCAAAAAAATGACACCGAAAACGCTGAGGCCGCTTTGTTCTATTGAAGATAACTCAACAATCCGCAAATTTCCGCAGCTGAAATTTACATGATATAATCTGTAAATATTGGTAAACATTTTGCAACAAATTTGGTTGTTAACTTCGATTGACTTCGCAACTAAAACTCTAAGTGAAATTTAAGTCTACACACGAGTTAGTAATGAAATAGGCACATATAATAAATAAATTTTATAAAATAGACACAGTATGCTGAGAAGTTTTTAATTCTTTTACATAATAGTTAATACCATTCTTTATAATATTTAATTCTTTCAATGTTTAAGCAATCTTCTTTAAAGAAGTTTTTACGTTTTATTTTGGACCTTCACTTGAAAGTTACTCACGCTGCGAAACAAAATTATTTTTATAGTCTGCCTTTGGAAGCTATTCATAAAGAGGACAGGTGGAATAAAGCAAAAACAATAGTAATTTGAAAGACCAAAATCTATTGTGAGATAATCTTGTCACAGTTTTACCCAGAATTTTGACTTAGTTTTTTATTTTTGGCCTATGGGACGACCACTGTGCAGTAAGGATATTTAAAGTTTCAGGCCGCAATTGTTGACCAATTTTCAAATTTGTTTGTATTATTGGAATCAAAATTGTGCGCAAAATGCACACTTTTTTTACCCGAATTCCTTACCGTTTATTTTTTTTAAATTTTTCAATTTCAATAAAATTTCAAATTTTTCAATTTTAATGATTTATTTTAATTCCTATTAAAATCATATATTTTGTAAAAAAAATTGTGAAGATCACTGTTGTGCATGAGAGTTACATTAGGATGAGGTCTTTCTTGAATAGGAAAGACACATTTAATTTTCGCATTTAAGATTTATATAAATGAATGATATCCATGAAATAGACTTTTTGCAGAAATAATACATCATGCCGAAATAACCGTAGCTACTTTTTTATACATAAGCGATCGCATTTTTTTCTAAAATTTCCTAAATTCTTTCCATTACTTATTCCACTTAAGTATGTAACATATTCCAACTTTTAGTTTCATGTTTAATGTAAAACTATTCAAATTTGTCCTAGCAACATTTTCTACTTATTCCAGACAACTCCCGCTCCGCTACCTCTCTCTAATATTCCACTTAACATTTGTAACAGTTGTAAGCCCCAAAGGGCTATAAAATCAACAAATTACGGCCCTGTAAAGTAGAATTTTATATTACAAAAACAACAATGAAAATATAATACGTATCTCTGTGAATGGTTGGTTGACTGAATGACTGACAGCCATGAAATGAAAACAATGTAGGAAAAATAAAACTTGCGGTTTATTATGTTCGCCTCTTTAGTTTTGTTGTTTTTTTTTGCTGTGTGATTTTGTGTTTTCATTATTTCGTATCTGCCTTCCAAGTTAACCAGATTCTCTAATGAACATCAGATGTTTTTCTATATCTGTTTTCTGCGGTTTTTTTTTGAGACGAAGAAGTTGGGAAAAATCATAAAATCATGCCGAGCTTCATAAAGAGGTTTAAGAGGTATTCAACTGATGATATTAAGTGATAGTTAACACTATTTAATGCCTAAGAAAACTTAACCAAACAAAAAAAACAACAATAACACGAACAATAAGTAATTTAATTAGATCGCAAAAAGCAGCAACAACAATCTAAACAACAACACTATTTTATAGTAACAACAAAAACTTTAAAAGTTATAATTGCACGCTAGGGGTTATTTTTCCTATTGTAATCCCAAAACTGAAGTTATTATTAAGCTAATGGCTTTTTGTAGTGCAAAAAAGGCAAAGTGATGAACTTTGATGTAAATCAGATTATTTGGTCGTAAGTGGTTGGGCAGAGATAACTTCTCATACATGTATGTATTTATAAGTTAAGCCGTCAACTAAATTAAGGGATAAAGGTTCTTTGAAAGCTCTGAATATGATGCAACATAAAATAGGATTAGTAAAAGAATTTTCTCAGATTAGAGAGAGAGAAAGAGAGAGAGGGAAATTTGTATCAGTAGGTTCGAACGTAAAAGTTTGCCACTTCTTTTTAAACGCCTTGATAGTTTGAGTCAAGTATAAAATATCGCGAAGATATAAATATTATATTTATAAATTTTGTTTGTTTTAATACTTTTTTTATCTTTATATATAAAATTCTAACGTACGTGTGTTGTGACTGAACTCCTCCTAAACGGCTGGACCGATTTGCATAAATTTTTTTGTATGCGTTTGGGTGATGCCCCGGATGGTTTAGATTTACATTTCGGTCCAATTGGACAAAGGGGCGTGGCACCGCCCATACAACTTGAAAATAAAATGGGCTATATCTCATGAACTATCAGAGGTATGAAGATGAGATTTGGTATATATGTTGTTGGAGCAGTATTTATTTCAGCCAAGGTGAAAGTGGGCGGTGTCACGCCCCCTTTTCAAAAATCGTTCTAACGGCTTTTCTAATAGGCCGATTGATACGAAAATTTTACCAATTGGTACTGTTGACCTGTTGATAGTCCCTGGCTATAATAGGTTGTGACTGGATAAAGGGGCGTGGCACCGCCCATACAACTTGACAATCAAAAGGGCTATATCTCATGAACTATCAGAGGTATGAAGATGAGATTTGGTATATATGTTGTTGGAGCAGTATTAATTACAGCCAGCGTGGAAGTGGGGGGTGCCACGCCCCCTTTTCAAAACCGCTCTGCAGGCTTTCCCAATAGACAGATTGATACGAAAATTTTACCAAGTGGTACTGATGACCTGTAGATAGTCCCTGGCTATCATCATATAAGATCATCACTATGTAAAGCCAAACGTTGGTGACCGAATTATCTCATAGAATGGTAATACGAGTTCAATACAAAGATAGTATTCACAAATATTCTTGATCCATGTGAGAAGAAGACATGGCAAAAGAGGATTTTATGGCTAAAGGCATGAAGTTTCAAAGGAAATTTTCATTTTCGTTCAATAGGCGGAGAAGGCATGTCAAAAGTGTTTTTTACGCCCAAAGAGATAGTTAGTATACAGACGGTTACCGCTACTACATTGAATTTTGATCTTTAACGGAATGTCTGTTTCCGATTTGTAAAAAATATGACTTTGCTGATGAACTTTTTACTATCGTCATAGATCCTATGATATTTAGAATTTAAAACAACAATACTTAATTTGTTAACTTTCATGTTAAGGAGTTGCTAGAAATTAGTTACATAAGTTAATAAACTCAACATATCATTATCGAGCTTAAGTACCGTTTTCAAAGTACTTTGTAGACCTAAATGTGAAATATATTACAAGTTAAAATGCAATAGCAAAGCATTGCCGGGCCCACTAGTAACCTATAAATCCTTACAATTTTAACCAATATTACTTGAAGACAAACAAGCGCCTATATCTTCAATTTAGTGTAATTTCTTACAAACTGGATATTTTTTTCTGTTATTGTCTTTTGTTAACTTTATAAATTGCCTTTCTACTCTCTTTTCTTATTTATACTTCGCATAATATTCATATCGCTATTGATTGTCTTACAAATCACAACCAAATCAATTAAAACTGGTCGCACATAACTTCAGCTCACAACGTTTTAATTGCGGCAATATGAATTATTATTTTAATATCGAGCTAGTGAACAAGTGAATAATCAACCAATTCTTCTAGTTTTTTTTTCCTCTGCTTTGATTTGGCATGCGTATCTTGAACATTAACACTTAAAAACTATCTTGAATTACCGCAAATCTTCAGTCACAAGAAATGTTTAAATAAAAGTAAATCTCTTAACATACGTTGACATGACAATTAATGTAATTAAATGCAAACAAAATGAAATAAACTTGTTTGAACTTTTTACACACTTTACATTTACGCAAAACGGCGAGTTGAAGAAAAATATGAAACATCTTGATTTTTTGTAAGACACAGTTAAAAAGAAACAACTACAACGAGTACATGGAAAAAAATCCTGATCGAATTGAGATTGAAAGGCGATTTCACAGTTGGCGCACTAACTAAAGTGTTGAGCATATCCACATGATGAACGCTTTGTCACAAACAAACCGACGAACGAACGGACGGACGTACGGCTTTACCATTGGATAGGTTGCCAGGCCACTTGTTATTTAAACTTGACATGAAAGGTGTCAAAGAAGCATTTGCAATGATTATATTTGGTTTTCGAGGGGCAAAAAAAAAAAAAAATAAAGAAGAAGTAAAAACCATACTGCGACAAAAAACCGTTGCGTCAAAAATTGTTGCACTGAATGTTGTTGATAGTTGGATTTTAGCGTCAATACATTTATGCGCAAGACTAACAGTTGTTTTTTTTAATTAGCCGTGAATATATCACACATTGCTTATGTTGACTCGAGATCTTATTGTTTGTCGTTGAGACCCAACACATTTCAATAATACTATTAACAAAAATGTATGAAAATTTATAAAATATTATAAATAAAATTAATAAAAAAGAACAATATTTAAAAAAAAATTATTAAAAATATTTTCACAAAACCTCAAAAAATTATTTAAATTAATAAAATAAAAATAAATTTAAATATAAGTAAAATTAATATCATTTGGAAAATAAAAAATATAAATTGTAAAACTAAAAGAAATACTTGTTATTAATATTAATTAAATTAATAATATGTAAGTTATAGAATTAATAAACTTAACTTAATTTCCCTTTGCACCCCATGAATGAGGTATGGGATAGCTTCCCGCATTGTTGTGAATTAACACGCTTTCTGTTTTTAGATTCACAATTAATAAAGGCAACTCTATTAACTGTATAATTAAAAAAATAAAGTAAATTAAAATTTAAAACTTATTAAAATTAATCAATTAAATAAAATTATAAAAATTAATAAAATTTAATGAATAATATTACAAAAAACTATAAAGTTAATAACATTAATTTTAATTAAAAACAAATTAATTGAATTTCATAATATGAACAAAGTTAGTGAAACTAATAAAATTAATAAATCTAATAAAGTTAACAAAATTAAAAAACTAACTAAATAAAATTAATGAAACTATAAAAATGAATCTATTCTAAAAAATTAACGAAACTAATAGAATCAATCAATTCTAAAAAATTAATAAATTTTATGAAATTTATAAAATAAATAAAATTTATGAAACTTAATAAATTTAAAAAAAAAATCTAAAATGTACCAAATGAATTAAATGAATCAGTTTAATAAAATTTATGAAAATTATAAATTAGAAAAAAATTAATAAAATTACTGTAATTATTAAAATTAATTGAATTAGTCAATTTAACAAAATGAACGAAATTGTGAAATTAATCAATATTTTGAAATTAATAATATTGAAATAAATAATTAAATTGAAATTATTCAGATTACTAAAACCTACAATATTATAAACTTTATAAAATCAAAAAATTCTAAATCTAATAATATTTTTTTAAAAATTATAACATTAATAAAATTAATAAAAATTAATAAAAATTAATAAAATTAATAAAATTATTAAAATTAATAAAATTAATAAAATTAAGAATTAAAAAAATTAACAAAATTAGTAAAATTAATAAAATTAAAAATTAATAAAATTAACAAAATTAGTAAAATTAGTAAAATTAACAAAATTAACAAAATTAATAAAATTAACAAAATTAATAAAATTGATAAAACTAATGAAATTAATAAAATTAATAAGGTTTTTGAAATAAAAATTCTGAAGTTATTGCAATTTATGAAATTAATAAAATGAATGAAGGTTATAAAATTAATTAAGGGAACCAATTAAATAATAATTACTTAATTAATAAAATTATAAAATAAATATAATTATAAGAATTATTGAATTTAATAAAGTAAAAAAAAATGAAAGAATGAAATTTAATCTATTAATCACTTCAATAAAACTAATTAAATTAATCAATATTATAAAATTAATGAAATTATAAAATCAAAAAATTATTTAAGTATAAAATTTATAAAATAAACGAAAATTTTATGTTTATAAAATTATTAAATGAATAAAATTTATCACTTTCATTAAATAATAAAATTAGTGAAATTAATAAAATTAATTACATTAATAAAATTAATGAGATTAATGAAATTAATAGAAATAATATTAAATTCGTGAAAATTAACAAATTCAGTGCAAATAATAGTATTATTCAGTATAATAAAAAAAATTAATACAATTTATGAAATTTATAAAATTCTAAATTGTTATAATTTAATAATACAAAAAAATTAATTATATTATTAAATTAATAAAATTTATGAAATTAATAAAATTAATGAAATTAATTAAAGTAATAAATTATTTTAAATGTATAAAATTAATTTAATAAATAAATTCAATAAAAATATTATTAAATAAATAAAATTTATCAAATAAAATAATGAAAATAATCCAAATAAAGCATTAATAAAATTCGTAAAAATTATGAAGTTAATAAAATTAGTACAATTAATAGAGTTATTAAAACAAAAATAAATGAATCTATTAAAATCAGTAAATCGAAAAGAATTTATAAAATTAATGAAATTCTCAAAATTAACACAAGTTTTTTGAGCTTGTCATAAAATTAAAATAAAATTGAACGTTTTTTTTATTTTTAAAAAATTTGTTGGTTCAATAAAATAACTAAAATAAAAATATTTTTATAAAATAATTTAATAAAAACTATATAATTGATAAAAAATAAAACTACATATTAATTAAATAAAATTCATTAACTAATTTGATTCAATAAAAATAATAAATAATATTAAAATAATAAAATGAACAAAATTACCTCGTCAGATCTATAAAAATATCATTAATCAATTAATTAATTAAATGAGTCTATTTGTTTTTATTTTTTATAATGTCATTTTTCGAAGAAGACTATATTAAATTTGAGACAGAACTCAAAACCAAACCTAGTTGTAATGTCGACTACTCTTTGCTACAAACCGTCAGAACTTATTTCAGAAGCGACCAATGTCAATATTGTTAAAGTTTTCCAAATAACGATTGCAGCTATAAATTATTTTGGTCATGCTGTAATATCCCAAAATTATTTTTCTTTTTTATAATTTTTTTTTTTAAATTCCTATCTTCAATCTTTGCGATGCTTCAATCTTTTCGCAACACTATGTATTGCGAGATTTGTTTTAATTGGAAATTGATCGAGTATTTTATCCAAGCATTTTCACAGATTGTTTATCTTTGTGATGAGTTTAACCGCCAAATTTCCCACAAGAAATATCCCGAGCAGAATTTCCAGCGTGATGATAACCATGTTTTTTGGTCACAGTTCAGTCTGAAGGTCAAAACTTTGTTGTGAAAACAACCAGGCTGAATTGACTGTTGTCTGGAGAATAAGAAAACTATTTGACATTGATATTTAAATATGACCAGCGCCTCACTAAGTTATCAAAGGCCATTTTTAGCTATTACTGTGTTGGCTCAACATGATTCTCGTATATGCCATCACCTGCAATTCAAGCTTTGGTTATAGATGCATTTTTCATTTTAAAGATTAACTTATCGCTGTGCTTATGCCATTCTCTTTTATTTAAACAATTTTATAGAATTTTTATTTTCCATCAACTTCACAGTTAAACTTTTAAAACTTCATTAAACTTTTTTCCCCTTCAATAGAAAAAGTTTAATTACCACTCATTTCTTAAAATATTCTAAGCAATTTGTGACACACCAGCCTAGCCTGTCCGTGGCCATCAATTCTTTTCTTTGTTAATTCTATGTCTAATTACAGATATGCTATAATTTCCTTCATTACTGTAAAACAACAATTTAAAACTGCAGTTTCTGAACAATTATAGAAATTTCTAGCGTCTTTGGTGTGTGCCAAGAGCGCCTGTAATTGATGGAATTTAACGCTTTGCTGAGATTTCATCTTCTCGAAACACTTAAAACCCAACTTAACAACAAATAGATAGAAACAACGAAATGTCGAAAATTTTCTTGCTATTGAAGCCAATTAAAAGTAACTAATTGCCATGAAACGGTCTCTCGGCGAGACATGAAAACTAAATTTTTTTTTCGTATTTATCAAGCTGATTAGGAGTTGCATAGCAAAAACTAAAACCAAACAAAAACTATTGAAATAACTTTCTTAAATTTTGATTAATTTCATTAAATATAGCAAAAATGCAATTAAAGCTATAGTGAGAAAAACGCAATACAATTTGTGTTAAATTAAACCGACATAACATGAAACAATAAGAAAAAACGGAATTGCTTTCCACAGAAATCTACAAGAAACGCGCCACTGCAATTTACCATTTATGTCTTGAAAAAAAAAAAAAATAAAAAAAACACGAGCGCGTCAACAAGAACTCAGCTGGAAAACTATTAAATTTCATTTGCCATAAAATGCTGTTAACATTTTCAGTTTAAAAACAATTTTCTTAGGAAGTTATGAAAATTGAAACTTTTACTTTTGCTTCTGCCATTTTTGCCCAACGAATAAGCGGCAGACAACGCCCTTTCCTTTGTTTTGCTCGGGGACTAAATTGGCATTGCCGGTGTTTTTCGCATTAACAATTATGATTGTGCTTAACCCTCTTTAGGGCAAAACTTTAACAAAGGACCCATTAAAAAGAGGAGAAGGCTAAAAAGCAACAAAGTGTTTGCAATTTTTTTTGTTTTTGTATTTCAGTTTCCATTTCATTCCTTGGCGGCGGCGACGGTTATGTCTTTTCTTGCCTACCGTCAATGAACAGAAGCTTTTGTTTGCATTTAACTTTTAATTAGTATGCAAATCCACATACACCCAGTCCATCAAATAAATTGATGATAATTGGTATGGGATAGCAAAAGGCTGAGATAGTTTGGAATGAAAGGTGTTTGAAGGGAATATTTCGTAGTTTGGATATATAATTGAAAATTATGTTTACTGAAATGATCAAATGAATATTACTTCTTATAAAAAAATGTTTCAGACCTGCATGACAACACTCTCCAAAGTCAACACTCTCAAAATTCATAAAGTTTATGAATTTAATAAAATTAATAAAAATTAGAAAATGAACAAAATTAATAAAATTGGAAAATTAACAAAATCAATCAATTAAAAACATTAATAAAATTAAAAAAAAAATAAAATTTTTAATACATATTATTATAAAATTAATCAAATGAAATAAAATTTATTTAATAGTTAAATAATTAAAATTTTTTAAATTTATAATATTTGTCAAATTGATAGTAATAAATAAATAAAAAATTAATAAAATACTAATAAAAATTAATGCAAAGAATGAAATTATAAAAATTCATACCAATATTAAAACAATAAATAAAATTAATAAAATTAATAAAATTAATAAAATTAATAAATTTAATAAAATTAATAAAAATTAATGCAATTAACAGAATTATTAAAATTATTAAAATTAATAAATTTAATAAAATTAAATAAATTAATTAAATGTTAGAAACTAATGATATTAATAAAATTATTGAAATTAAAAAAATTTATAAAATGAATGAAATTATCAAAACTTTAAAAAATTTTAAATATTAATAAAACTAAAATAAATCTAATGAAATTAACATAATTTTTGAAATTACTGAATTTATTATTAATATTAATGAAATGTATAAAAGTAATAAACTTGATCAACTTTATAACAATATATAAAGTTAATTCAATTTATAAAAATTAATGAAATTAATAAAATTAATTAAGTATAAAATTAACAAAATAAATAAAATGTACAAAACTAATAAAATTAATGAAATTAACAAATTTATTCAGATCAATTAAATTAAAATTTACCTAAACTAATAAAATTAATGATATTAATAGATATTACTAAAAATTATTGAATTAAAAAAAGTTATGAAAATAACAAAATTATTGAAATTAATAAAATAAATAAAGTAAATGAAACTAGTAAAATTAATAAAATAAATAAATGTATAATAAAAATTAAGAAAATTTATAAAATCTATAAAATTAATAAATTTATTAGAATTAATAAAATGAATAAAAGTTATAACCCTAATCTGCTTAATATCAATTAATAAAGTTAATAAAATTAAACAAATTATTAAAATTAATAAATAAAATAAAAAAATTAATAAAGTTAAAAAAATTACTTAAACTAATAACATTAATGAAATTAAACTAATTAATGGAAAACTAAAAAAAGTGATAAACTCAATAAAATTTATAAAATTAAAGAAATCGATAATAAAATTAAATTATTAAAATTAATAATGAAATTATCAAAACTAATAAAATTAACAAAATCAATAACTTTTAATATTATTAATAGAATTAAAATAAAATTAATGAAATTAACAAAATTATTGAAATTAATAAAATAAATAAAGTTTATTAAAGTAGTAAAATTAATGAATTTAATAAATTTATTATTAAAATTAACAAAATTTATAAAATCCATAAAATTAATAAGGTGAATAAAACTTACAACCCTGATCTACTTAGTAACAATTAAAAAAATTAGTAAAATTATTCTAATTAATAAAATTATTCTAATTAATAATATTAATTTAATTAAACAAATTAATAAAATAAATAAATAAAAAAATTAATAAAGTTAATAAAATTAATGAAATTACTAAAATATCATTACTAAAATTAAACAAATTAATGGAATTACTAAAAAGAATAAAAGTGATAAACTTAATAAAATTGATAAACTTAATGAAATCAATAAAAAAATAATTGATTAAATTAATAATAAAATTAATAAAATTATCAAAAGTAATAAACTTAATGAAATTACAAAATATTAATAATATTAATAGAATTTAAATAAAATTATCATGTGTTTGTGTTTATTCGGTCTGTTTGTATGAACATTGACTTTGGAATTTATCTCAAGCTCAAGACCAATTGTTTTGAAAAAAGTTAGCAGAATGATATTCTCATAATGCCAGGCAGTCTGTACAGCTGTTTCGGATTCAGCCACGAATCCTCATCAGCAGACTTTGGTATAATGATTGCAAAATGTTTATCAAGTCTTATGCACCAGAATTAACAACAAAATGAGAATTCTTTCTTGAGTGCATAGACTCGAAAAACTTCACAACCATTCACTATGAGAAACCATTTGCTTAACTTCTTTCTTGTTTTGATTGTTTATGTTGAAAAAGCCGTCGGCTTTCAAACAACATGTTTTGTTGTTGGTTTCGCAACAAACAGATTTGCCAAAAGCATTATTTCAGCTTTGCGGCCCGTCGTGCTCTACGTCATCATCATCGTTGTGTTTGTGTTTATTCGGTCTGTTTGTATGAATAATTAAAAAAATTATTAAAATTAATAACATATAAAAATTCAATGAAACTAAGAAAATTAATGAACTTAATAAAGTTAATGAATTTAGTATTATAATTAACAAAATTTATAAAATTAATAAAATTAAAAATATATATAAAAGAGATAGCCCTTCTCTACTTAATAACAATTAAAAAATCAATGAAATTAATACAGTTAATAATCTTAATGAAATAACTAAAATTAATCACAATTATATAATCAAACAAATTATTTGAATTACTTAAATTAATAAAAGTGATTTACTAAAAAATGAATAAAATTGATAAACTTAATAAAATCAATAAAAAAAAAACAAGCACAAAATTTTCATTCGGGAAACCGGACTAACATATACCCTCACCTTCAGTAAAACCAACAATATTATTACTTGATTTCTAAAGTGGACGAAGTGGTACATTTGTATGGGAGGTACCAGAAGCGGAGCGGCTAGACCTCCAGATTTTTTCTCAAAGACTTTTTCCGTTCATAGTTTAAAAAATACAAAATTTAGGGACGATTATGCCGAGTGTATTGATATTATTACTCCATCTCGAAAGTGGACAGAATGGTACATTTGTATGGTAAGTACCAGTAGGGTGGTGGCTAGACTTTCACATTTTTTTTCTCTTAAACTTTATACTGCTTTAACTTTACTAATTACAGAATTAGGGCACGATGGCTGTGTGTATAATATTGATCGATTTCTAAAGTGGGCGAAGTGGTACATTTGTATGGGAGGTACCAGAAATGGCGTGGCTAGATTTCCAGATTTTGTCTCCATTGGTTGTTTTAATTGGTTGTATTAATAATAGTAATCGATTTCTTAAGTGGGCGATACCAGATGGGGCGTGGCTAAACTTGCAGTTTTTTCTCCTAAACTTTATCCTGCTATAGCTTTACTAAACAGAATTTGGACACGATTGCGTTAGGTGTGTTGATATTATTACTCGATTTCTAAAGTTGGCGGGGTGGTACATTTGTATGTGATGTACCAGAAGGGGCGTGCCTTGACTACCAGATTTTTCAAAACTTTATCCTGATATAGCTTTACTAAATACAAAATTTGGAGCCGATCGCATTGGGTGTATTGATATTATTATTCGATCTCTAAAGTGGGCGGTATGATATATTTGTATTGGAGGTGACAAATAAAAAATTTTACTCCTATAATTTTTTTTTAATTTATAAAGTTTTACAAATTGTTATATTTATTATACGTTTTAAAAAGTGTAATTTATTAAAAAAAATTATAAAATTTTTTAAGATTTATAAAATAATAAGTTTTATCAAGTTCGTGAAACTGTTTTGGAGATATTCAATAAATTAAAATTTTTCCAATTAAAATTCTTAAAAACATATAAAAATGTTATTTATTGCTTTTATCAAATTTAAAGTTGATATTTATAATTTTTTATTTTTTTTTTGGAAATTTTTATGTAATTTTGTCACTCTTGCAACTGCGACCCTCTATTTGCCATGACATTAACACCACTGCATTAACGTTATTCTATCTTTCTCTGTGATTCGCTTAATTTTTTATTTTTGGCTTAAACGCCATCCATAACAGTCAGAGCACATCCACCAGTCAGGCAACCAACGTGTCATTCTTCCTAAAAGGAACTATTAAAACACAAAAATAACTCCTTCTCAATCTCCGCAGCGCTCCAATGACGTCGTCGTATATTTACGCTCGTCGCTAGTACATACATATCTAAGAAGTATGATAATGAAGTCTTCTTTTGTAGTCTTGTCGTGTAGACTAACAATTTGACTGAACACAATGTTCATCGTCGTTCTAGCCAGCCACCGCATGATTCTGATCACAACAACAGCAACAACAAAAATTGCCTCACTAGTAACAACAAAGACATTATGATGCCAGGCATCATTTCATGTAACTGATGGCTAAGAAATGAATTTGCAACAGTCAGAGTTGTTTACTTACTATGTGTTAGCTTTTGATTGTATGTATGTATGTATTGTGTGTCTGTATGTATATTTTTGTAGGCACATAGTATATAATACCGGTAATATATATACATATTTGTAATAATAACGATGAACAAAGTCTGTGATTACAAATCTCTGATACTTAAATTTCAACAATAGAAATGTTTTCCTTTGAGATAGCATACAGATATTTTTTAAAATAACAAAAGCTTATACTAAAAATTGAAAGGAAATCTATTCATAAACAATGTTGTCATCTTAGATTTAGTTTTGAAATTAGTTTGTTAGTTTATCTCAATTATTACAGGATGCAATTTGAGAGTATATTACTGTATAAAGAATACAAATTATTCTTGCATGCTTAATAAGATAAATTTAAGAATTATTCTTGTATATTTTATAAACTTTTTAATAAATTTAATTAAATTTGTCTATATTGCTGTCATGTCATTGGTAGTAATAGAGGTGTGTTATGAGGTGTGTTAATATACTTAAATGTATACTTAGCTGTAACGCTAAGGAAAAAAGGGTATAAGAAGTCATTTAACTAGCTTAAATTCCCTCGGATGTTAATAAAGAAAATTAAGAGACCATTAAAGACTCGTATGCCCCCACTATTACATTTGGTTAAAAGGCAAAGCCGCATATATCCCACATACAGACATTGATTTATATTTATGTGAGATGTTCTAAATGTAAACACATTTTATATGTAAACTTGTTTAGGAATGCCAACATAAAAAACCATAAACATACATTAACGGCCGGCCGATATATAGTTTATGATGCTTTACCTGTCAAGTACAAATGTATTGAAAATTCTTATTACAATCGAAAAAGACCAGATTATAAGGGGTATGGTCAAATTGAGAGCATTTAAATAATATTTTATATGTATAACCAATATGAAAAGTGCAAAAAAAAAAAATTTAAAAACAAATTAATTTTGTTTGAAAATGTTTAAATTTGATCATTTTTAAATTAATATATTTTTTAATAATTTTTTTTACTTTCTAACATATTTAATTCCTATTTTATTAAATTTATGTTATCAAAAAATTTTATAAACTTTTTTAAACTTTAAACGAATTTAATAGTTTTAATGATTTTGATAAACGGCTAAACTATATACATTTTATAAATTTGTAAAATTTTATAATTTTGGTAAATTTATAAAATTTTATAAATATTATCAGAAAATAATTTATAAATTTCACATGAAGATGAATAAATTTATAATAACATATATATTACAAAAATATTTTTGAATAATTTCGATGCATGTTAAATTTTAGAATTTTGATGAATTAAATGACAATGGATACATTTATTGAAATCCATAAAGTTTGTATTTTTCAAAGTCGATCAGTGGCCGAAGGGGGCATGACAAAACTGTATATTCACCCTAGGGAGATAAAATTTGATATCCTGTTAGTAGACGAAATTTTTTAATTTTGGATCAGTGGGCGGAGAGGGTGTGGCAAATCTGGTTTTTAGCCCTAGAGAGTTAAAATATGAAAATTGAGACGAAGTTTAAGGTTGGCATCAGTGGGCGTAGAGGGCGTGACAAAACCGTATTTTAGTCGACAACACGAATATAAGTATGCAGATGAAATTTTTGGCGTGGCACCCAAATACACAGTGGGCGCTGGGGGCCTAACAAAACTGTATATAATAACCCAAGAGAGATACAATTTGGCACACAGATAGTACTCAACACTGCAGGTTTCAGACGAAATTTTAATTTTCATCAATGGGCAATATACAAATTTGTTTACGAAATTTTTATTTTCGATCAGTGGGCGGAATGGGCGTGGTCAAACTGTATTTTAGCGCCAGATTGATCAAACTATGGAGTAATTCCATAAGAACCGATAATACAAATATCAGGTCTTCTCTCCAAATTTGATAAAATTTTGCAAATATGTACCTTAAAGTGCGTAGAAAAAAAAATTAGTACTTTTATACCCTCACCCTACCGGTAGGAGGGTATATATCATTTGATACGACCCAAAAGTGTAACACAAAGAAGAAGTCACTTTAGACACTAGGTTTCTTTGAATCAAATTCGATTCATGACTTTTTAAATCGTTTGAGCCATGTGCATCTGTCTGTCCGGCTGGTACGCACGATAACTTTCGAAAGACGCGATCAAATGTTTGGAAATTTTGTACGGGGTATTATTTTCCCAAATCTACTTACCGTATTGCAAATGGGCTACATGGCCACGCCGCTTCCGGTACCTCCCATGCAAATATATCATTCCTCACACTTTATAAGTCAGGTAATAATATCAATACACACAACGCGATCGTGCCCAAATTCTGTATTTAGTAAAGCTATAGCAAGTTAAAGATATCCAGAAACTAACTGGATGTCTAGTCACGCCCCTTCTGGTACCTTCCATACAAATGTACCATTCGCCTATTTTAGAAATCGATTAAAGAAATCGATTGGGTGTAATACACCCAAGGCGTTCGTGCCCAAATTCTTTTGGTACCATTCCCCCCACTTTAGAAAGCGAGTAGTAATATCAATACACTCGGAATGTTCGTGCCCAAATTGTGTATTTTGTTAAGCTATAACAGGATAAAGTTTTAGAGAAAAAGTTTGAAGTCTAGCCACGCTTCCTCTGGTACCTTCCATACAAATGTACCATTTTGCCCACTTATGAGATTTAGCAATAATATCAATACTATTAACGCGATCGCGGCCAAATTCTGTATTGAGAAAAGCTAAATCAGGATAAATTTTTAGAGGAAAAAACTAGAATTCCTGCGAATCCCCTTCTGGTACCTCTTATACATGCATTAGAAATCGAGTAATAACACTGTACGACACGAACCCGCTCCTGGGAATTTGAAAGAAATTAAAAAAAAATCATCAAAATCTGTTAACAAATTAAATTTGTGACAAATGCAATTTGTGAAAAATTTAAAAAAAAATTGTGACAAATTTTAAATTTGGGCTTCGCCAGACTAGTTCCTGGCTATTTAAAAAACATTAAAAAAATTCATCAAAATCTGTTAAAAACTCGCAGAGTTCTGCGAATTGGAGGACTCGCTGCATGGGAGCTTCGTTCTAAAAATTGAATTGCTCGTAAAAAACATGAAATGAGCTGATCTAGAAAAACTGGAAGATACGTATATTTTATTTTGAGCTAAATTTTCAGAATCTGGTCAGTTTGATCATGGGTGAGGCCAAATGTTTAAATTTGTCCTACAGTGTAATATCAATATAATAGAAAATTTTTCTTTTGCTAAGGGTGAGGGTATAAGTAAGTCGGTTTTCCCGACTAATTCTTTTCTGCGCACTTTAAGCTACATGTATGCAAAATTTCATCAAATTCGGAAAGAAGACCCAAAATTTGTATTATCGCTTCCCATGAATTATAAATTTAAAAAAATTAATTTTTTTTTAATTTTTGTTCTATAAATTTTTTAATTTTACAGATTACTATATGGATTGCATAGTTTTTAGTGATATTTTGAATTCATAAGTAAATAAATAATAAATTTTGTATACTTTTAAAAATTTGTATATTCAATAATATTTAAAAGATAAATCTGTCTGATACATTCAACATTCACAATATATGAATTTTTTTATTTATTGAAATATTATTATTTGTTATAAATTTTAAATATTTTCCTCATCTCTATGTTGTACTCTCTGCTACTACTGCAAATTTATTTTCACTAAGTATATACATTTTAGTTTTTACAGTTTCTCTGTACCCCTTGATCTGGTAGAAGGCAGAAGACTAGTTTTATTGAGAAAATCACAAAGACAAGATTTATTGTTAGAGGAGCCAATAAATGCGATGTTAAAAAATAAGTTACAATGCCAAGAATTATATGTCTTAAAAAGAAAACAGAAACAACGGCACTAGACAAGAGTACTAGATGGAGTTTTTCCGAAACCACAATAATTCACAATTTAATAATGTACAAAACATAAAGAAAAGAGCAACACAATAACCACAAATT
Organism: Muscina levida; assembly: GCA_964034835.1. Classification (NCBI taxonomy): domain Eukaryota; kingdom Metazoa; phylum Arthropoda; class Insecta; order Diptera; family Muscidae; genus Muscina; species Muscina levida. The sequence continues at coordinate 11,990,909 of OZ035882.1, read as the reverse complement.
AAATCTAACTATAATACAGACTGATAACGGCAATAGACTTAAAGCCTTATGGCCAATCAGCACCTAGTAGTGGTTATAAAGCAGCAACACGTATTAAAGTTATTGTAGTTTGGAAATGTTGCTAGTTCGTAATGTGTAATTATGTTGTAATTTTTTGTTTAAAGGGTTTCATAGACTGCCAGGCATGTTAGTCTAAACAACAAAGGTGGGCTTAGATTCATTCGCCCTTGTTAGAAATTATTGTTGATCTACTTTAATATCGATGACTGAGTGGTCAGAGTACTGTGTCTGTATTGCGAATGTAATGTTAATTGTTATCCCAACTTTTTGTCACTCAAACTTATCCGCCTGCCTAGGGGGCCCCTAACATTCTTGGCTTGACTTTAACTAGAATTCAGTCAGTTTGTCATTACTTTTAAACTTAAATATCATATTGATAAATAATGTTATTAATATTTCCTTTCTTTTTTTTTATTTCTATTTATAGAATCTTTTCGTCAATACTACAGCGATCCACAACGGGCTTCCAGTCTTCTTTATCGCTTAACGGAAATTCATCCGCATCATCCTAAAGCTATAAAGCTAACGAACAAACCAACGAGCAGAGCAACAACTGCCCAGTGGTTGCCTTATTTATCTTTTGTGCGGTTGTTAAATAAAAAGCATCACCATTGCTCCCACACCGATAATCAACTCAATTGCCAGCACCATGAACGGCCAGGGCTATGAGTTGAATCACACGAACGGCGATATCATATCACAGAACCAACAGAAGGGTTGGTGGACCATTGGTCTGATCAATGGCCAGCATCGTTATATGACAGCGGAAACATTTGGATTTAAGCTGAATGCCAATGGAGCCAGTCTGAAGAAGAAACAGCTGTGGACATTGGAGCCGTCCAATACGGGTGAAAGTGAGTAGTAATAGTAGTAGTAGAGTACATAGATATATACATTAGGGTGGTTGTAAAAATCGATGTTAGATTTATGTCGGTGCCAGCCCCAAAAAAAGATGTCATTGCAGATTTTAGGATAGTCTAAGCTTGATCACGATTGGAGTATGCCAATTAAGGAATTAATTATATCTCATTTCTCTGCGTAATCTTCAGCTGCGTAGTTATAAAAAAAATCCGAAATTAAGGAATTAAAATAATCTGCTCATATATAAATTTTCTGTACAGTCAAAAGTTTCGTAGTTATAAATAAATTTATGAAAAAATAAAATAAAAAATTTGCATACAAAATTACATTTTTTTATATTTAAAAAATAATAAAAAATCCGAAACAGAAAAAGTCTCAAGTCTTACTACTAGAGTGTTCAAATACCTCCTTTTTTTAGAAACCCGGTTTCCGAGTTATTCGAAAAATTGATTTTTTAGAAAAATCGGATTTCGAATACAGCATTTTAAAGAAAACCGGTTTAACCGGTTTTTTCGGTTTTTTCCTAAAAAGTTAAAAATACTTATAAAAAATATAATTTGGTTTACAAAAATGCATTTATTTTGTATGTTATATCAATCGGATTGGGTGATCGTGCCAAAATCCTACATTTAGTAAAAGTATAGCAGGACAAAGTGTTGGAGAAAAAACTGGAAGTCTAGCTACGCCCAATGTGGTACCTCCCATACCCATCAGGTACAACCCACTTTAGAAATCGATTAATATTATTAATAGATCCAACGCGATCGTGACCAAATTCTGTTTTTAGTATTACTCAAACAGAATAAAAATTTGGATAACCAATTTGGAAGCCTAGCCACGTACCTGCTGGAACCTCCCATACAAACGCACCATTCCGCCCACTTCAGAGATGGAGTAGTTATATCAATACACCCAACGTGATCATGTCCGAATTCTGTTTTTAGTAAAGCATGATATAGTTTTTAAGTCTAGCCACGCCCCATCTGAGACCTCCCATACAAATGTACTATTCCGCCCACTCTAGAGATGGAGTAGTAATATCAATACACCCAACGGGCCCAAATTCTGTATTTATTAAAGCTAAATCAGGATAAAGTTTTGAAGAAACAAACTTTAAGTCTATCCACGCCCCTTCTGGTACCTCCCATACAAATGTACCACTTCGCCCACTTTAGATATCGAGTAATGATATCAATATACTAGAAAATTATGTTTTACTGAGGGTAAGGGTATATGTAAGTCGGCTTACCCGACTGAAACTTTCTTACTGGTTAAAATAGTATTTAAGAAATAATATGTAATTTTGAGTCAATTCACTTATTGTGGAAGTAGGATTTATTGGCAAAAGAGCATTTAGAAGGATGTTGAGCTTTTCTTTCCTTTTATTAAATCTATCGAAATAGTTGAAATCATCATACAGGCTTGTGTCATTGCAATTTGTTTTCACTGGTGGATTTTGGATGTTATTTATTGTCATGTTTAAATCGTTGCAAATACTACCATTAGGAAATCCAACATCCCACAATCTGAACTGTTAATAGACTCTGCCGTTGTTGGGGAAATTCCAGGATAAAGTCTTTTAAAAAGCTAGTTAGCAAATTCCATCGTTTCTGCCTTTTTAGACTACTTTACACAGGATTAGCTTGTAGGATATTTTCCGGTCCTAATACATATAATTAGGGTATTCAATGTTTGTAAACGAGAATGTTTTTAGAAGCTTTTTAAAGTTTTAAAATCCAATTTCAAATTAATTTAGAAACAACTTTTTATATTTTATAAACAAGAATGTTTTTAGAAGCTTTGTAAATTTTTAAAATTCAATTTAAAATTAATTTAGAAAAAACTTTTAACGTTTTATAAACGAGAATGTTTTTAGAAGCTTTGGAAAATTTTAAAATAAAATTTCAAATTAATTTAGAAAAATCTTTTAACATTTAATAAACAAGAATGCTTTAAAAAAATTTTAAAATTCAATTTCAAACTAATTTAAAAAAAAACCGAGTACCCGAAGGAAAAAACTCGGTTAAACCGGTTATTCGAAAATGGCATTTTTGCAAAAACCAGCACACGGTTTTAAATGAAACACATTTTTTTTATAAACAGTAAATAAATGAAGTTTTGTGAAAATCAGCCCAAGGACAGGCCCACCTCACATATATCCTGAAATGGAAAAAACCTAAATTTTTCAAAATTGTTGTTGGTATTGAATCAAATTTAGTTCGTTTTGCCTGTGATATATTACGGACAACTCTGTTGAATTATATGAAATTATCTTAAAGGACACGCCCACCTCACATATATCCTGAAATGAAAAAAACTTGAATTTTTCAAAACTGCTGTTGGTATTAAATCAAATTTGGTTCGTTTTGTCTGTGATATATTATTGACAACTCTGTTGAATTATATGAAATTATCTCAAAGGGCACGCCCAACTCCCATATATCCTGAAATGGAAAAACCTATATTTTCCATTTTTTTCATTTTCGTATTGAACCAAATTTAGCTCGTTTTGTGTTTGTACTTTTCTGGTACCTAAGAGAACGGAAAGTGCTATCATTGTACTAAAAAATACTTTTGTTTTAGTTAAAAGCACTTTCATATTACAGAGAAAATGCACTATTATTGTTACGAAAAGTAATTTTATCGTAATAAGAATTAATTTCATTGTAATAACAAGTACAATTATGGTACTTAGAGGTGTCTTTCTTATACCAAAATGTACTTTTATTGTACCATAAACATTTGTGTGGTATCAAAAAGTACTCTTATTTTGCAGAGGAATAATTTTATTGTACCTAATTTTTATTTTATTGTACTTAAAGTACTTTTAATGTACGAATTTCTTGTACTTTTTATCTACCTTAATGCACCTTCATTGCAAAAACAGTACTTTTATTAGACCTTAAACTACTTTTATTACTCCAAAAAGTACTTCTATTCAAGCAGAAACTACTTTTTTGTTGAAAAAGAAGTATTTTTACTCTATCAAAAAGTACATTTATTGTAAATAAAAGTACATTTATTGTACCTTAAAGTACGTTCAGCATGTCAAAAGGTACTTTTATTGTATCAAAAAGTACTTTTATTTTGCCAATGATAACTCTTAATGTACCAAAAAGTACCATTGTCATAAAGAAGAAATTTTGCTGTACCTTCATGTTGTATCAAAAAGTACTTTTTTTACCCTAAAGTACTTTTATTGTACCAAAAAAGTAACTTTTTGTGCCATAAAGTAATTTTTTCCAAAAAGTACTATTATTGTAAAAAAGGACTTTTACTTTATAACAAAGTCATTTTATTGTACCGAAAAGACCGTATATTGCACCTAAAAGATCTTTTATCGTACCAATAAGTACTTTTATTTTGTCAAAGATAACTTTTAATGTACCAAATAGTACTATTTTTATAAGAGAAGAAATTTTGCTGTGCCTTAAAGTACCTTCATTGTATCTAAAAGTATCTTTGGATTACCCTAAAGTTACTTTTTGTGCCAAAAAGTATTTTTTCCAAAAAGTACTATTATTGTAAAAAAGTACTTTCACTTTATAAGAAAGTAATTTAATTGTACCGAAAAGAACATATATTGTTCCTGAAAGTTCTTATGTGGTACCAAAAAGTACTTTTATTTTGTCAAAGATAACTTTTAATATACCAAAAAGTACTATTTTCATAACAGAAGGAACTTTTGTGCTCTCATTACACCAAAAAGTACATTAATTGGACTAAAAAGTACTTTTTTCTATCTAAAAGTAATTTAATTCTAAAAAGTACTATTATTGTAAAAAAGTTCTTTTACTGTTTAAAAAAGTACGTTTATTGTCCTTTAATAGTACATTTATTGTATTTTAAAACTACATTTGTTTTACCTAAATGTACTTTCATTGTACCAAAAAGTATTTTTGTTGTATTAAAAATTTCTATCATTTGGAATAAAAATAAATTTTAAAGTAAAAATTAAATTTTTTTATAACAACAAAAACTTTTGTTGTACCTAAAAGTACCTTCATTGTGCGTTAAAGTACTTATATTGTAACACCAAAAAGTACTTAAATGATACAAAATAAGTACTTTTTTGTATTAAAAAGTAATTTTATTTCAAAAAGTACTATTATTGTACAAAAAAGTACTTTTACTGTACCAAAAAGTAAATTTATTGTACTTAAAAACCAATTGTTTGTAGATTTGTAGATATTTAAACAAAATAATATATTCAAAACAAGTATGGCAAGAGCGTTTTAGCCACACTAAGTGCATACAAGACAGATGTTGTATATAATAGCCACCGCACAGCAATGATCATTTTCTGCCGTTAGAGTACATTTGATATTTAGACAAAACATATTTTCCCCCCCTTTAATTGTCATCTCATGCAATGATAAAATAGTTTTGCATAAAACAACATTCGACAACATTCAATGAGGTTTCCATTGCAAAGAACAGCTGGAATTCCAATTTCTTACGATCGATCATAATCTTCGATTAAACAATCTAAAAAACATTGATAACATTTGAGTTCCCAAATAAATGAGCCACTGTTACGCGGTTGAAATCATCAGGAACAGCAAAGCTATTAATTTCTATTCTGTAGAATCTCAAATCTCACACACTCATTTCCAGCTGTTATCACAATTATCGCCTAAGATCGCGCCTTGCGATCAATAACGAAATGAAACGGTAGCTTATCTTGTTAACCACATGAACAAACATTTTTCTACATTTTCTTTTTGTAACGCAATCCCAGTCAGCCTATGTCCATGTGCCAATGTATCATCATCATCGTCATCTTCATCGTGTGGCAGTCGGACAATGAATGCCACATGTTGCAGCCAAATGCCACATTTGTGAGACATTTCTTGATGGCTCGTAAATAATTGAAATTGATATAAGAGATGAGAGAAAATCGTTTTGTATTTGAATGTCTAAGACAGACTGGATTTGAGAAAAAAAAAACAAACAACAATTGTAAATTAATAGCCTTCGAAAACGGTAACAAATCGAAGCTGTATGCAATGCAAGATGCCGGCCGGGTCCATCTATTGTGTCGCCGTCGACAACCAGTTGTTATAGAGTCCCAACGCGCGACAGTTAAAGATTTGAAATTGTAAGCAATTGTAGCAAATGTTTGCCAATGCTGAACCAGAAGAATACAAAGAGAATTGGGGGTTCGTGAAATAAGAGACAATGACCGGTAACAATCTGGGTTGTGAAGTTTTATTTTTCATATTCTTATTGCAGCCAACAAATGAATGTTGGGTCATAAATCATTTTGCAATCGCAGGCACAGTGGGAATGTAGCTAAAAGTTACTAAATGGAGACTGAATACCAATTTTTTCGATAAACCATAAATATTGTAAAAATAATCAATGAAAAAAGTATAAAATTTGATACACTTTTTAAATGTATCGAAACAGCCAAATATCTCCAATATCTATCACTGTGCTTCGTTTTTTTTTGCACATTTAGCTTCTTGTTACTCGTATTAAATCTGTCTGATTAATAGTTTGCGTTTCATTGTAACAAATGACTTTTTACTCGATGTCTTTGCTCATGTCAGAATGAGAATGGCGAAACATTTGTAAGCTGCACACACACACATACACACGGCAAGATTTTGTGATAGGAAAATAAATACTTTGACCGTTAAGATTTGTGAAAATTCAAAACGGTTTATTAGCCAATTTCACATTTCTACATTAAGATTATCATGGATTAGCCAGCAGCGGCGAATGACTTTCGAAACGTAGTTAAATACAATTGTAAATAATGCATTTGTGTATTTGATCTACTTGAGATTTGTGTAAACTTACAGTAAGTGTAATACTCTTAGCAGTAATGTAGTCAGATCATAAAGAAAACTAGACATTGACATAATTCCCATACAAAAGTCAACTACAGTACAGTAAATAAAAAAAAAGAAAATTGACATTTCCACTTGTGGCTAGTTTAATTTCCTTTTAATACGTCAGTGAAATTGTGATTTAGTTATATTGTCTAGCAGCAATTCCGTTAGATATACGATGATGGATAGAGTTTTTATTGTATTTCAGTTTATTTTCTATGGATGATTTTTGTATTTTAAAATTGATAATAATAGTGATTCAAAGTCATGCTTAGATTTATTGTATAAAATGTTTAAATTGGTTATTACTAGGAATAGAATTTTATGCGTTAAAAAACGAAAATATGCGCATATAACATGCACTTAAAATTCAAAAATATGCACTAAAATACATAAAATATGCAATTTAAAAATTATTAAAAATAAAAAGTGCATGCATTTTGGCAAAAAAGGACACAAAATTCATTTCTATAATCTTAAATGAACATACAAAATTAATACCACTGATTCACCAAATTCTTCGAAACTGTTGGTATAATATTTGACAGCATTGTGCCACGTTCCCAATATTGTTATAAATGGCCTTGGAGGAAGCGGAGTACCAGGACATCTTTCATCCAAAATCTGTAACCGCGACGGCGTTTTTAAAGAGAATTGATATAAGAGAATTCGGTTCAAGAAAATTACTTCGTTAATAAACTTCAATTCTATAAATAAGTCACAGTGTCGTAATCACCTTGGTGCTGAATATGTTAGAAAAAAAATAACTTTATATTTGTCGAAATTCTCACCTACCTAGACAGTTGTTGATTTGTTTTGTCTATTGCATTTAAGCAAATTATTTTGTAGCACATACAGTCTTTTCATATAAAATTCCTAACCATTCTTATTTTAGGATGCCCAGAAAAGATATTATTACGGTATTGCCATTTTGTTTATATTTTTATCTTTTAAGAAAAACCAAAATTGGGAAAATTCCACGTAAAACGGACCTATACAGCAGAAACTAGTAAGGCGGTTTTGTAAAAATGGTGGTAAAACTGGTTATTTGCACTACAACTGTATTTTATTAAACTTTGTAACACAAAACAGGAGAGTTGGTGAGAAGTGGACGTTACTTTTAGCTTCATACATCCTTTTTGTCAATAATTTTGTATCGATTTTATTCGAATTACCGATAAGTTTATGAGTTGGAGCTTATTTTTATGAATTTTGTAACTTCCCAAAAATGGGAAATGGGAATGTGGGAGTAGTTTAAATCCGATCATGCTTATCTTAGAACTTAACCTCTGCTTCTGGGCAGAAGCTTACATACCAAATTTCAGCACGAATGCTTATAAACTATAGGGGGAGTGTGTATGGGAAAAGTATTCGTTCGATATTGCTCATCTTACAACGTAAGCTCCTATTATAGGATTATAGCTTTCATATAAAATTTCAGCTCAATATTTAATAACCTACGGCTATGATCGCAGGGGCAGTTACGCGGACACCCCAAAAAAGGTAGTTTGAATGTGAGGTGGGAGTAGTTTTTGACTGAAATTGCTTATCTTAGAAAGTAGCCTCCGCTTAGATATTGAATCTTGCGTACAAAATGTCAGCTATATACCTCTTAAAATACGGCTGCAATCGCAGGGACAAACCCCAAAAAGGAAGAGTTTGTATGGGAGGTGAGAATCATTTTTGACCGATCGGTCTCATTTTAATACTCAACCTCCGCTTAGAGCAGAAAAGCTTGCATACAACATTTCAGCTTGATTGCTCTTAAATTACTACTGTAATCGCGGGGACTGACATACGGACACCCCCAATAAAACGGATTTTGTATGGGAGGTGAGAGTAGTTTTTGACAGATCGGTCTCATCTTACTACTCAACCTCCACTTGGTGTAGGGAAGCTTGCATACAAAATTTCAGCTTGATTGCCCTTAAACTACAGCTGTAATCGTAGGGATACCCAAAAAATGGGGAGTTTATATGGGAGGTGGGAGTAGTTTTTGACCGATCGGGCCCATCTTAGAACTCAACCTATATTTATGCCAGCAAAGCTTGCGCGCAATATTTTAGCTTGATTGCTCTTAAATTACTGCTGTAATCGCGGGGACTGACATACGGACACCCCCAAAAAGAGGGATTTTGTATGGGAGGTGGGAGTATTTTTTTACCGATCGGTCTCATCTTACTACTCAACCTCCGCTTAGTGAAGGGAAGATCATATACAAAATTTCAGCTTGATTGCCCTTAAACTACGGCTGTAATCGCAGGGACAAACCCCAAAAAGCGGGAGTTTGTATGGGAGGTGGTAGTAGTTTTTGACCGATCGGGCTAGAAGCTTGCATTCCAAATTTCAGCTCGATATCTCTTAAACTGCGGCTGTAATCGCGGGGACAGACGGACAGACGGTCACTTTTAAATCGACTCAGATTTCGATGCTGATCATTTATATATATATATTGTCATACCTACCACGCCTCCTTATGGGCCTTACAAATGGAAGAATAAAATTAGTATACCCTTCACTCTATTCATGCACGTGATGAAGGGTATAAATATAATTGCTTATTATACCCTAAGGGTAGGAGGATATATACCATACGACCCAAAAGTGTAACACATTGAAGGAGTCACTTTATACCCTAAGTCGTTTGACTGTCCGGCTGCTGCGCACGATAACATTCGAAAGACGAAACCAAATGTTTTGCCCCTTCTGGTGTCTCCCATACAAATAAACCACTCCGTCCACTTTAGAAATCGAGTAATAATATCAATATAATAGATATAATAGGATGAGAGTATATGTAAGTCGGGTTGACCGACTGAAACTTTCTTACTGGTTTTAAATAAAAATAGGTCAATTAATATGTACAAGAGAACGACAATTATGGACAAATGGAAAATATGATATTTTTTCAATTTATATGATATTTTATGAATTTGGCAAGAGTTTGAAATGATCATATAACGAACACTCTCATCACTATCTTTATACGCATCACTATCTTTATACGCTAGACATTAACATTTTCTAATATTCCATTTATCTTGCTAAGTAAAAACTGTTATCTCCGGAAAGACAAAGCTTCTGACTGCTTTCTCATAAGGTTTCGGCTTTGTATGTTTTATAATAAAAGTTTAATGAGTATAAAGAAATATGTTTACGAATTTTTTGTCACACCCGTCCCCGTAAATATGAAAAAAGTTTAATAAAATTGATACTTTACATGATAAAACATTAATACTTTCCAACAATAACAATTTAAGTACAATTTAAGTAAAATTTAAGTATTTAGTTACAGACAAAATTTTGTCGCACCCGTCCCTGGGTAAAAAATTAAGACTGTCATAAGCCATAACAAACACATGTTAAGGTTTTCTTAAATATGATTGACTTGCAATTTTTTTGCACTGGCCTTTACCAAGGCCATAAGTGAATTTAGTATGAAAGCCTCCTTAGGGTGTTAATAGAGGGTGTAGGTATGTTAGGAAAAAATGTTTGAAGGGAAATACTAATGCGGGTCGTTCACATATTTTACTTCTCTAGCAGGCACCATGGAAGCGGCTGGAGCAAATTAAAAAAAAATATGTAAAACACCTTAAGAGTTAATAATAAAGGGTAGAAATGTTTTGAGAAACTGTTTGGGTTGCAAAAATATTGGGGGTCGGCCATACATTTGACTCCTCTAGGGGCTGCTTTACGGCAGTTAGAGCGGTGGGAGGAAATTTTATAAAAATTTGATGGAAGCACCCTTAAGGGGGGAAATGGGAGCTAGGTATGTTTGGGAAAACGTATTTGAACCCCCTAGGGGCGATTCCGGGCAGTTGCGGGGCTTTGACATTAAAAACATTAATTTCTTTATACTTTTGGAGTTTATTTTACTAGGTCACACCCGTCGTAAAATGGTGTCACACCCGCTTTTTTTTCTAAAAAGTTTTCTATTAAGAATATGTAGTTACTTATCACAATCAAAAACAATATAAATAATTACCTACATCGCAATAATTGTGTACTTTCTACGGAAAATTTTACACAATTTAACCTGGAAGTCATAATATTGTAATAGCTTAAATTCCTAAGGTCACACGCGTCGTCTTCTAATGAACAGTCTGAGCCGAAATCAAGTTATTTTAGTGTCTACCTATTACTAAACGTTTTAAAACCTAACATTATTGGTAATCACAGCTTTTTTAGTGACCAAAGTATGAAGATAAATTCTTACTTAATTGTTCTTATCTTACTTATGGCACATATTTTCCAAGAACATTTTTGAAAATATTAAAACAATTTACTTGGTCTAACTTTAAACAATCAACTATTGTTTAGAATTATAATATAGTAAAAACAGATTATATTGAGATTCATTTAAAATAACAGAAAAAATAATAAAATAAAATATTCATACGGCCATTTAACTATTAGCCAACATGACAAAACGATTGATGCAGAAGTTCTTATTTTTGGGGCTACTTTCACGTGCAATTCTCAAAATTGAGTGCCGAATCAATGAGCTGAAAAATGTTGTACTGTGTTATAGTATTTAATCCCAACATTAACCATTCCTGGTTCCCACGTATTGCAAGAACTGCACAATTCATTTCAACCAATTATTTATTTAAATATTTAATAATAAATGTTGATACTTAAATCGGCCTCAGGTGTCCAACCACCGCTATGCATTCCAAATATAGTATGATCCGGAAGACTCATAGTTGCTCTTAATTGGTTTCTCAATGATACTGGTATTAATGTGAAACTTACATTGAAGCTGCAACTCACATAAACATTAATAATTTCATCGCTCTTTCTCTCCCTCCACACCTCACGTGTAAATCTTTAATGTCTTCATAAACCTTAAACTATTATCTCAGCATATTTCACTAATAGTACTTTGCTACATAATTGTGATAATTATATGTATGAGTGTGTTTCTTCATCTTCTTCTTATTGTGAACAGTAAAAACTGTTGACCTATTATGTCTACATGAGATTGCCATCAACACCAACATTAGCAACATCACCATCACCGCCTTCAGACATTGTTCACCCAGTTAAGAAATGTTTTTCTACATCATAAAATAAACTGTACTAACGGCTGCTTGTTGTTACAATTGTGAAGTTGAGTTTTATTTGTTTGTGTGTATTTTTTTTCCTAAATACTTTTCTAATATTGTGTCATTAGATATTTAGCAATTTCTTAATAAATTATGAATTTCATTCCACACACACATACTTATACTATTTTAATGTGGCAAATGTTTTCCAACTGTCCAAGTGTGCTGCATGTTGCAATCGCAAATATGATGTTGCTCATTTGTCACTGCCGTTGTCTGCTTGTTCTTAGCAATTATTGTCATTATTTTGAATTATTAGCATTTAATTTTGTGAAATCTGCCATCTATTGGATGTCATGTACCGGGATTTACGCCGCTTGAATGAATGCATTATGTTCAGTCATTATTGTTGAAAGATATCGGAAATGAAACAGTGTTGCAAAGTGGTCAGCTAAGAGGAAATTTTGCTTATAAGATAATAAACTTATAAGGAGTAATGATAATAAAAAAAAATTGTATAGGCCAGTTATACAGTCGATTCTAAAGGCCAGCGGCTACTAGTCATTTTCCACATACAATAAGTTGGTGTTGCCTTTCTAAGAACGAAAATGTGATTTCGTTTCTTTCGTAGATAAATAAAACTAAAATATACTGGCCTTCATACACACGAATTGAAGATGAAATACGTCAACTTATGTCTTAGGCGGTGCGAGAACGGTGTCGACAAGTTGATTGTCATAGCAATGACCTTATAAATAACTAATAACAATAAAACAGATTAAGCTTATTTTTAATAAAGTTGTATTTGCAAAAAACCAACCCCAATGACAAGATATAACCGTGTTAAAATATAGAGAACGTGATAAAAATCCACTTTGAGCAAAAAAATTTCGTAGGATCATTAAATTATTTTTGAAGCCAACTCGACAAAACGAATGATGCAGATGTTCTCATTTTTGGGGCTACTTTCAGGTGCAGTTCTCAGAATTGAGTCCCAAAATCATATGTTGTACTGTAAATTAGGTGGATTACCATCTCTCAGAGAGACAGGCATAGTGCAGCCAACTCTGGCCGAAAAGTCTGCAGATTTATAAGCAGGATTCCTTGCCCAACATAATCTGACATCCAGAGACGTTAGTTCATCCAACTTCTTACAGTTTCTCACCAACTTTGATTCCTGTCTCCAGTTATCTACATTTTTCTTTTCTTTCATTGCCGGCCCCCTCGATGTTGTCGACAGCAACTGCGCAGTATAAGTGTCGAGATAATCGGCATGTCTAGTAAAAGCTTCTCAAACAGTGACGTTTGCATTCGTCGATAAACAAGTAGGTGCCGTTTGTTGTGAATCTAAATAGAAAGGGTGTTAATTCACAACAACGCGAGAAGCTATCTCATACCTCATTCATGGGGTGTAAAGGGAAATTAAGTAAATTAAGATTTGATCGCTTTTATTGCAGCCTGGACATACACAGATGGTTATGCGTCAACTAGTATCGATTCATTATGTAGCCTGTGGCGATTCCGGGGCATTAGCGCGGCTTGTTGTGGATTTCTTTTCCAATACGAAAGTTTGTCGGGGCTCGATTTTAATTTCAAACCCATAGTTTCTTGGCCAAATTTTCTTAGAATTAATCGTAGATTACAATATAGATAACCGTTTGGGGAATTTTTTACTACATACAAATTGACCCACTCTAATGTCTATCCTACTACTAATCCTACTACCGGACTACTAATCTCAGGACCTTCGGGCTAAGTCGGCAGCTTTTACATATTGAGTTCCGGCACGCATAAAGTACATTGGCAGTAGTAGCTTCTCCGCGATATTTCTTGACCAATTTAGCTTACGATCGAGAACAACCACTAGGCACTTCACCTACTTTAAGAGCTTCAGTTCCACACCATTCAGTTTCGGTGGCCTAAAGTCCTTGACCTTATATCTACCGGTAAAAAGAACCAATTCCGTTTTCTGAGGGTTCAACCTAAGACCACAGGATATGGCCCATCGTAGAGTCTTTTGAAGGGTAGTTTGCACAAGGTCACACACCGTTAGTAGGAATTTCCCAAGCATATGACACAATTTTCGTACCACACCCTTTGAATAATAACACTACAGTGCACACTGGCATGGTCACGTGAATGGCCACAACGAACTGAATTCACAGTGGGGAGGAACAACGAAGAAGGTACTGATGCCACCACTCCACATCAAACTGGGTCTTATAAAGCAATTCAATTCAATTCAAGTCAAAGCTCTCGGCAGCAATTCTTCAGAGTTCAAGTACCTACAAGACTTGTTCCCTAAGCTCTCTGAGGCGAAAGTTACAGTCACAAAAGCAAAGTTTCCGAGGAATATTAGGTGGTTTCCATACTTTTAAGACATAACGGACTAGGAAATAACAATTACATCCCAAGGACAGAGACATTTTTTATTTTTGTTACATAGTGTAATTCAAGTATTCCGTTTAACACAAGATGCCATAGAAGAAGGGACAGGACTCCCCCTATGTATTTCTCTGGTAAATATCTGTTATATGCAGCTTCCATCAACTTCCCAGTTGACTACACGGTTTTCTGGCATGCAATCTACCTATTCACAAGCGGACGTGATACATTAATATTCTTCAGAGAGTTTAATATTGTGCATGATTATTGGAAGTTCCTTCTATATTCAGGCTGCTAAAGTGTAGTGCACTACAACTTAATATTATTACAGGTTTTATCCCAAAACCAGTAAGAAAGTTTCAGCCGGGAAAATCGACTTACATATATATACCTTTACCCTCAGTAATACATACAATTTTCTAGTATATTGATTGATATTATTTTTCGATTTTGAAACTGGGCAGAGTGGTACATTTGTATGGGAGGTACCAGAACGGGCGTGGCTAAAGATTTTTTCTTCAAAACTTTATCCCGCTTGAGCTTAACTAAATACAGAATTTGGGGACGATCGCGTTGGGTCTATTAACAATATTAATCGATTTCTAAAGTGGGCGGTACCAGATGGGTATGGGAGGTACCAGATGGGGCGTGACTAGACTTCTAGTTTTTTCTCCAAAACTTTATGCTGCTTTAGCTTTACTAAATATTGAATTGGGTACTATCGGGTTGGGTTAATTAATATTATTACTCGATTACTAAAGTGGGCAGAGTAATACACTTGTATTGGAGGTACCAGAAGGGGCGTGGCTAGACTACCAGTTATGTTTTTTCAAAACTTTATCCTGGTATAACTTTACTAAATACTGAATTTGAGCACGATCGCGTTGGTTGTATTGATATTATTACTAGATTTCTAAAGTGGACGGAGTAATATATTTGTATGGGAGGTACCAGAGGGGCGTGCCCATGTGCCATACCGTAAGTAGTTTTGGGGAAATATTAACTCATGCAAAGTTTCAAAACAATTGGTTGCGTCTTTCGAATGTTATCGTGCGTACCAGCCGGACAGACAGACGGTCATAGCTTAAAAGACTTAAAAAGTCATGAAACAAATTTGGTTCAAATAAACTAAGGGTCTGAAGTGACTCCTCTATATGTTACACTTTTGGGTCGTATTAAATGCTATATTGGAGTGGGGTATACTAATACTTGAGAACAGAAATTTTCCGTTTTTACTGTTCAGTAATATAACATCTCGAATAAAAATTTTACCTACATTTAAAATTGTTCAATTTTGATCCACGAAACACTGTGAATCGCAACATAACTACAGTAACATTGGCTCCTGTACTAGCAGCACAACAACAACAAAAACAAACAAGGCTACTTCAACAACAGCTTCATTTAATAGAACAACGAACAACAAATAAGCATCAGCAATCAACAGTCGGCTGGAGAGTAAATCTTAAATTTAAATGCATAAGCGTGTCAATTATTCTTTGACGCTGCTGCCACCGACCAGATATTGTGGCAGTATTTCACATCGCGCCATTGCCTTGCTCCAGAATGAGGCAAACGCTCCATTGCGGGATGGGAGCCAGTCAGCGGCGACAACACTCCTTAAGGTATCATATGATACATAACGATGCTGCTGCAATGTTATTGAATTTCTTTAACTTTTCTTTATTCTGGGATCTGTCACTTTGTGTAGCACAAACAGACAGACGGACGGACGGACTGACGAAGTTGATATAGGAGTGTGCGACTCGCTGTGTTGCATGCACGTTATTTGTTGCATAAATATTTATGGAATTTTTGCATTGTTGTTGTTGCTGCTGTGTGTGTGAACGACAAGTACGGGCATTATTAGTGATGACACCTTTGCCACATGGCAAAATTACAATGACAATGCGGTGTCGTATTGCTATTTTAATTTCGTTGTTGTTGTTGTCGTTGTTTATGTATTGACATAGTTTCCCATAAATCAACAATAAAAGTATGTAATAATAAATATAAATAGTTAATAATAGCTGTAAGTGAGTGAGTGAGTGCAAAGTGTGTGCCTCAATGAAATTAACACTTGACACACAATTTGCTCTGTGTCAGTTAGAAAGCAACGCAGAAGATTACTTTGTATTATGGGGCAAATATGATAGGCTAATTGAAAAGAGGGCATTTTTACCCACTCGAAGTTGTAAATGTAAAATTTTCTAATAAATTACACTGTGGAACATTTTCGGGATTATTGTTTAGGGAGGTGAGATATTCCTAGACAGGATAAAGGTACTAGGTCAGTATATGTAAAAAAAAAACACCAAAGGGTTTGCCTAATTTTATCGAATAAAATCTTTTAAAAATTGTCATTGCCGATTACTATAAAGGTCATTATTATTAAATATTATCGCTATTGCTTACTTGACGAATACTTATAATATGATTGACAGGCCTAAGGACTAAGCTCCAGCGTCGTTCTTGTACGCTCTGAAAACAATTCGTTACCCCAAGTTACTCCGTAACCTGATCAAACTAACCACGTCTCACTAACAGATATTAAAACATCCGTCTGCAAATTTATATATAATATATAGGGTCTAGTACTATCTGTATACAATTATTACGTTATAAAGTCGTAAAAAATTAACATTCGCTTCTGCCCACCAAAAGGAAATAAATTGTTCACTATCATATTCCCGACGGCAGAGAACAAATATTTTATCGGTATATTCATGTCTGCATTGCCGATTACTATAAAGGCTCATTTACACTACTGGCATCATTGTCAGTATTTCCCTTTAAAATGTAGCAGCATCGTGTAAATGAGATTGTTTTGACAGAATTTACCGACATATTTTTTTCTGACGACTTAATTTTTGATAAAACAAACTGACGCAGTTTAAAAAGTCCAACAACTTTACTGACACAACTCTGAAAAACATGTGGACAAAAGTGTCAGCAAATACAATTTAAAAATATTATGAATTTAAGAAAAATATCTTTTTTTGAAGCAAAGATCAAGGACTATCTTTGCTTCAAAAACTGTACTTTTTGATCAAAATAAAAATACTTTTTGATACAGTAAAATTAACTTTTGCCACTTTTTGATCAAAATAAATATACTTTTTGATACAGTAAAATTAACTATTGGCACAATTGAAGAACTTGTTGGTACAATAAAGGTACTCTGAATTACAATTAGTTGTTCTTTTTGTGTACTATAAAAGTACTTTTCAATACAATAAATTCTACTTTTTGGTACCAATAAAGTACTCTTTGATACCATAAATGTACATTTTGGTACAACAAATGTACTTTTTTGTACAATAAAAGCACTTTTTGGTACAATAAATGTTGTTTTTATTACAGTGAACTGTACTTTTTAGTACAATAAATGTATTTTTATTTGAAAAAATAAATTGTACTTTTTGGTACAATAAATGTACTTTTTATACCATCACCCTTAGAGTTGAGGGTATATATCATTTGATACAATAAAAAAAAGTGTAACACATTAAAGTAGACGAGTTAGACCCCAAGTATCTTAAGACCAAATTCGTTTCAGGACTTTTTAAGACGATTCAGCTAAGTCCGTCTATCCGAGCAGGATAACTCGAGTAAACCTTAACGGTATGCAAATTTACCATTGTTAATATTTTTCAAAACGAACTAGTCGGATTGTAAATGGGCAGAATAGCCCCAACCTATCTGGTACCTCCATACAAAATTACCTTTTTTTGAAAATTATTTGAATTTGGTCAGTTTATTTATCTTGCAAAAGTTGACAAGCCCTAAGAAAACCGAAACCTTTGCCACAACCATAGCTGCCAACTGTGACAATTTTTCGTCATTTTGACGATATTATTCATAAAATTTGGACTTGACTATTTTGACGATATTAGCTCTAAAACTAGTACGAAGTGACGATTTTTTTTGGGCACTATCAAATATTGTTAAATTTTTAACTGCAACGAAGAAATGTTGTTATTATATAATATATCTGAGAGAAAACACCATCAAATGTAATATTTTTGTCATTCTTTGGCTCTGAACAATTTATATGTTGCCATTTTTAATGGGAACTATAAAATATTTCTCTTATAATTCAAAAAACTTACTCGGAACTGAATAGATTTAACATTTTTACTAACAACGAATTCGGAGACAATTTTGATTTTAAAAAATTTTTCAATGAAATTATATATTTAGAAAATATTTCCTTTATGTAATATTTCGAAAAGAAGGTTGTAAGCACATCGCTTATGTCCAAGCCAATATTCGGAAAGAATTAATAAATGTTTGAATTTCTATGTACAACATCTATGTATGTACAACAAAGTATTAAAACACATACTCGTTATTGAACTAAGAAACGTTTACAAATGTACAACTTAAAAAATGTTGTGAAATAGTTATTAATTTTCTGGGAAACTTTTGAATAATATTTTATATAAAAATTCAGATAAAACGAATAGATTTATTTGAATTTTTTACACATTTACATTTTTTATTCCCTAAAATTCAAATTATTTAGAACATGACGAAATTTTGACGATTTTAAATTTTGGAAATGCGATTTTTTGTGTTGTTTGACGAAAATATTGACGATTTTTCGATAGAAAATGTTGGCAGCTCTGGCCACAACCCTTCTGGTACATCCCATTCAAATGACCGAATTCGCCCACAGAGTCTTACAAACATATCTTTTTTGTAAGTACACTGAATTCAGTCAAATTTAGCGTAAGGAATGAATATGGACTATATCGGTTTACGCCTTCTGGTACCTCCCATACAAAATGACACATATTTTTAAAATTAATATTTCTCCCATAACTTCCAAACCGGCACTGGGGGATAATCAGATTTGGTCAGTAAATTTATCTTGTAATAGGAGGCATAAACTCAGAAAACCTAACTATTTGATACACCCCTTCTGGCACCTCCCATATCAGTCAGTTTACCTGACTAAAACTTCTGTACTAGTTGATATAATAAATTGCACTTTTTGGTATCGAATATTATCTGTATATCAAATATTATCACTCTAAGGCTTAAATACAGTTTATCCACGCCCACTGACCCAAAATTTAAATTCCATTTGCATATTTATATTCATGTTGCCGAGCACTATCTGTGTATCAAATTGTATCTCCTTTGCTTTAAGAATATGTTACGCCACAACCCCTCCACCCACTAATCCAAATTAAAACTTCGTGATGCCGAGTACTATATGTTTATCAAATTTTTGTCAGACTATTAAAAAATTTATAGCCGACGGTTTTTTCCCTATAGTACACTACCTGTCTTTAAAATTGCATTGAAATCGGTTGAGCCGTTTAGGCGTGATTGATCCACAAACATACAAACACACAGACAGACATTCACATTTATAATATTAATATTAATTAATAGGATATAGGATATATCCAAAATATTGGAACGAAGTGCGTATGATAAATATAAAATCCGCATTCCATTATTATTACTCATACGTTGTAGATCCATACAAATGTATGTAGCGAGTTCAATATTAAAACTTGCTACATATAAGGCTGGGGCCACACTGGAGTTTTGTTGACGCGCGTTTTCAAGAGCTTGCGTAGAAGTATACAAAATCAAATAGGGCAGGCCACTCGCGTCGTAGAAAAACCTGGCGTTGAGTTTGTAGAACGCTCGCGTTTAAAAAAGCTCTCATTCTTTCATCGTGTGTGTGTTTGTTATGTTAGTGACGTTGTTGTTATTAAAAAATATTTTTCTGAAGCAAAGAAATTGTTTGTGCTGTTTGGTTCTGGGTACTGTTTGTTTTTATTTGTGCACAGTAATTTTCAAAATGCGCGCTAACAAAACGCTCTTGTGGCACCCCAGAAACGAATTCGACGTTGAGCTTTTTTTTGGCGTTCGAGCTTTTGAAAATGCACGTCAACAAAACGAACGTCGACCAGGGTCATCGTTCATTCATCAGCAATGACCAGTTTTCAACTTATCACTGGTGAGACAGCCTATATATGGCCAGAAACTTGGATTTATGGGTGAAAATTATAAAAAAAAGTTGAAAGTTTGAAAGTTTCATTCGATAAAATTATTAAGTTGGAATAATTTTGGACATGGATATATTTATATAAATTATTCTTTTTTCTTGAGTAAAAGCTGAAAACTAATTAATGACTACTACACATAGTAAATAAAAATTCTTGCTCATTTTGTCTTAGTTTTGTAGTTGCTTTTTTCTCTTTTCAATCTCATACTAATCCATTCTTACGTATTTGCCTTATTTTTGCAGGTGTTATCTACTTAAGATCTCATCTCAACAAATATCTATCCGTCGATACATTTGGCAATGTTCTGTGCGAAAGTGAGGAACGTGATGCCGGCAGTCGGTTTCAAATTAGCGTTGCCGAAGACGGTACCGGACGTTGGGCTTTAAAGAATGAGTCACGTGGCTATTTCCTAGGCGGTAATCCCGATAAGTTGGTATGCACTGCCAAGACACCAGGTAACGGTGAATTCTGGACAGTGCATTTGGCTGCCCGACCACAAGTGAATCTGCGCTCTATTGGACGCAAACGTTTCGCTCACTTGTCGGAGTCGCAAGATGAGATTCATGTGGATGCTAACATTCCCTGGGGTGAGGACACACTGTTCACATTGGAGTTCCGTCAAGAGGAGGGTGGTCGTTATGCTTTGCATACATGCAACAATAAGTAAGTCGCAACAACAATTACGAACAATTACGATGTTGACTTATAACGAAATGATCTTTTTACTCGTTGCAGATATCTGAATGCCAATGGAAAATTGCAAAATCTATGCAATGAGGATTGTCTGTTTAGCGCTGAATATCATGGTGGTCATTTGGCTTTGAGGGATAGGTAAGAATTGTATTGCATAGACAGATATATCGTCGGTATCCTGCAAAAAGGTCTTAAGTCCACTTTTGTGTGAAATGGACGTAATGATGCAAAAGTCTCCAAAAAGTCATAGACAATGACCTGTAAAAAAACTTTTGTATATTTAAACTTAAAATTATCAATAACTCAGAAACACAAAAGTACACTTGACATATTTTTGCAAAGATACCGACTATATGAATAATATTATAGTGTTTTTTAATATATTGTATTATAAATATATTATTACATTATTTTTTTCTCTCTTGTCCTTCTTAGACAAGGTCAATACCTTTCGCCCATTGGCTCTAAGGCTGTGCTTAAATCACGCTCATCCACTGTCACTCGCGACGAGCTGTTCTCTTTGGAAGATTCCCTACCCCAGGCTTCGTTTATCGCCGCCATGAATTTACGTTATGTTTCTGTGAAACAGGGCGTCGATGTGACCGCCAACCAGGATGAAGTGGGCGAAAATGAAACATTCCAGCTGGAGTTCGATTGGTCTGCCCATCGTTGGGGCCTGCGTACCACTCAGGATCGCTACTGGAGTTTGTCGGCTGGCGGTGGTATTCAAGCTACCGGCAATAGACGCTGTGCCGATGCTTTGTTCGAATTAATCTGGCACGGTGATGGTTCTTTATCGATGCGTGCTAATAATGGCAAATTTTTGGCCACCAAACGTTCAGGACATTTGTTTGCCACCTCAGAGAGTATTGAGGATATTACCAAATTCTATTTCTATTTGATTAATAGGTAAGTTGATAAACAATTGTATTCAACAGTAATTAGACTTACATATTAAAAAATTCAACTAATTTTTGAAAAAGTAGCTCTGCACATTAAATGTTGGTTTTTAGCGTCCTACCATTCTTTGGGCTCATTCGGGGGATCATTAGATGGACAGAGTCTTGTTGAGTTTTAACATTTAAGGGAATATTTAGAAAATCTTCTTCAAAAAGATTAATTACGTGTGATGTATATATATATAAGGCTTGCATTACTGACTGACTTACCGATCGATCAATCTCCAGCCCAACGGCTAAATATCGAATCATGAAATTTGGCATATAGATTCCTTTTATGAATAAGGCACGTGGTAGAAAGGTAATGCACTGTATCATAAGGGCTTTGGCTACATAAGGGGCGTTTATTAGGTGTGCAGGGGATTAGCCTTTCGCGGCAGCAGTATATCGTAGTCTCCAATGAATTCGAGCCCCCGATTTTTGACAAGAAACTTTTCGTATTAGGGGAAAAAATCCACAACAAGTCCCGAAACTTTCCCGAAATCGCCATTAGAGGGTTCAAATGTGTGTCCGAACCCCAGTCATTTTTCCTTCCTAAAATTTTTCCCAAATATGCCTAACCCTCTAAGGGAGCTACCTTACAGAATTTTTTTTTAAAAAATTTGCTTCCACCGCTCTTACTGTCCTGTGTCGCTCCTAGAGGGATAAAGTGTATGACCGATCGCCAGTCATTTTTCCCTCCAAAAATACCTACCTCCATTTTCACCGTCAAAGGAGGCTTCCATAAAAAAAGTAAAATTTTTATAAAATTAGCTCCTAACTGCCCTAAAGATGCCCCTAGAGGTTTGGGAAAAATTTTAGGAGGGAAAAATTACTGGGGTCGTCATACATTTGACATCTCTAGGAGAGATTCCGGGGCAGTGGCGGGGCTTGTTGTCATTTTTTTCCCCAATACGAAAAGTTTCTTTTTAGAAACTGGGGGTTCGATTTAGATTTTAGACCAATGGTTTCTTGGGCAAATTTTCTTCGAATTCATCGTAGATTACGATTTTGATAATCGCTTGATGCATTTTTTTACTCTATAAAAGTTGACCCACTCTAGTATACATACTGCTTCAGCCGGTTTCAGATAGGCCGGGGTTACCCTTAGCAGCTGCCCAGTACTCGGATCGATCACTGAGGGGTGTTCGTTAAGGTGTCTATTACATACTTCCAATGATATAATGTTTTAAATGTCTAATCTGAAACGTCTAAAGTCCATCCGGTTTTGACTGGGGGAGGATCTTTCATCAAGATTTCATGGTTAGGGTGTGTTGCCGCACCGGCAAAACACGGCTCTTCTCCTCATTTGTCATTAAGAGATCGTAAGTACATTGTTCTGTACAGTTTGTAAACCTTGCCATTGAGTGTCGCTAAGAAATAGGATCCAGACTGAGGCTGGATAATTGAGTACTAAGTGGCCAATCGCCTTGTATGTCTCTTTGTTTTTGCCTCTTCAAATATTTTGTTGTCGTTTCCAGCTGTTGCAGAGATGTTTGCAGATTATTAAAGTGCAGATTTTAGATTTTGATTTTGCAATCATATTAAAATAATCTTCTTTCCGTTTCAGACCCATATTGGTACTTAAATGCGAACAAGGTTTCGTAGGCTATCGTCAACCTGGCAATACTAAACTGGAATGCAATAAGGCCACCTATGAGACCATATTGGTGGAAAGAGCCCAAAAGGGTTTGGTCTACCTTAAGGGACACAGTGGTAAATATTGGCGCATAGATGGCGAAGGTATCTCCGTCGATTCCGATGGACCAGCCGATGGTTTCTATTTGGAATTACGTGAACCAACTAGAATCTGTATCAGGTAACTATATGAAGAACTAACTAAGAATGACAATAAATATTAACTATGTATTTCTAAATTCCCTCCATTGCAGATCCGAAAATGGCAAATATTTAGGAGCTACCAAAAATGGAGCCTTCAAGCTATTGGACGATGGCACAGACTCAGCAACACAGTGGGAGTTTTAAGCGTTTGCACACACGCTTGCAAACCCCTTATCCTGCACCCTCCTCCCTTAACACTAAACCTAAATCAAGAGGAAATTTTATAAGAGATTTTTCTTTTTGTATGATTATTTATTGAATTTAAGAGCGAATGAAATGTGAAGAGTGTGACGCAGTCGTCGTGACAACTCTTCTATTATGAATTAATAATGATGAAACAATTACATATAATGTATAACTATAAATAATATTATATAAAACAAAAACGAAAGCACTAAAGATAATATGCATCATAAATCAAGAAGAAGAAAAAAAGACACTATATAGAGACAGAGAAGAGAAAAACAAAAACATACATATTTTCTTATATGAATTGAGAATAAAAAAAAAACAAAACAAAATGTATTTTTTCATACCATGAAAATGAAAGCGGAAATTTTTGCTGAAATATTTATAAAAACACACATAAACACACACACACAGAGATATAGTATATTCTACGATATATTGAATTTGAATCTATATTAGAAGAGAATGCAAGTGAATTCTGAATATAGGAGACAAGAAAAAAAAACGAAGAAATACAAATAAAAGTGTTAGGGTGGTGATTGAACGATAATGATTGTTAAATTGGTTTTTAAAGTTAATTGCAGACTGTAGTGATATTTTAGTTTTATAACAAAAAACATAAAGAGAATTGAATTTAAAGTTTTTCGAAGAAAATGATTTTTTGGGGGCGCTTTAATAAAAATTGACTTTGCCAGAGTTCTTAAATAGTTAAAATGAATAATTTATAATTAATAATAATTATTTATAATTAATAAGAATTTTTAAATACACTGTAGTAGTCGAAAAAAATTACATGACCGGACTCTACGGTCTCACCCTATTTCGGACACGTCAAATCACTCAAGAGTTTGGTTTTAAGAGATTAAATCGATTTTTAAAAGCTATAAGGGGTTTTGGGATGGGCCGTCTTCCTTTAAATAAATCCGTAAACCTTACTAAAACTTGTCGAAAATCTATATAACCTCTTAAAACGCCAATTTGTGTAAAAAGTATTGTATGATGGGCTCATGACAACTTAAAAACTAATAATGCAGTTCAATTTCTCGTGTCCTAATTAGGGTAAAAGCATCGGGTCCTGTCATGTAATTAAAATTGTATGAAAAAAAACAGTGTTATTAAAAATTTTGTTGATAAGGATTCGAACAGTTTAACATCCATGTTCTGGAAAACAATACGGTTTGAAAACAGAGCAAAATCGGTAGAAATGTATTAAAAAGTAATACCTTTTTACCGATTTTGCTCTGTTTTTAAACCGAATTATTTTCTAGAACATGGGTGTAAATTTTTATTAGATGTTCAAATTTTTAAAAAAATTTCTGCGAACATGGAAATATTTTATTAAAAGCTACTGTGCTACCAAGAATATCAGCAACTAGATTGATTTGCTTGTGGCCACCAATTTTCAAAAAGATTTTGTTTGCAGACATGCACATTATTACCATAAAAGATAGAGTAACGTTAATATTAGCTGCCTCCCGTTATTACCATTTATTACACTTTGACAATCCTTGTATGTCTATACAATTGTGCTACAAACCTTCGCAGTTGCATAGGTAAGAAGTATTTAAAATGGCATCTGAATTAAATTAACTATGTATGAGTTTATGACAAACACACAGACACAAAAAACAATTTAAAGTAATGTCAAAAATAACTGCCCCCAGACAGATACTTAAATTTTGTTGTTGTGGTAATCGTATGTCTATAAAATTATACTGTAAACCTTCGCAGTCGCGTAGATAACAACTTGTCGAAGTGGCATCTTAATCCAATTTAAGTTATATGAGTTTATGACTAACACACAGACATATTCAACTTTTTTTTGTCATACCTTAATATGAAAAGATTCTAACGCATACCTTTGGCATAATTTTTGATAAAAGCATAGGATCGAAGGCAACATTAAGAAGTTTTTAAGTTAAAACAACAAAAAAAACAAGTCAAAGTAGTGTCAATAACAGGTACCTCCTGATACTTACATTTTTTATTGTGTCGTACTGTAAACCATCGTAGTCTCGTAGATAACAACTTGTCGAAGTGACATCTTAATCCAATTAACGATGTATGAGTTTATGACAAACACACAGACACATTCGAATTTGCATTAACCTTATGTTTTTACTTTACACTTCCTTAACTGTGGAATCAAATTTGATAAAAGCAGGATCGATAGTAACATTGAGAGGTTTTAAAGCCAAAACAAAAGTCTTAACAAATGTTCATGAAATATAGTCGGTATACAGGTAAAACTGACCAAGTCCACTTTTTGTGTTTCTGAGTTATTAATGATTTATAGTTTATGACAAAACGACACTTTAAAAAAAGTTCTCAAATACACTTTGTGTTTTGATACAATAACTACAAAACTATTCCAAATAGACATGTGATTTTTTAAGAACACTTACATCATTCAGTCCATTTCACAAAATAGTAGACTTGGTCAGTTTTTCCTGTATACCCACTGTATACCTCAATTTTTTGTTTCTGAGTTATTGATGATCTAAAGTTTATGGCCGCTTGAGTTTCATTAAGTCCAATTCACAACAAAGCGGCAAAAATTTTCAGAAATTATGAGTTAAGGCCTTCCCCTACTAAGATAATGACTCAGAAGCCCTTCTTTTAATTACACGAACTTTATCATCGACGACAGTGGCAATTAAATTATTAATCACCAACTGAACAATCCCTTTTCCGAGGTCACCCTATACTCACTTAACGAAAACGCACAGAATTTTATACGAAAATAAAACCTACAACAACAAAACAAAAAACCAAACAACTACCCAAGGATTTTTGTAATTTTATAAAAAAAAAAACTAAAATTTCAAACATAATAAATTTGATACAACACAACAATTATCATCATCATCAACTTAATTAAGAAAATGCCAATTCATTAGCGATTCCTTCCGTTGCTTAAATATATAATTGAATTTATACAACAAAAACAACAACAATACAACAAAAACAAGCAGTGAGTGAAAATCTAATCTTATGTGTATTTTTACAAAAAAAAAAATAACAAAACAAACAATTTATATAAAAAAAAAGTTTTTTAAAAAACCACAAGAAAATGCAGCGCTTTTTAGCATATTTTTTTACAAACGTAACGAAGAAGAACATAACCCTCTTAGCCAACATAGCCGCCAACCAAGCAAGAGCAGATAAAAAAGGAAATCATACATATATATATATTCCCAAGGCATAGTTTGGGGACCGCAAAAATTCCTTATTTTTTTCATAAAATTTAATAAATTAAAGTGTTTTTAATCCTTGCAAAAGGATTCTTTATCAAAAATATTGATAGGTAATGCCCTACGTACAATTGTATATACAGCGCATAGTTTGGGACAATTATATACCCACAGCATAATTTGAGGACCGGTCCTCAAACTAATCGCTGCGTATATTACAATTGGAGTTGCCAGATTAAGAGCCTATTTTGAACGCGTTAACAGTTCCCTTCGGCTGGCTTTGTTATGGAAAGTCCTCGAAGTATCAGTCCATAAAGTTATATAACAACAGAGTTGCGTTTAATTATAATATACGATAATGTCGGTTATTTTAAATAATCAGAGTTGTTGTATGCAACGACTTTAAATGCACACAGGGTTACATTTAAATGAATTCAAAGTAAAATGTAACCGAAAATAAAAAATTTGAAAACAAATGTGAAAAAATCATAGATAAATTTGGGGAAATAAATTGAAAAATTCTAGAAAAAATAGAAAAATAAAATTTTAAAAATGTAAGAGAAAATTTTAAAATAAGGTGCCTAACAAGCTCATTGGAAAAAAATTAAAAAAGAAACATTGAGAAAAAATTAAAAATGAAGGAAATGTTTAAAAAAAATCAAAAATAAAGAGCAAAAAGAAATATTTGAGAAGAGAAAATTTTAAAAAAAAATTAATATTTTTAAAATCATGACGCCTTGGAAAATTTCAATAGGCAAATTCAAGAAAATGTTGAAAAATAAATTTGAAAAATTTAAGAAAAGGGTAAAATTGGAGAAGTTGAAGAAAAATTTTAGAAAATTCGATTTTTTTAACTATTTTTTTTGTTGATATATCCCGGTACTTTTTGTTTTTTTTTGTAAAGTAGATTGGAAACGCTTATGTTGCAATTAATAGCGCCGAAGGCAAAAAATACATGTTCGTCTTCATATTCCCGCTGACCGGAAATAAATATTTAGTCTTTATATTCTGCATTGACGAGTACTATTAAGAAGTACCTTTAAAATGTGCCAGTATCGAGTAAATGTTTTCGCAGAATGTACCGACACACTGTTTTTTGACGAATTATTGCCTAAAATTTGTTGTCAAAATGCTGACAAAAAACTTCTTGGTATATTAAAAGTAATTTAATTGTGTACAATAAAAGTACTTATTAGTACATTTAGAGAACTTTTTACTACAACTAAGGTACATTTAATTGTTCTTTTTATGTTCAAAAGAAGTATCTTCAAATACAATAAATTGTATATTTTAGTACAATAGTTTGTACTTTTTGGTAACAATTAGTTACTTTTTGATACAATAAATGTACTTTTTGGTACAATGAATTTACTTTTTTTTGTACAATAATTTGTACTTTTTAGTACAATAAATTTTACTTTTTTGTACAATAAAAGTATTTTTTGATACAATAAATTGTACTGCTTGGTACAATAAATTGTACTTTTTGGTACAATAATACCAAATACTTTTAGTATCAAGCATTATTAAATATTATCGAATAATAATATCATCGGCAAATTTTAACCTGAAGTGCCGAGTACTATCTTTGTACCAAAACTGTACCTCTCTGGTGCTAAAATACAGTTTGTTTGTTGTTGCTATGGGGGAGTAAAAATTAATCTTTGTAGCTGAAAAAAAAGTTTTGCCGCGCCCACTTCATCCATAGGATAAAAAAAAATCTAAACCGTAATCTCTATTTAGTACACTTAAGCGGTTGTTACACATGCACACATGTGGTTAGACATGTGTGATGCCATACTTCATATAAAATTTCAGTTTGCTTTGTGACATTGATGTGCTTGTATTATCAATTTGTAGTTAATTTTTCAATTGTACTGAAATAAGTACAAAAGTCATTTGTAATAGTTTTTGCTGTTTTTGTTCATAACAATAACAATTCGTTGATAACAATGGCCGCTATAAACTAACGCACCATTCGTTCGCTTCAAAAATTTCTGAATACTGGATGCTGAGTGATCTTTTCATATCAACTTGCTATTCTTATAAACCTTTTTTGACCACAGGGTGCAACATGTTCTGTGTGTTTTTTCTCATAAGAACAGAGTTGCATTTAATGGAAGTATGCGATAATATTTTAAATAACCAGAGTTGTTTTGTATACATCGACTTAATATACATACAGGGTTACATTTAAATGAATTCAAAGTAAAATGTAACCGAAAATATAAAATTTAAAAAATAAATGTGGGAAAAACTGTTGCTATTACACATACCAAACGTTTAATAGGGTTGTTTAGCCAAATGAATGGATTTTTGGAATTTACTACGTACTCCTTGTGTTAAAATCGGCAAAGTGTTATCGTTACTCCAACTGAGTGAGAATGTTATATGTCAGTCAATTGGCCTAACAATTTTGTTTTATAATATAAGCCTAACAATAAGTAAGTTTTCATCATATCATTTTAGTAATTCTTACAATAATATATAATAATCTTTCAAATATATGAAATACAGAATGTGAAAAAATCATGGAAAAATGCTTGAAATAAATTGAAAAATCCTTGAAAAAATTAACAAATAATATTTAAAAAATGTAAGAGAAAATTTAAAAAATTAAAATAGCGCGATTATTTTTAAACAAAATAAGGAGCCCAAAAAGCCTAAAAACATTGAGAAAAAATTTAAAAAATGAAAAAAATGGCAATTTCTAGAAATATTTAAAAAAAAAATTCAACAAAAAGTGCAAAAAGAAATATTTAAAATGAGAAAATTGTAAAAACAATTAAAATTTTAAAAATCACACCCCCGGATAATTTCAAATAAAAATTTCTATACGCAAATTCAAGAAAATTTGAAGAAAATGTTAAAAAAGAAATTTGAAAAATTAAAAAACAAGGGTAATAGTGGAAATGATTAAAGAAAAATTTTAAAAATAATAGAAAGAGCAATTTTTGTACATTTTTTATGTTTTTAATAAAACCTGCATTTTTTTTTGTATAGTAGATTGGATACGCTTATGTTGCAATTAATTGCGCCAAAGGCAAAAAATAAATATTCGTCTTCATATTTCCGCTGACCGGAGATAAATATTTTGTCGTTATATTCTGCATTGACAAGTACTATAAAGTAGTACGAACACATTTAAAATGTTCCAGTATCGGGTAAATGAATTATTGCCAAAATTTTTTATAAAACAAACTGACGCCGGGTAAATATTCCTTAAGCTTTACTGGCACAATTCTGAAATAAGTACTTATTAGTACATATAAAGAACTTTTTACTACAACGAAGGTACATTTAAATGTTCTTTTTATGTTCGATAAAAGTATTTTTTAATACAATAAATTGTATTTTAAGTAAAATAGTAAGTACATTCTGGTAACAATTAGTTTAGTTTTACTTTGTGCCATAATTGTACATCTCTGGTGCTAAAATTCGGTTTGCTCACGCCCCTTACGTTGTTGCCGTTTACTATGGGTTTTGCCGCGCCCACTCCACCCATAGGATAAAAAATCTGAAAATATATTGCCTACCGTAATTTGCATTTAGTACAAAATAAATTACAGGTTATATGAACAACAAATAAATTTACAAAAAATCGCTTTTATAATATTTTTAAAATTTTTCTTCAACCATTCCACTTTTATCCTTTTTTATAATCTTTCAAATTTCTTTTTTAATATTTTCTTCAAATTTTCTTGAATTTGCGTAATGAAATTTTTATTTGAAATTATCCGGGGGGGTGATTTTTAAAATTTTAATTGTTTTTACAATTTTCTCATTTTAAATATTTCTTTTTGCACTTTTTGTTGAATTTTTTTTTTAAATATTTCTAGAAATTGCCATTTTTTTCATTTTTTAAATTTTTTCTCAATGTTTTTAGGCTTTTTGAGCTCCTTATTTTGTTTAAAAATAATCGCGCTATTTTAATTTTTTAAATTTTCTCTTACATTTTTTAAATATTATTTGTTAATTTTTTCAAGGATTTTTCAATTTATTTCAAACATTTTTCCATGATTTTTTCACATTCTGTATTTCATATATTTGAAAGATTATTATATATTATTGTAAGAATTACTAAAATGATATGATGAAAACTTACTTATTGTTAGGCTTATATTATAAAACAAAATTGTTAGGCCAATTGACTGACATATAACATTCTCACTCAGTTGGAGTAACGATAACACTTTGCCGATTTTAACACAAGGAGTACGTAGTAAATTCCAAAAATCCATTAATTTGGCTAAACAACCCTATTAAACGTTTGGTATGTGTAATAGCAACAGTTTTTCCCATTTTTGGGTTTGCCCCTCTTTGTGAACCTCTCTAATTCTATAGGAAGTGCGCCGTTTGCAGTCTGGGTGACCATCTATAGCCCATACCTATTTTTATAATTATAGAGTTTACAATAATTTTGATGCTAAAAAATGTTTATATGTAATTTAATCAATGGTGACTAAATGACTTTAAAAAAATTAAGTTTATTATAAGCTAAACACCAGCAACTGGATCCAAACATACATCCAAAGTTTTCTCATGTCAAAAAATTCATAAATTTTAAGTTTGGGTAAAATTGGACTATCGATATAAATTTTCGAAATAATTCAGCTCCAGCCACCTCAACAGCGGGTCCATTTATACAAAAACTATGTTCTAATGATCACACAACTATACAAACTAAATTTCAGTTAAATTGGTCTGTTCGTTCAAATTTTGATTATAAACTTAGCCAAGCGCCACCTACCGGGTCCGTTTGTACATAAAATTTTTCTAGTGATTAAACAATCATACATTCGGAATTCCAGATAAATTGGCTCATCCATTAAGATTTTCGAAATAAATGCACCCCAGCGCCATCTACCGGGTCCACTTATGCATACAATTGCTTTTCATGATCAAACAAACATACATTTTGAATTTCAATTAAATTGGTCCATTCGTTCAAATTTTGATTATAAACCCACCCCAGCGCCACCTACCGGGTCCATTTATACACAAAATGTTTTCTCATGACCAAAGGAATATCCGTTATAAATTTCAGTTAAATTGGAACATGCATTCAAGTTTATCAGCCAAATCGCTCTATCCGTTCTCCAGTGATGGGTTTACATACATTTCATTTTTATATATAAATTTTTTTTATATTGTCCATTTTTTTAAATTTGTTTTCCCAAATTTTTAACATTTTTTTTAATTTTTTTCATTTTCGGTTACATTTTACTTCGAATTCATTTAAACGTAACCCTGTATGTATTTTAAGTCGTTCTATACACTACAACTCTGGTTATTTAAAATAACCGACATTATCGTATATTTCAATTAAATGCAACTGTGTTTATATGAGAAAAAACACCCTGTGATCAAGGGTCTTGAAACTATGCAGAACGCTGAAATATATATATAGTATAAGGAGCCCAAAAAGATCATTGGGAAAAAATTTAAAAAAGAAAATTGAGAAATATTTAAAATACCAAGGAAAAAAGTGGGTTATTTCAAGAAATAGAATAGAAGAAATATTTGTAAAAAGAAAATTGTACTGAAAATTAAATTTCGGAGTTTCACGAAAAAATAGTGAAATTCAAGAATTTTTGTAATTTTTTTTTGTGTTGATAAGTTACGGTAATTTTTTTTTATTTATGAAGTAGATTGGAAACACTTTTTTCGCTTTATATTCTGCATTGGCGAGTACTACAAAGGAGTACGAAAAACTTCTTGGTATAATAAAAGTACTTTAATTGTGTACAATAAAAGTACTTATTAGTACATTTAAAGAACTTTTTACTACAACGAAGGTACATTTAATTGTTCTTTTTATGTTCAATAGAAGTATCTTCAAATAATATAAATTGTATTTTTTTAGTACAATAGTTTGTACTTTTTGGTAACAATTAGTTAATTTTTAAGACAATAAATGTACTTTTTGGTACAATGAATTTACTTTTTTTTGTACAATAATTCGTAATTTTTGTAATGTAAATTTTACTTTTTTGTACAACAAATGTACTTTTTAATACAAAAAATTTTACTTTTTGATACAATAAACTGTACTTTATGGTACAATTAATGTACTTTTTGGTATCAAGCACTATCAAATATAATCGAATAATAATATCGTCTGCAAATTTTGAAGTGCCGACTACTATTTTTGTGCCAAAATTGTACCTCTTTGGTGCTCAAATACAGTTTGCTCACGCCCCCTCCGTTGTTGCCGTTTACTATGGGGGTGTTAAATTTAATATCTCTAGCTATAAAAAAAAGTTTTGCCGCGCTCACTCCACCTATAGGATAAAAAATCTAAAAATATATTGCCTACCTACGAATTGGATAACAATAACAATTCGTTGATAACAATGGCCGCTATAATCTACCGCTTCATTGCCATGCTTTCGCTTCAAAAATTTCTGAAGGCCGGAAGCTAAGTGATTTTTTCATATCATCTTCCTCTGCTTTTTAACCCTTTTCGATCGCAGGTTTGGACATATCATGTGTGTTCTTTCTCATAACAACAGAGTTGCATTTAATTGTAATACACAATAATGTCAGTTATTTTAAATAACCAGAGTTGTATTGTATAAAATGACTTAAAATACATACAGGGTTACATTTTAATGAATTCAAAGTAAAATGTTACCAAAATTAAAAATCAAAATAAATGTGAAAGTCATGGAGAAATTTAGAGAAATTTGTGGAAATAAATTGGAGAATTCTTGAAAAAATGGACAAATAAAATGTAGAAAAGTGAGAGAAAATTTCAAAAATTTAAATCGGGCGATTTTATAAACAAAATAAGGAGCCTAAAAAGCTCATTGGGAAAAAATTAAAAAAGAACAGTGGGAAAAAATTTAAAAAATTAAGGAAAAAAATTGGCAATTCAAGAAATATAAAAAAAAATAAAAAAAAGAAATATATGAAAACAGAAAAGAGTACGAGCACCTTAAAAATGTGCAAGTATCGAGTAAATGAAGTTGTTTTCTCAGAATGTACCGACACACTGTTTTTTGAAGAATTATTGCCAAAATTTTTATAAAACAACCTGACGCCGTGTTAATAGTCCTTAAGCTTTAGTGACACAATTGGTAGAATAAAAGTAATTTAATTCTTTACAATAAAAGTATTTATTAGTACATTTAAAGAAGTTTTTACTACAACGAAGGTACATTTGATTGTTCTTTTTATGTTCAATAGAAGTATTTTCTAATACAATATACTGTTTTTTTAGTTCAATAGTTTGTACTTTTTGGTAACAATTAGTTACTTTTTGATACAATAAATGTACTTTGTACTTGCTTTTATACCCTTTTTGATCCCAGGGTTGAACGTGTCCAGTGTGTTCTTTCTCATAACTACAGAGTTGCATTTAATTGTAATACCCAATAATGCCAGTTATTTTAAATAACCAGAGTTCTATTGGATACGACGACTTAAAATACATACAGGGTTACATTTAAATTAATTCAAGGTAAAATGTAACCGAAAATAAAAAATTTGAAAAAATTATGAAAAATTTGTGGAAATTTAAAAAATTCTTAAAAAAATGGACAAATAAAATGTACAAAAGTGAGAAAAAATTTCAAAAATTAAAATGCGCGATTTTTAAACAAAATAAAAAATTAAATAAAAATTAAAAATTTTTTAAACAAAACATTGGGAAAAAATTTAAAAAAGAACATTGAGAAAAAATTTAGAAAAATGAAGGAAAAAATGGACAATTTCAAGAATAATTAAAAATACAATTAAAAAAAGAGCAAAGAGAAATATTTAAAGAGAAAAAATTGTGAAAAAAAATTAAAATTCTAAAAATGACACCTCCGGGGAAATTTCAAATAAAAATTTTAATAAGCAAAATCAAGAAAATGTTAAAAAAGAAATTTGAAAGGTTGAAGAAAAATTTTAAAAATATTAGAAAAAGCGTTTTTTTCTTTTTTCAGAATTGTTTCAGTAAAGCTTAAGGACTATTTACACGGCGTCAGTTTGTTTAATACAAAATTTTGGTAATAATTCGTGAAAAAACAGTGTGTCGGTAAATTCTGAGAAACTAACTTCATTTACCCGATACTGGCACATTTTAGAGGTGCTCGTACTGCTTTATAGTGCTCGTCAATGCAGAATATAACGACAAAATATTAATATTAATTTTGAAAAGAGAAAATTGTACAAAAAAATTAAAATTCTAAAAATGACCCCCCCGGAAAATTTTAAATAAAAATTTCAATAGGCAAATTCAAGAAAATGTTAAAAAAGAAATTTGAAATTTTCTTTCTTTCAGAATTGTGTCAGTAAAACTTAAGGACTATTTACACGGCGTCAGTTTGGTTTATACAAAATTTTGGTAATAATTCGTGAAAAAACAGTGTGTCGTTAAATTCGGTAAATTAAATAAAACATTATAGGGATATATCAAAAAAAATTACAAAAAATTGCTTTTTCCAATATTTTTAACATTTTCCTTCAACTTTTCCACTTTAATCCTTTTTTTTAATTTTTTCAAATTTTTTTATTAAAATTTTCTTCAAATTTGTTTTTGTATTTTATGACTATGACTGTAAAATTTAGCTAGGCTGAAGTGCAGAATAAGAGGCGGGAGCCCGATTAAATAAAAATATGCCATTGTCTTCGTCTTGGTCCCCAAACATCGGAATGGTAGGTTAAAGTTGGCGCTCAGGCCCATGTGGCCCGAGGGTGTCAAAAAAGGTTCTATTCGTTTCTATGATGACCCCCCGCGTGATTTTTTTAAGCATAATTTTTGCCTGCGGCGGTTTTACTCACAACAGTTTTCACTCTTATTTACAATCATCGATACCTGCGGCGCTACTGCAACCATCGTAACCGTTACAACTCTAATATAAAAAACAAATAATTATTTAAAGGAATACACCAAAAATAAAAGCGAAACATAGCTTTTTTTAATTTTTTCAAATTTTCTTTTAACTTTTCCACTTTTATCCATTTTCTTAATTTTCTTTTTTCAAATATTTCTTTTTGCAATTTTTCTTGATTTTATTTTTTAAATATTTCTTGATATTTTCCATTTGTTTTCATAATTTTTTTTAAATTTTTTTTCAATTTTCTTTTTTTAATTAAAAAGCCTTCAAAATTCAAAAAAAATTTAAATTTTCACACATTTTTAATGACATTTCATTTTTCTATGGAATTTTTCAATTCATTTCCTTAAATTATTATAATTTTCCATGATTTTTTCCAATATTTTTTTAATTTTTTACGGGGTATTTCTGAAAAAAAATTTTTTTTATAAAATCGTGCGGTTTTTAGATTACTATTTTTTAAATTTTTCCTTTTTTTTCCTTAAATTTTTCATTTTTTTTGTTATATCCGGGAAATTTAACTGGCTCTAATTCGGCCCAGGAGACCGTAGTAACTTAAAAATACCATCGTAGCATTCGTCTCGAATGTATCTTTCATTTGAGTACCCACACATGGGGGGTTATCATAGAACCCAAGGGTCCTCTTTTTTGGGCCGCGTGGGCCTTAGCGCCAACTTTGACCTTGATTTTCGTGCTTTAGGGCGTATTTGGAGGGGAGTGGATTTTTTGGGCTCCCGCCCCATTTTCTGCACTTTTGCCTTTAGCTTATTTGTTTGTGATTTTTGTTGCCCGCGATGAGTCAATAGGTGAAAAAACAAAAATAAATTAAATTTCCTGAAGCATAATTGATTGAAAATATTCGATAGAGTATTATTTTTTTCTCACAGTTATTAAAAAAATACATTTCACAATCTTTGATTAAGAATTTGTTACCAAACAAGCAAACGAATGTTAACAAAACAACCATTTGCATTCTCATTTGTTTGAAAAAGTTGCGTATAATGCTTGCCAAATTGATTTGATAGTGTATTTGAGTCCTTCACCAAATGATAGTACACAGTTCTCTGGAAAGATCAAACAGCTGTACCACACAATCATGAAAAATTTTAGTGATGGTTTGGTCAATATATTTTTTTGTTAAAAATCCAAAATTTTTAACAAAATTAGACATTTAATAAACAACGACGCGCCACGCCCGTAATTGTACAGCTGGAGCTGTTTACACCTACAATGAAATGAGAAAAGATGGATCTGAATTAGGGTACGGCACTAATGCCCAACGTTAGGGCAAAGATTCCGTAGTCCTTCGGCTGTTGTTCCCTATTCCTGAAACCTTGCCGCAATCCTGTGTTTACCAAAGACGGCTATCTCTTCGACAAAGAGTCTATACTCCAAAATATTATACCCAGGAAAAATGAATACAGCCGCAAGCTCAAGGAATACGACCGTCTCAAGAATCAAGAGGATGATGAGCAGACCAATGAGTTCAATCGCAAGCAAAAGGCTAATGTGAAACAATTTGTTGAATCCGGTAAACCTGTCAATGGCACCGTAGATAAACCCTCCACTGCAAAGATGCAGGTAAACGTTTTGAAAGCTCCATATCGAATATGGTTAATGGGCATGACAAGGAATTGCCAGCAGCAGCTCACACTCCACCAGCAGCAACATCATCAACAACAACAATACCACTACCTCGGTTGTGTTGGCTACCAAGGCCAGAAATAAATTAACTCCAACAACGAATAGTGATATAAAAATCAAACACAAATATCTATAACGACACCAAGTAGTAGAAGACGAAGACGACAAAGCGACAAAAAATAATAAACACATACACAATCTGCCTACTTGATAGGATGATTTTGTTTCTTATAGACTAAGTACAAATAAAAATTAACAAAATATTCTTAAATATAAAAACAAAAACAACAAAAAAACACATTGTTTATAAAACAAATTCAACTTTATATATCAATAATTATAGAAAACAAAAACTAAAACAAAAATAACGAAAACTAAACATTTGTAAATATACCTTAAAGTATAATAATATAATATAAACATACACACCCACATTTAAATATATATCTAACGTGTTTCGGGAAAACTCAACTCAAAAAAAAACTTAAGGACAAAACAAAACATGTATTTTTGTATAATGTCACATGCGTCACTTGATATAAAATGCCACTATAGCTTCTGCAGCCTTTACCATGTATGGATCTGCATCCGTCACAAAGAGCAAAACCTTATTCTTATTGAAGTTAACGTCCAGATTTTTGATGGCGTCGCACAATGTTTCCTGCTAGTGTTTTTTTTTGTTTTTCTTGAAGTACCTTATTATCCATTTAGGCGCAGTGGGCAAAAAACCATGTTCTGAAGCTGTTCTGATATCTGAGGACTATATTTTCTAAAAGTGCTTTACAGTGGGCATGTCCTGGCATACGTTTGGCTTTGTTAGAATTCTTTGTTTAGGCACAGTGGGCAAAAATGTTAAATTTTGAACCTACATACTTTTCCAAAAAACCAAGTTCGGAAGCTCTTCTGAAATCTGGGAACTATATTTTCAGAAAGCCCTTTATGGTGGCCATGTCCTGGCATATGTTTGGTTTTGTTAGAATGATTCGTTTAGGCACAGTGGGCAAAAATGTTAAATTTTGACTCTACATACTTTTCAAAAAAATCAAGTTCTGAAGCAGTTCTGAAATCGGGGAACAATATTTTCAGAAAGCCCTTTGTAGTGGCCATGTCCTGGCATATGTTTGGTTTTGTTAAAATGATTCGTTTAGGCACAGTGGGCAAAAATTTTAAATTTTGACTTTATATACTTTTCAAAATAATCAAGTTCTGAAGCTGTTCTAAAATCTGAAGACAATATTTTCTAAAAGTCCTTTATAGTCGCTATGTCCTGGCATATGTTTGGTTTTGTTAGAATTATTCGTTTAGGCACAGTGGGCAAAAATGTTAAATTTTGACTTTATATACTTTTCAAAAAAATCAAGTTCGGAAGTTGTTCTGAAATCTGGGAACTATATTTTCAGAAAGCCCTTTGTAGTGGCCATGTCCTGGCATATGTTTGGTTTTGTAAGAATGATTCGTTTAGGCACAGTGGGCAAAAATTTTAAATTTTGACTTTATATACTTTTCAAAATAATTAAGTTCTGAAGCTGTTCTGAAATCTGAAACAATATTTTCTAAAAGTCCTTTATAGTCGCTATGTCCTGGCATATGTTTGGTTTTGTTAGAATTATTCGTTTAGGCACAGTGGGCAAAAATGTTAAATTTTGACTTTATATACTTTTTCAAAAAACCAAGTTCGGAATCTGTTCTGAAATCTGGGAACTATATTTTCAGAAAGCCCTTTATAGTGGCCATGTCCTGGCATATGTTTGGTTTTGTTAGAATGATTCGTTTAGGCACAGTGGGCAAAAATGTTAAATTTTGACTCTACATATTTTTCGAAAAAATCAAGTTCTAAAGCAGTTCTGAAATCGGGAACTATATTTTCAGAAAGCCCTTTGTAGTGGCCATGTCCTGGCATATGTTAGGTTTTGTTAGAATGATTCGTTTAGGCACAGTGGGCAAAAATGTTAAATTTTGACTTTATATACTTTTCAAAAAAATCAAGTTCGGAAGTTGTTCTGAAATCTGGGAACTATATTTTCAGAAAGTCCTTTATTGTAGCCATGTCCAGGCATATGTTTGGTTTTGTTAAAATTTTTCCTTTAGGCACAGTGGGCAGAAATGTTAAATTTTGACTCTACATACTTTTAAAAAAAATCAAGTTCTGAAGCAGTTCTGAATTCTGGAACTATATTTTCAGAAAGCCCTTTGTAGTGGCCATGTTCTGGCATATGTTTGGTTTTGTTAGAATGATTCGTTTAGGCACAGTGGGCAAAAATTTTAAATTTTGACTTTATATACTTTTCAAAAAAATCAAGTTCTGAAGCTGTTCTGTAATCTGAAGACAATATTTTCTAAAAGTCCTTTATAGTCGCTATGTCCTGGCATATGTTTGGTTTTGTTAGAATTATTCGTTTAGGCACAGTGGGCAAAAATGTTAAATTTTGACTTTAAATACTTTTCAAAAAAATCAAGTTCGGAAGTTCTGAAATCTGGGAACTATATTTTCAGAAAGCCCTTTATAGTGGCCATGTCCAGACATATGTTTGGTTTTGTTACGTCGACCATTTTATTTTTATATATATATTTTTTTTCAATTGTCCATTTTTTTCCTTCAATTTTTAAAATTTTTTAATTTTTTCTCAATTTTCTTTTTTTTAAATTTTTACCCAATGAGCTTTTTGGGCTCCTTATTTTTTCTTAAAAAAAAACGCGAGATTTTAATTTTCAAAATTTATTCTCACATGTTTTAAATTTTAGTTTTCTATTTTTCTAGAATTTTTTAATTTGCTTCCCCAAATTTTTTACATTTTTTTAAATTATTTTATTATCGGTTACATTTTACTTCGAATTCATTTAAATGTAACCCTGTATGTATTATAAGTCGTTGTATACAGTACAACTCTGATTATTTAAAATAACCGACATTATCGTATATTTCAATTAAATGCAACTGTGTTTTTATGAGAAAAAAAACACCCTGTGATCAAGAGTCTTGAAACTATGCAGTACGCTGAAATATATATATGGTCAAAGCCGATGGCAAAATTCATATTAGACGCCGTCAAAAAAAGGTAAAAGGTGGCAACGCTGTATAACTCTTTAAAACTTTAAAATAAGTTTTTTGTTCTAAAAATGTGCATATATAGAAAAATTTATGCTAATAGATTAAAAAATAATGAAAGAGGAATCAATTAATGTAAAAATATTAGTATATAAAAAAAAGGTCCCTAAACTATCCACGTCCCTAAACTATGCCTTGGGTATGTGAAAACTTTGAGGTCCGACCCGAAAGTATGCAATTGTCCCTGGATTATGCGGTGTATTGAAAAATCGACCCCATTCTATGCCTTGGGAATATATATATATATATATATATATATACAAATTATACGTATATACATATACAATACCTTATTCCTAATGAAATGAAAAGAAAATTTTATCAATTAAACAAGAAACAAAAAATGATGTATTTCCATTCATTATCATCATTAGTTTTTAAGCTTTTATTCTCTCATCCCTCTTCTATATATCTTAGTCTATCGCATATACAAACTCTATAATAAATTAATACAAAAAAAAGACATACTTCATTTTGATTTTAGTTTTTATTAAGTAACAAAAAAAAACACCACTTCCTAAGTATTGTATTATATAAAAATCAACAAAAAACGAAACAAAAATCTTTATCATTTATCATTCATACTTCCAGAAAAAAAATACGAAAAATTTTAAACTACATTTTAAAAATTTTATGAATTTTTTTTAACCATTTTATTACTTTTATATACTCAACAAATCCCCATTTGTTATTTATTTTGCAATATCATTTTATTTTTTAATTTATAGTTTAAACAATTTGTATTTTATTTTAGTCTTACATCATTTTTTTTTTGTGAAAGTAGTAATTATTCGCTTAAAACACGCTTTCAAAAGGAGACACAATACGTGGAAAATATTTAAAACGTAAGAAACAATTTTTTATGTTATTTTGATTTTTTTTTCTTCCTCTTATTACAAATTTTCTAATCGAAGCAAAAAAAAAAAAGTCGACAGCATATGGCGTATTATTTTATATCACATTTATTGCATACACATGAACAGATTGAACTCATTTGTATGCGTCTAATGAAATCTTATAAATAATTAAGAATTAAACAATTATGTGTGAAACTAATTAAACAAAAAAAAAAACGATATCATTATTATCAATAAAGAAAACAAATAATTATTATTGTATTCATAACCTATATTGAAAACTTGTTTTATTTATTCACTGATTAGATAGAGGAACAATGAACACGATTACCCTGGGGTACATCGCAAAGATGACAACCGTTCGTGGGAATCAAATCACTCTATGCTAATTTTGTAGACCCAAAAAAGCATGTATACTAGAGTTGGTCAGTTCTTTCTCGACCAAGTGGTTATCAATATCTACGATGAATTCTAAGAAAATTTTCCCAAGAAACCATGGGTCTGAAATCAAGCCCTCGTTTTTTATTGATTTTTCGTATTGGGGAAAAATCCACAACAAGGCCCACAACTGCCCCTAGAGAGTTCAAATCTTTGATCGACCCCCAGTCATTTTTTCCTCCTAACATTGTTCCCAAACATACCTACTCCTCATCTTCACCCCCTAAGGGGGCTCCATGCAGAATTATTTTTTTTAAATTTGTTGTCACCGCTTTTACTGCCACGGTGTCGCCAGTAGAGGAGTAAAATATATGACCAGTCCCCAAAATTTTTTCAATCCCAACAGTTTCTCGAATCATATCTACCCTCGTACATTTTACCCCTCTGCAGACACCAAGGAAGCAGCAGGAACTGATTTAATTAAAAAATTATAAAATATAAAAAAAATTGTATGGGGGCCATACATGGACAGATGATCCATGAGAAACTGTTGGGGTTGCACAAATATTTGGGCAATTAGAGCGGTTTTTATAAAAAAAAATAATTTTTGTATGGTGGCGGTGAATAAGGGGGGTAAGTATGTTGGTATGTGTCCACACTTACCAGATCAGCGATACCTGATTGTTCCGAGAGTGGCACGGACACATTCGACAACAGTACAAATAATCCTTGGAAGAATGAGCAGCATCAGCGAGCAAAAGGAAGCATAACTAGTGATGGAACTAGGGTAAATACGTAAATGGTAAATTGGGTATTTAAATGTAAATATCCAGGTATTTACCTAAGCATCTAGGTATTGGCCCAAAATGTGGGTATAAAGAGAAATTAAAATAAATTAATAAAATTTATTTTTTTATTATTTGATTATTTATTATCGGCTCGTGAGCCAAGAACCCAAATAAAGAGCTGGCTCGCGAGACAGGAGATAAGAGCCCAAAAAAGAGCCAGCTCGAGAGCCCATTTGAAATTTTTTGGCCTCGGCTCGCGAGCAAAGTACCAAAGTTATGTACCAAAAGTACTTTTTTTGCCAAAAAGTACTCTGGCCCAAAAAAACTTTTCTTTTTGGTAAGAGCTGGCTCGCGTGCCGAGAGCTTATTTGAAATTTTGTGTCACCTGGCTCGCGAGCTGAGAGCTCATTTAAAATTTTGTAGCTCTTGGCTCACGAGCCAGCTCTTTATTTGGGCTCCTGGCCAATTCGAACCCTGGTCAAAACTGCCTTATCTGAGCAAAACGCATCAAGAAATGTATAAAGAAAATTTACCTGAAATTAGATAAATTCCCGGGTATAAATGGGTAAATACCCAGGTCTAAACTCTAAGCATAACCCAACAGGCATTGCAAGACGCCTTGTTACAAGCTCAAAGTTGTCGTCCCACGGAGCAGCAAGGGTGTGCTACCAGCTTTCCGCAGAGGGCATTGAAATACCAACCCCATCTCAGCCAGAAATCCACAAGGTTATCTTCAAGGAATCTCGGGTGAAAATGTACTTGGTAAGCACGCTTTATCTGGAGAAGTATACACTTTGACAGCAAACACATTGAGAGCTTTGAATATCAGGCCGTGGTCCTCAAGATTGAATCTAAAGAAA
This sequence comes from Muscina levida, assembly GCA_964034835.1. Classification (NCBI taxonomy): domain Eukaryota; kingdom Metazoa; phylum Arthropoda; class Insecta; order Diptera; family Muscidae; genus Muscina; species Muscina levida. Next base: position 11,947,366 of record OZ035882.1, on the reverse strand, counting down.
TTAAATTGACTGCGCTCAAATTGAAAGATGGGAAAGCTCAAACACTCGCAGAAGGACTCCTGAATGTGTTAGATGAGTTCAACCAGTGGGAATCAATTGTGATGATTGTTGCTGATACAACAAGCGTGAATACCGGCAAAAAGGCAGGCGTTGTAGTTCGACTGCGGCAAATGTTCGAAGAGAAAGGTCATTAACCCAAATTCTTCGCGTTGTCATGGCCGATGAGCTCCATGGGTCGACTAAATCACCAAACATCGAGAACTTCTTTATGCAGGAGTTGATGAGCAATTATGATCAATTGAAAGCAGCCTTCAGTAATGGTAAAACTGAGATTAAGAAAACAGGCGCTTGGAGAGACGACATGAAGTTTCTCTTCCACCTCACTCGTGTCTTACATCACTTCACCGAGAGAAGTGAGATCTCATTGTAAAATTTAAGCAGATCCCAAACATCTGCAATGCACGCAATGCTCTTCTTGCGTTTATTCTGATGCCTGAAACCCGGAACAGGTTGCGTAAAATCTGTTCATTAATTTCTTACTCATGGTCTATGATCTGTCTATTTGTAGCTCTGAATGACTACCCAAAAGCTCTCAAATGTGTGAAGACTTACTGGAAAACAGATGAATCTTCAATCAACATAACCCATAGCAACCAGTGCTGTGAGCGTGCAATTGAAGTTATGCAAAACGTATACAACTCCTGCCGCAACAAGGACAATCTCCCACTGAGATTCATCCTCTCCAATGACAACGTGAATATTCAACTTCCTTGTGTTATGTAATGTAACATATATGTGGCTCTAAAGCTTGTGTTCAATTATATATCAGCTTGCAGTGACTTCAAAAAATTTTCCAAAATGCAGATAAATACAAAATTTTAAAATCATTTTGTGCGTGAGGTTTTTTTAATGGAATCACCTTATATTTAAGATTCTACCTAATCCTTAATAAAAACTCATCTGAATATATATCTGGGAAAAGAGTTTGTATAAAAGTCATCACCCTATTGGTCATACATTAGACTCCTCTGGTAGAAACTCTGGGCGGGGCTTGCTGGGGATTTTTTCCCCTTCCCCACCACCTGAATTATTCTTTCCAATCACACACAATTGTGAAGTGAGTTGTATCGAAATCAAAAACCCGTGCGCTAAACCAACCTTATGTCATATTAAAGTCTAGGACCACAATACAGTTATGCCACGCCCCTTCGCCCAATGATCCTAAATTAAAATTTAGTCAACATATTCATGTTACAGAGTACTATCTATGCATCAAATTTTATCTCTCTATGACTAAAATACAGTAAAATACACTCCCCTCCGGCCACTGATCCAAAACTCAAATTTTGTCTGCATATTCATATTCGTGTCGCCGACATACAAAATCTGTTTGTGTAAGAATTCCGGTATATCAGAACATTAAAAACAAATATTTCTACTTGAAAGCAGAAAATAATAAAAAATCATTTAGTAATATTGAAGTATATTGTGACTACAATAATGTCTTTAAAAGAAAATTGTGATCTCCTTAGCGCTGCTTTCCGTTTTCGCACAAGTCCAGGACATTCGCATTGTATGTGAGCTATCGTTTCCACAGATGCGACAGTAATCCACTGCGGAGCGAACCGAGCTTCGTTTAGGAGCTCTAACTGCACAGTCCCCCGAAATGATGCCGACGAATATCGCATATGCTAGACATTACACCACAATTACATCCGTTTCAGGAAATGCCAGTGCTGACCTTTTCTAACCGACACTCATTATCTTTTTAACCCTTATTAATAAGATATCGGTGTCCATACCATAGTCGTACTGAATCCAGTTTATATAGTCGATTATCTTCTTTCCAGTTTATCCGCTATTTCATTGCACCTCACTGTGCCCGGAAACTCAGCACAATCGGACCTTTCGAGGGCAGTTTTGCAGCGCTTGGCCAGTTTCGATTTGTTTTCATAGCAGTCTATTACCCCTGAATACCGCCAAACTGTCAACATAAATGTGAAAAAATGTTTCGCCGCCAAGAACTTATCTTGAAGAACACTATTAGTGTCATCTAATCAGTTTATAACTAAGCTAAAGGTATTTGCTGTTCATTTTGAACCCTTTCGAATAGATAGCCTACCTTCATTATTAGGCTTTCATGGGTTCAACAAATTTCAACATTCAAAGAAAAAACCAGTTCCGGTGTCAAGTAGTCATACTGGTCCAGAATTGCTATAGAGAATAGAGATCTGAAACTATCCTAGAATTGTGTTTACAATATCTTTAATTTAAGTATCCGCACGAAGGGGGTTGCAATGCCATCCAAAAGGCCCCCATTTTGGAATTCCTAGGACCACTCCGTCAGGCTTGGTATTTCTAATTTAAGGGGTTACTGTATCAAAGTAAGTATGTAATTAATTTGTAACTTGTTATATGATAATTTTTGCAACAAAAGCTTTTTTTAATTTAATGCACTTTTCCTCTAACATTGAATTATTATTTTATGAAAACTTTGACATATATAATTCCTAATTCAAAGACATAATTTAAATATAATTTTGTGTAATATTTTATCTTTTTTCAGATGCAAGGAGCCACATTTTGTTTTATTTTTATATAAATTATGTTAATGTTTTTAGAAAATATTGTATCTTTATTTTTATTTTTTTTTTGTTTTACAGAAAATATACCATATAACAGATACAAATTATAAATAAAGATAATAAAAAGAAATTTTTAAGGTTTCTTTTTATTTAAAAAAGGTATGTAAATAAAGTAAGTAAGAAGGCCTCTGAATGAATCTGTTGCGTCGTCATTCGTTGGCACTTTCTTTTTTCATCATTACAATTTGAGGTTTCGTTGAAATAACAGGAGCCCAGAATAGTAAAGTAGTATCGACAATTTATTACTTGCGCCTAAAAGTATGCAAATTTTCTGATACAAATTAAAAAAAACTATACAGGGTGATTCCAATAAACACAATCTTATGCTAGCAAACGAAGGCATACTTTTAGGCGCTTCATAAACAGGGTGATCCGAGCGAGCAAAAATTTATTATCTGCTTGATTCTGGTCGCCTGTTATTTTGCCGAATGTTGAAACTGTCTAATCGTAACTAACCCATTAGGGAAAGTGAAAAATAATTAATTATTTTTACATACTTTGTAACTGTTGCGCAACGCACCCCCTTAAAAAAAACGACAAGAATCTTAAAATTTTTTTTTTATTTATTTATCCAAATATTATAAAAATAAGCAAATGGAGCCCTCAAGGCAAGTTTATTTATTAACAAATTAATTAATTAATAAAGTTTATTGAATTAAAAAAAAAATAGGACTTACAGATCCTCTTCTCACAAATAGTCTATATATCTATCAATCAATATCTATAATATAAAAATAAGTCGCTGAATGTGTTGCTAAGCGCAAAACTCGAGAACGGTTGGACCGATTTGGCTCAATTTTTTTTCAGTTATTCGTAATTGCCAGGAGTAGGTTTTTACGGAAGAAAATTTTGGAAAAATCTTTCGGAAAATCCGGAAAATTGGAAAACCCGAATATTGCTTTTTTGTATGGAATTATTTGTGCAATTGTTATGAATGATTTTTCGAATGGAAAAATTAAAAATTTTTTTTTGGAAAATTCGTATGTTTTGGTAATTTTGGGCGATGTAGATGCGAACAATTTCGAACAATTATGACTTTTCGAATGGAAAAATTGAAAAAAATCTTGGTGGAAAACTCGGAAAATTCCGGAAAAATTCGAAAATTTTTAATTTTTTTTCATCGAAATTTAGATTTTTGTCGTATGATTTGATAGTTTTGGGCGATGTGACTGCGAAAAATTTTAGGTAATTATTCCGACATGACTTTCCGAATGGAAAAATATACAAATTCTTGGTGGAAAATTCCGAAAAACTCGAAAAATGTGGATTTTTCCAATAGGACATGGTTATTTTTAGGGAGTGTTATTTACTAGACTAATGCCTCCTATTAGACAATCAAACTTTGGACGACGTATGCGTCGTTCAATAATTAGTCAGAACGTCCGTAATAATCAAACGCAAAAGTAACGTACCAAAAAATGAATGGAGACGTGCCCATATTGCACAGTTTTGCGCTGCACAATCACCACCTCAAATTTAACAAAATGTTACTAGAAGAAGATCAGTCGTAAATATAGACCTTTGAATATGATTCCACAATCGCGTACAAAGATCTTCGCTGCGTTGATATCGGTTCATTGTCTGTCGTATGCCAGCATTGCAATGCATTGAAGTTACAATCGGAAACTCCCGGCTTATGCTGCGCTGATGGCAAGGTGAAATTGCCGTTTTGACTCGATTTCAATTCCCTATTCGATTGGCTTTTGCGATGACAATCAATAAATCGCAAGGCCAATCATTGGAAGTTGGTGGGATCAATCTCGAATTTCTCAGTTTTTCGCGTGTTAGCAAACTGTCTTCATTGTTTGTTTTAGCGAAAAACATTGCTTATTTTGTTGTGAAGAGCGGCCTTTCACTAATTTCGATTAAATTCAAATAAGTCACATTAAAATTTGAACTTTATGTGTTTTAATATTACTCTGGAGTTTATAAGAAGGCGTAAACTTGGAGCGAGACGAAGTTTGCCGAGTCAGAAGTTGTATGGCAGAACAACGTTTGCCGGGTCAGCTAGTCTATAATATAAAAATAAGTCGCTAAATGTGTTGCTAAGCGCAAAACTCGAGAACGGTTGGACCGATTTGGCTCAATTTTTTTTTCAGTTATTCGTAATTGCAAGGAGTAGGTTTTTACGAAAGAAAATTTTGGAAAAATCTTTCGGAAAAGCCGGAAAATTGGAAAACCCGCATATTGCTTTTTGTATGGAATTTTTTGTGAAATTGTTATGAATGATTTTTTGAATGGAAAAATAAAAAAATGTTGTTGGAAAATTCCGAAAAAATTCGATAAATTTTAATACTATTTTTCAACGAAATTTAGCTTTTTTTGTACGATTTGATAGTTTTGAACGAAGAAACACGAAAATTTTCGGATAATTATTCCGAAATGACTCCGAATGGAAAAATAAATAAATTCTCGGTGAAAAACTCGGAAAATTCCAAAAAATCGATAAATTTGAATTTTTCGGCAAAATTTTGCATTTCATCGCCTGATTTGAGGTAAATCGCATATTAAATCTTTGTCGGTTTTCGAATAGAAAAATAGAAAGTTTTAGTTGGAAAATACCAAAAAAAAGTTCTTTTTTTTCGACAAAATTTTGCATCTTATCGTTTGTTTTTGTAATTTTTGGCGATGTAAATGTGAACAATTTCGAACAATTATGACTTTTGAAATTGAAAAATAGAAAAATTCTTGGTGGAAAACTCGGAAAATTCCAGAAAAAAAATCGAAAGATTTGGATGCCTTCGACGAAATCTTCCATTGTATCGCTTGATTTGATGATTTCAGACGACGTAAGGTAAAAAATTTGGTGTGTTGCTGAAAAATTTCGGATTATTGTGAAATATAGTGTGAAAAATGTATAGTAATTTATCAAGGAAGAACGTTGTCCCAGTTTGCTCAATTTTTTTTAAATTTTTCATAATTGGAAGGAATTTTTTATGCCAAAAATTTTTGGGAAAATCCCTAGGAAACGCCGGAAAATTGTGTGCAATTGTTACGAAATGGCTTTTCGAATGCAAAAATAGGAAATTATTAGCGAAATACTCGGAAAATTTAACGGGATAAATAATTTCTATATATATATAAATGGTGTAATAGTAATTCATATAGTCATTCATCAATTGAGAACGGCTGGGCCGATTTTGCTCAATATTTTTTTCAGTTGTTCGTAATTGCCAGGAGAATGTTTATGTGAAAATTTGGGAAAAGTCGGAAAATAGGGAAACTCGAAAACTGCCTTTTTGTCTGGTATTCTTACGGAATGGATTTTCGAATCGAAAAATAGAAAATTTTTGTTGAAAAATTCAAAAAATTACGGAAAAATTAAAAAAAATTTAAATTTTTTTCGACGAAATTTTGCATTTTGGATAATTATTCCGAAACGACTTTTCGAATGGAAAAATTCTTGGTGGAAAATTCCGGAAAAGCTCGAAAAACTTGGATTTTTTCACCGAAATTTTGCATTATATTACTTGATTTGATGAAAATCGCAAATTGATTTTTCGTATAAAATTTTGTAAGCCATTGTTCCGTAGTGGCTTTTCGAATGGAAAAATTTTTGTTGGAAAATTAAATAAAAATTGAATTTTCTTTTTCGACGAAATTTTTTATTTTAATGTTTGATTTGATAATTTTGAACGATGTTAATATGGAAAATTTCGGATAATTATTCAAAAATGACTTTTCGAACGGAAAAATAGATCGTCCTTTCGAATTCAAGCGAATTAAATAAACCATTCGATTGGCTTTTGTGATGACAATCAATAAATCACCAGTGGATAGCTACGTTAACACTAAGTGCTACTAAAGGCTATTCGAAATTCGTTCTTTAAGGGGAAATAAGGACGAAACGGGGATAAAACCGGTACCATCACCCGGGCCAAACGGCTAGAAGTAGAATATGCAGTAGAGTATATGAGTAGAATTAAGGGATTTTTAAAATTTCATTCTATTAGGGGAAAAAAAGGCCGAAAAAGGGATACAACTGATACCATCACTCAGACTAAACTGCACCAGGTAGAATTGCGAAAATTAGGTTAAATGCTTATTATATGGGGTAGTTGAGAGATTTGAAGGGATTCTTCGGAATTAGTACTTTTAGGGGCATAAGGTTAAGAAAGGGATAACATTGTTAACATAACCCAGACGCAATTTTTGGTGCGAATATTTATTTTATAGGGTAGAGTAGTGAGAAGTGTGTGTGAATTAGTGCGGAGAACCTCCACGTGGTGACACCTGGAAACGTGACAACCGCCAGACCACGGCAAACTGTGAGGGGCGAAACCTAAAACTAAGGAGTAGTAAGCGGTACCCTGGTCAGCGTCTGACCCAGAATGGGCGGAATAAATTCCTGTTAGGAGGAGAAAACTGAAACTAGACCAGGTTCAGTCTGCACACCGAAACGTTGAACAATACAAAAAATACATTAAGCAATATGGTTTATCCAGATCAATTGACGAGGAAAAAGATTGATTACGTGGTAGTCGATGGAAGGCACGCATCGAGTGTTCTGGACGTACGAGTGATTAGGAGTGCGAACATCGACACCGATCACTACCTTACCGCGGTTAAGGTACGCACAAGGCTAAGCCACCTAACTCAACTGCTACGGAATATTCCAACCCCTGATAATATTACCTCTCAGTGGCAATATATAGTCGACTCCATAGAACGGACTGCGAAAAGCGTAATTGGGTACTCAAAGCCGTCTCAAGAAGATGCCTGGTACGATGATGAATGTCGCAATGCCACGAGAGAGACGGATGCTGCATACAGAGCGAAACTGCAGCCAACGGCAGCGCGAGCCGTTCTTGAACGGTAGAGGGAGAAGAGACGAGAGGCAACCCGTCTCTTTAGACGGAAGAAGAAGGAGCTGAAGAAAAGAAAGATGAGTACACTGAGTTGCACCGAAGTAGAGGGGAAGCCCGAAAATTCTACAAGAGACTTAAGGCAAGAATGCGTGGAACAGGGTTGCCCTCCTGCAAGGACGTTCTAAAGATATGTAGAGATCATACTGGATACGGAAACCTCTCCAGAAGACCCCGCTCCAATCCATGACGATGGTATTAACTGTCCACCTCCGAGCCAGAGCGGGTACGTGTCACAATATCCCGCCTTATAAACAACAAAGCGGCTGGAGCCGATGGTGTCGCTGCTGAATTGTTTATGGCAGGCGGGGAGGAGCTTATTAGGAGCATGCATCAGCTCATGGCGAACATTTGGCTAGAGGAGAGCATGCCCGGGGATCGAAGTCTCATTCAGTTATGTCCCAAATAGAAGAAAGGAGATCGTAGTGAATGTAAGAACTACCGTGGAATAAGCCTATTACCAGTAGAAAAACTAATTGGACCATATCAGTGCGGCTTTAGAACTGGTAAATAACACGGGTCAAATATTCACCTTACGACAAATACTGGAAAAAACTCATGAAAAGCAGATCGACACCATTCACCTCTTTGTCGACTACAAAGCTGCCTTCGACTCTCCGATAAGGAATAGGCTATATGAGGCCATGTTTGAGTATGGTATTCCTGTAAAGCTGATTCGACTTTACAGATGTACCTTGGAAAACACCAAATCCTCGGTTAAGATTGGTAAGGATCACTCTGAACGATCCAACACAGAAAGAGGTCTCAGGCAGGACGATAGCTTGTCCTGTACACTATTTAATATAGTTATGGAGTAGGTGATTAGAAAGGCTGGTGTCAACGTTCGGCACCATATTTCAAAAGAGCTAGCCAATAGATGTCTTTAAGGACTTCGGCAGTAATTTAGTAACACCACCTTATCTCGAGATACGAAGAAACAGCAGTACCACCATCTGGTAGGACTAACTTGAGAACGCACGCAGACGACAGAAGCGAAGGCGGAGTCAAGGTAGACAAAATCATCTACCACTTCAATGCGTGGTTCGCAATGTTTACGCAGCGTCCCAAACGAGTAGACTCTTTAGTCGTTGAAACAAATAACTTGATTTTGTCCTCATGTATCACTAGACCCACTACTGCAGACTGTGTTTTCAATGCTCGAAAAGGCCGCAGTAACATCCCGCAGTTCTTGGCCAATTTACTGCAGCCTTCCGCATGATCATCTCCTTCTTTAAATAGATTGCATGACAGACTATCTCCTTGTCTAAAGTCTTGCTTTGTAGAAAATGACTCAGTCAGATATTTGCTATTTTCTCTTAAGACTTCGTGCCAGTAAGTGTCATTCCGCAACGTCGTTTTAGCTTCGCGGGGATATCAAACTTAGCCATAGCATATAACAATTTCTGTCGTATCGAACTGTCAAATGCAGCTTTTTAATCGATGAACAGATGGTAGGTGACGATCTGCATTTCTTGGGTCTTTTTCCGGAATTATTGTGGGCGAATATCTGGTCGATCGAGGATTTACCAGGTCTTAAGCGACGCTGATAAGGTCTTATCAGGTTCGCTAGGATAAGCTTTAGTCTTTCACTTAAAACCCTAGACAGGACTTTGTAAGCGATGGGTAAAAGACTGATCCCGCGATAGTTGGTCAGATATTTGGATCGCCATTCTTAAGCACAGGACATAGAACACTCAGGTTCCAATCCAGTCGGATATGCATTCCTTGAGCCAAAGCGTGAATATGAGCTGGTGCATGCACGTTGCCAGCTCATCGCCGCCGGCTTTAAAAAGCTCGCAGCTTTATTACTTTTAAGCCTTGCGATACAAATTGAACCACTCTAATAAATAGATACATTTAATTTATTCACAAAACTAATTAGTTTATTAATTGTTGCTAGGGCTTGATTACAATAGAAATTATAGAAATATTTATAAAAATGCTCAAATGCATAATGGTAAATGCAATAAAATTATTCAAACTACAATTACACAGAAATACATTATAACTCCTCTACTGCATTGGACTTAGAGCGTGGGTATAGTAATTTTTCTCTTCTCCCAGACCACGTTTGATTACATGGGGAATGGTCTTGGGCACCATGCTAATGCAATCGATGATGGGACACACGGAAACGCACAGTGTACAACCGGTACAGTCGTCGGTTATATGGGGTATATGGGTCACAGGATCGAATTCGATGGCTTGATAACCGGAATCGGCGCAGGTCATATAGCATTTGCCACAGTTAATGCACAAATCCTAAAAAAAGTAAAAAAAAAGATTCGCCCATTTAGAATTTGTCACAATTGTTTGATGGGTCATAGGGTCATCAACTTACATCATCGATCAGCGCCACCTTTTGTTGTTTGTTATCCAAACTTTTGTAGGCGCCAATATGAGGTAGAGCACGTCCAATAATATCTTTCACTTGGGGAGCGGGTTGTGGTTTGTGTACTGCGCTACCGTTTTGTTGGGGTGGTACAAGGTCATCATCCACGCTTTCAATCTTCCACAAAGCACCTTTCTCCTCGCGAATCTTGGCCATAGTTTCTTCGCGCTCTTGCAAATAGGGACCAAAGAAGCCAAGTGTCTGAAAAGTATGGGGATGAGATCATTTATAAATGTTCCCACAGAAAGTATTAATCTTCTTTCTTACCTTACTACCCTCTCCGGTCAAATGCAATATAGGTTTACCCTTTTGATGTTTCGGCGTTGGCGGTGACTGGCCATCCCAGAAGGGAGCGTTTTGTGGTGGAGGATTCGCCTTCAAGTACAGCAAAGCCTTCAGACTCGTGCAATAATCATCGATGACGGTGAAATCTTGATTTTGTACCGAGGAACATATTTGCAATACCGTGGCACCTGCTTGCAGGAACTGTAGAGCCACTTCACCTGAATCTATACCGCCGATTCCCAAAATTGGAAAACCGGGCAGTTTATTGCCTATGGAAGATATCGCCCGCAAAGCCATGGGACGGGTAGCATTGCCAGAGACACCGCCGTAGGTGGTTTTCTTCTCGGTGCCAATAGCGGGCCAGGGAGTGGCATCAGCCTTAAAACTCATTAATCCCTGGACGGTATTAATGGCGGACACACCATCGGCGTTGCCGCGCTTGGCAGCCATGGCAATGGAAACTATATCGGTGATGTTGGGTGTCAACTTGACAAAGAAGGGAATCTTGACAGCTTTGCGCACCCACTTGGAGATGTTTTCCACCAAGACGGGATCTTGACCACAAGCCAAACCCATGCCGGATTCACCCATACCATGGGGACATGACAGATTCAATTCCAAGGCATCAGCACCGCTGGCTTCAGCTTTGGTGGCCATCTCCACCCAGTCTTCTTCGATGTACTGACACATTATGCTGGCGATAACAATTTTAGTGGGGAAGTCCTTTTTCAGCTCGGTAATGGAACGGAACCAATATTCGGCCTTCTTTTCCGAAATCAGTTCAATGTTTAAGAAAGCTCCCTGTTGAGGTCCATAATTGTAGCCGGAGGTAGTGCCTCTGACAATACGTGGCGAAATATTGGTAACCAAATCTTTGTCGAGGCCAAAGGTTTTGGTGACCACAAAGCCCCAACCTTGTTCGAAGGCGCGTCGTATCATGGCAGCACTGGTAGTGGGAGGAGCCGAGGCCAAACCGAAGGGATTTTCAAATTTAATGCCGCACATTTCTACCGAAATGTCCACGTTATCAATGTCGGTGTAAAACAAAGGCAATTCGGCGGGAGTGTCCAGGGGTAAACCCTCCAAATGGCAGTGAATGCTCCAGGCGGCAATTTTACCATCGTTAACCGATTCCACAGTGGTATCAGCAGCACCAGCCAGATCACCACCACAGAATACTTGGGGCACGGAAGTTTGCAAAGTCTTGGGATTCAATTTTGGCATAGACCACTTATCCAAATCCACGGGGGCCAAAGCTTCAATCACCTCCGTATCATACAAGCCGGAGCCAAAGGCCGAGATAACAAAGTTGGCCTTCAAACGGGTAGTCTGTTCCTCATCCTCCTGCCATTGATCATTCTCGTCCTGTTCAGTGCGGCAGAATTCCATGCCGGTGATCTTGTTGTCCTTTACCAAAACCTTGCGAGGCGACAGATATGGTAGGAATTCACATTTCTCCTCACGAGCCAATTCGACTTCTTCGGGCACGGCACGTATGCCGGAGGAGCCTTTGCGGAATACAACAAATACACGCTTGGCACCACATCTCAAAGCGGACGTGGCACAATCGAAGGCGGTGTCACCAGCACCCAAGACGATGACATTGCCATGAAGTTGGGGTAGAGCTTGGTTGGCTTTGCAGGCGCACAGACCAGGCTTGGAACCATCAGCGACCTTAGGTAAAAAGGTCTTGGAGGTGAAGAAACCCATGGATTCATTGAGGTCCTTGAAGATGGGGTTCAACTTGGGTTCGGGCAAACCAATGCCCAGATACACAACATGGTCCGACGAGAGGAGGTCCTGAAATAAACGGCAACAAAAATTATAGCTATACCAATACATATGCACTTTTCCCTTTTCCACTTACCTTCACCGTTATGTCTTTGGTCGACAACGCTCTGTTCGTCTCGAACTTTACACCCAAATCCTTAACCAATTGAATTTCAAAATTCACCACATCGACAGGCAGACGATATTGTGGAATTTCTGCCGAACTCAAACCACCCAAATACGAACGTTTCTCATAGATGGTCAGGTTCTTGTAGCCCAAACGAGCCAAGAAGGTGGCACAAGACAAAGAGGTTGGGCCACCGCCCAACAAAGCAATCTTCTTTTCCAACTGCTTGGGAGCCTTAATACCGGGTGGCACAATTTGCCTAACACCCATTTGCTTGAACACATCGGTGGCGTATTGTTGCAGGCCACCAATATTAATGGGACCCTCTTCCGAAGCCTGAAGATTGCAACCGCCCACACACAAATCACTGGTGGGACAAACCATGCCACAGGTCAAACCCAATGGATTGTCGGAGAAAATGGCTTTGGCGGCACCATAGTAATTCTTATTGGCAATGCTGGTGATAAAGCTCTTGATGTCCAATTGAGTGGGACAGGATTTTTGGCATGGAGCATCAGCGCATTTCAAGCATCTAGCGGCCTCTTTTAGGGCGGCTCTCTCAGAGAGTGTGGTGTGTTTGATGTCTTCGAAATTCTTATTGAGCTTAGGGCCAGACTGGAAAGAGAATAGAAGATAAAAAGAGATAAGTTTTGAATGTTCTTGTTGTAGTTGTTGGAAGTCATATACTTACAGCACAGCTACGATCGGGATTACGTTTCCAATGCTTTTTGTTGACTTTCGTCTCGGTAGTGGGCACAACGGAACATTTGGTCTTTACGCGAGGATTCAAACTCAACAGATTCTGTAAGATAGGAAGGATGCATGCATAAATTAACCACTGCGTTAGTTTAAATTAATTTAATTATTCAATGATTAACATTACATAATTATCGTTTTAAAATAACAAAAAAAGTGCGAAATTAGAAGAAAAGAAGTAGGTGCCGATAAAGAAGCAGGTGCCGTTTGTTGTGAATCTAAAATAGAAAGCGTGTTAATTCACAACAACGCAAGAAGCATTCCATACCTCATTCATGGGTTGTAAAGGGATATTAAGTTCTTTTTTTATAGGAAATAAAAGCAGTCCTTTTAGATTAATCACTAAATTTATTTATTACAATTGTTGCATATTCGCACAAACGTTATATAAATAATGGCTCATTTACACTACTGAGATCTCTACGTCCGGTGATTCAACTGCTCTATGTGCCAAAAATACATACAGAGTATATTGAAATTAAAGTTTCAAAGGCATACAGATCAAAATGGATTCAAAACATCTCGATTACTTTTAGAGATAGCCAACAACTGATGGAAGATTTGAAAAATTTGATATCAATAACACGGGATAGCATCAAGCTGGCGTATGGAGCACATGAATCGTCGGAAGACAATCTGTGTCAGTTTTTCTCTTAAACATGGGTCCCCAATATGTTAATGAGATTGTTTTGTCAGAATTAATTGCCAGACTTTTTTTTAGCGAATTATTGTCAACATATCCCTTATGAAAAACTCTCTGCGTGTAAACAGCCTTCAAACTTTACTTACACAATTCTGAAGACCGACAGTATTTTGACATCATTTTTTGTCAGTAAACTAAATTTAATATTTATCAAGAATTTATGAAAAACGAGTGTAGGTTTTTGTCCTTTGGTACAACAACAGAACATTTTGTATGGTAAAAGTACTTTTTGAAATAATAAAAATAAAAAATTAAAGTACTTTTAGGTGGAATACAATAAATGTAGTGCAATACTATTACTTTCATACAAAAAAAAAAACACTTTTTTGTACAATGAAAGTACATTGTGGTACAATAAATTGTACTTTTTGTTACAATGTAACTACATTTTGGTACAATAAAAGTACTTTTTGAGAATAATAGTACTTTTTGGTACAATAAAATTTAGTATTTGTGTACAATAAATTGCACTTCTGTATGCAATATACAAAAGTACTTTTTTGTACAGTTAGAGTACATTTTTACATAGTACAATAAATAATACAATTAAGGTACTTTTTGTAAAATGCAAATATGTTCTCCTACAAAAAAAAAACACTTTTTAGGTACAATAAAAGTACGTTCTGGTACAATAAATTGTACTTTGTGGTATAATATAACCACATTTTGGTACAAAAAATATACTTTTTTACAATAAATTGTAAATTTTGTGAACAATAAATTTAAGTTTTGGTACAAAAAACTACTTTTTGTAAGTAGTTTTTTTTTTGGAATAAAATAAATTTTACTTTTTAGTTTAATTAGAGTACTTTTTACACAGTGTAAGTACTTTTTGGTAAAAAAAAATTACTTACTGATACACTGAAATTACGTTATAGAACGTTTGATACAATAAAAGTACTTTTAACGTATTAAAGTACAATAAAAGTTAATTTTGGTACAGTTAATGTACTTTTTGGTACAATATTTTTTACTTTGTTGTACAACTAAATTACTTTTTGTTACAATAAATTGTAAATTATAGAACAAAAAAAATTATTTTTGCTGCAATAAATTTACGTTTTTGGAATAATAAAATTTCCTTTTGGTGCAATAAATTGTACTTTTTGTACAATAAAAGTACTTTTTGGTACAGTAAAAACAGCACTTGTTTGTGTAATAAGTGTACTTTTTGGAGCACTAAAATGTACCTATGATACAATAAATGTAACTTTTTGTGTGCAACATAAGTATATAATAAATTGTACTTTTTGGAACTATTAGAGTAATTTTTGAAACAGTTAAAGTACTTTTGATACAAAAAAGTACTTACAGATACATTGAAAGTGCATTGTAGAACAATAAAAGTTTATTTAGGTACAATAATTTTCTTTTTTGGTATAAAAAAGTACTGTAATATCACTTTGTGGTATAATGAATGTACTTTTTGATACAATAAAATGTACTTTTCGGTACAATTAAAGAACTTTTGAAATATTAAAAGTACTTTTTGATACAATAAAAGTACTAACTAATGCGTTGAAAATACATAAAACTACAATTAAAGTTATAAATGTACTTTTGGGTACAGTAAATTGTACATTTTGCGATGATTGTTACTTTTGGTACAATAAATTTAAATTTTTGGTACAACAAAAGTACTTTTTGGTACAATAAATTTCTCTTTTATGTACTTTTTGTGTACAGTTGAAGTACTTCTTTGAACAATAAATTTTACCTTTAGGTATAAGGAATGTTCTGTTTGGTACAATAAAATTTACTTTTTGGTACAACAAATTTTACTTTCTGGCACATTACATTGCTTTCAATTAGTGATTTCTATTCGTCCCGTATAAACGATACGGGTTTAATGGTTGAATAGAAAGCATCGCCGTATGACATGAATATGTGGGGCGACTCTAAACAAACAGATGGACGGACAGATATATTAAAATCGACTTAAAAAATGGTTATATATCGTCGGTATCCTGCAAAAAGATATCCCTTATTTTCACTTTATTGTGAAATGGATTTAATGATGCAAAAGTGTCCTAAAAGTCATAGTCTATGTCCTGTGAAACAAATCTCGTGTATATATAAAGTAGTTTTGTAGTAATTGTATCAAAACATAAGCGACTATAAACTTAAAAAACATCAATAACTCGGCAACACAGAACGTGGACTTGGGAATTTTTTTTCAAAATTGTCCCAAAAGTCATAGTCTATGTCATGTAAAATAATCCCATGTCTATTTAAAGTAGTTTTATAGTTATTATAATAAATAAATCACAAGCTTCCCTAAACTTTGTCATATATAACTCACAAACAAAAAAAGTGGACCAACTGACCCTTCGGTCCGTACGCGCTCTAGGTGCAGGATATTATAAAAAAAACTATTTTTTATCATCAAAATAAGCAGAGTGAACAGCGTTGATTTTATGTCACTAGCTAAAAATAAGATGGTGTTTGCCATTGTAAAAGAGTCTCTATATATACTACTTCTTTTTATTAGTTCCTATTCGAACTCAGAGTTTTGTGTTACCACACATAAGGTCTCACTTGAATAAAATTGTTATAGTCGATAAATGTATCAGTATCATTCTAGTAAATTGTATTGTATGTTAGAGGCAAGCCTACTGAGTTGATCGGTATCTCTAAAATATGTGTATCACGTCATGGGACGCTGTGGTGGTCAAAAAAAGGGGCCCTTGGGTTCCATGACGGCCCCCTTATGTGCGGGTACACAAATAAAGGATAATACGAATCTAATGATTATTTTTTAAGAATCTCCGGGGGAGTGTTATGATAAAGAAATTTCAGTGGAATTTAAAAACCAATCATTCTTGTCTAAACTACATACACACGTCATTACATAAATTTGACCTCTATTTTATTTAATAAATAAATTAATATTACAATTTCAATTTACCTCAATATCTGGCAGTTCTTTGCTCAGCAAAGCGGGTGGACTCATGTTGATGTTAGTTGTTTAGGCAATCTCCAAATAGTTGTATTGTTTAAGAGCTGAAATTGAAAAAAAAATAGATAAAACTAAATTATACTATGCCCATAAGTTTGTGTCTATTATATACTACAATTTATTAATGCACACACACACACATGCAACGCATTCTATGCATGCAGTGGAACCACTAGCTGTAAGTTAAGCTTTAGCTGGTAATTGTCCGTTATTATGAGGTCAAGTGAAAATTGAATTGTACGATCAATATGAAGAAATCAATCAATTTAGCTTGGGCAAATTAAAATTAAAAACTGGTCACAACCAACACATGTAACATATCGACTGGATATTTTACATATAATATATGTCCTTAAGAAAGGACATAGGGTGAGGATATTTGTAGCTTTATTTACTTGCATTTAATTTTACCAGAACCACACGAATGGCGTTTTTTTTTAGTTTAGTTTGATTTTTTAATCAAAACATTAACCAATTTTTCTTACTTTTTTGTTCTGTATCATCTAAATACCAAAGAGTACTCTACTGCCTTGACAGCGGCAAATTTTCAAGTTTGTATATAATAAATATGCAAATATGGATTATACAATCAATACGTAGTTAATGCGCACTGTTTATGTCCATTTATATGCTAGCCAGTGAACACGAGTAGCCACAGAAGCAGATACCAACCTAACTACATGCTCACACTCTTATCTATACATGGGTAGCGATCGTCGTATAATCGTCTAGATCTCTTTTATGGTATTATTTTAAAATCACAATACATACATATGTCAACTCTTAGAAATGGGCAAAAGGTGGATCAAACTACAACATTTCCAATTGAAATTCAAAGACAATCAATTGAAATTCAAATATTCCTTTTGAAATTTAAATCTTGTCAATTGATATCACTATGCAACAAATGAAGACTTTTTGTAAAATACAAGAACTGGTTAGTATAGGTTCGATTCTACTATCGAAGGGTAATAAAACCCTATACTCAGTTTGGTGAGATTGGTGACCAATTTTTTTTTATGGACCCCAAAAGATTCTCGAAATCACTGAACCCCTCGAAAAAAGGTATCACCAGTTTTTGTCCAACAACTAAGTCATAATTCATGATAGCGCTAAACTATATTCGGCAATAATGTAGCTGGGAGTTTTGTGCACTTACTTTATTAACAATTTATGTCAAAAAGGTTGGTCATTCCTGCACTTTTTTTAAAAAAAAGTGAAGAAGAAATTATTATATTTTCACTTTTTTGAGCATTACTTTAAAAATTTTTTGGCACGCCCACTCCGCCCATTGGGTCCAGATTAAAAAAATATAGCCTACGGTAATTTCCATATAGCACACTAACTGTCTTCCAAATTTTATTGAAATCGGTTCAGCCGTTTAGGCGTGATTGGGCAACAAACAGACAAACATTCACATTTAGAATATTAATAGGATAAATATAATATTAACTTTATGTATTAGCTACCTCATCTAGTATTCCCACCTTCTATTGGCTCGAATTTGTGAAATAGCCGAATTTTTACAGATTACACTATTATTTTTTTGTAATTTCCATATATCTTCATATAAATTTCATACCCGTATTTGAACACATTGTGTTTACGATGTATTTACTCTATTTTCTGACGGCAACCTGTTGCCAATAAATGTGTACGTAGTGATATGCTTGCTGCCTTATACTATATACATAATTGCGAGGCAAAGGCACACACTCAACTCTTATATGTACACATACGTACGTATGCCTGTGTTTGGCGCGTGCTCTAACACAAGAGTTTCCATATGGGGGGTTCTTGCTCTTATCATTTTCAAAATATTTTGTTATACGCAAATATAGTTTTTGTTGGCCAGTGGCCAAAATGGTTATAAATTTAAAAATTTTGCCGGCATCTATATTGTTGACATTAAGAGTGGTGGATTCGGAGGGGAGGCCAAGTAAGTTTATCAGTCAAGGCTATTAAGTTTCTTTGAAATAAGAACACTCTGTCTAATATAATGATAAAGGTAGCTGTGGTCTACATAAAGTTAGTTTATATCAATATTCATAAATTAACTAATGACACAGCTTAACAAATTGTTGATTTTTGTATATACAAATTATATGTTATTGAAATTTACTTCAACTACTTAATTTATCAAAAATTCTGCAATGCTTTGTATATTTGTTAAGGAAAGTTTCTGAAATTTAATAAATGGAGATAATAAAGAGTGATTGTACCACCGCGATTGTACTACCACTTGCCGAAAAATCAATATCTGACACAAAACTCAACTAGTACACTTATATTAACACATTTTTGTATCTATATTTATGACACTTATCTAGGCACAATTTTTGAGGCATTATAATATTATGTGTCAAAAAAAGTGTAGCCGATTCTGTTTCGCAGATTAACAATTACCCAACAGGCAATTTTAAGTGCACAATAAAAAAAATATTGGTCACACACATAAATGTAATCTTCGAAGTGTTTTATGTTATCTCGCTTAAAAACCTGATACGTTGCTGGTGGTCTAGCAACAATATAACAATTTGTTTTTGTGGGCCAATTTTTGTTTATTTGTTTATTTTATATACCTTTATAACAACAACAAAACCTTAATAACTGCCGGTATATGTTCAAAAACCTATATGTATGTATGTATGTGCAGGTACACAAATTTGCAACCAGTTGTGTTTTTTCTATTTACTTTCTTCTTTATTTATTTTGTTAATAATCTAAACCATTTTGAGATGTGATATGAATTTTTTTTTTAATGGCACACCTGTTTTCTGCCTCTAGTTACTATACTACAGTAGTTGCTCGATTTAACGATGTACATATCAGATACTTTTCGTTGTTTATACATTGTGTAATCCATTCAATATTATCTTGGAGAACATAAGACTTATATCTATTTTTGTAAAAACACTAAAAATTTACCCATATATGTAAACTTTGAAATATCAGTGATCAGAAACCATAAAGGCCAAACTCGAGTTAGGACGAAATTTATGCCGATGAAAACCCAACTAAATTACAATTTTTCACAAAAATAATAATATTGGCAACATGTTGTAAAGGTGTGTATGTGATTCTAACACAACTATAATATGAATTATACGATCCGTAGTACTATCCAAATAACTGCACGTAGAGGGTTATTGACTTGTTTTATTCTACTTTTGATTTATTGTGCATTTTATTATTACAAAAAAAAAATCACGTTTAGCTTAGTTTTTTAAGTGAAACTATATATATGATGTTAGTTAAATTTGTATACCTCATTAGTCTGCGATGCACTGTACTCTGTTACATAGATAAAACTCAGACACGAAATAAGTATGTAGCACGTAATAATGAATTTTCGTTTTATCTTATCGTAACAAATCGATTAAAACAATTAACAATGACAATGTCGAAACATAAACATAATTTATGTGTGTGTATGTTTTTTTGTATGCTAGATAAATAATTAACGGTTTTTCATTGTACTACATTAACTAATAACAAAAAAATTATGAAAAACTGAAAATTCAAAAATGGGCCGATTTAACAAATTTTTTTTTTAAATGTTCGTAAAAATCCTGCCAAGTTATTAAGAAAAATAAATTTTGTCCACGCCCACTATTTACAATATGTTTTTTATTCTTATTCTTATTCTAAAACGCTCTATAAACAAATATTACAAAAAACTAAATTTCTTTATATATTTCGCTCTATATTGGACTATATGGAAATTATCCTAGGCTATAAACTTTTCAAACTTTTGATCCAATGGCCGCTGTGGACGTGACAAAACATTTTTAAGAGGTACACAGATAGCACTCGGCACCTGAGGTTCAAATTTGCAGACATCATATTTATTTTCGATCAGTGGGCGGCTAAACTGTATTTAAGTCCTAGAGAGATAAAATTCGATATCCAGATAGTACTCTGCAACACAATTATGTATATGCAGCCGGAATTTTAATTTTCGATCAAAGGGCGCAGTGGGCATGACAAAACTTTTTTAAGACATAGAGAGATAATATTTGATACACAGATAGTACTCGGCAATCAAGGTACAAATTACAAAAATTAATTATTTAAAAATGCTTGGCGCCCATACAAAAAATTAAAATTAATTATCTTTATTAAAAACATTTGAACGTAATTATTATATTGTGGATTATACTGTATGGGAGCACCCTTAGTAGGTTAAGATAGGGGGTAGGTATGTTCGGTAAAAATGTTAGGAGGGAAATACTAGTGGTAGTAGGTCATACATTTTAGGAGATAACACGGAAGCGGCGAAAATTTACGTTGGAGTCAAAAATGTCCAAAGGGGAAATGTATCACTTAAATAACCATAAAAAACAATATTCGCTTCGTGTCGTTCGAACATAAAATACTATCTCGTCGGGTAATAGGTTGCACGGATCGAAACAAATTTTGATGTTCTCGAATAGTTTTTGGACAAACTACAAAACTGCGAGGAGTGCACACCAATTTTTTTTTCGACCCTATCTAGTGATTTTAGTTCAAATCTTATGTTGTTGTTGTTGTTGTAACAGCTGGTGGTTAGCTGGGGTGATAATTCTTTATACCGATTTTCAATTTATCGGCACTCGATCGGGCATATAATCCGATTATCATACGATCATTGTTGGCAACTCTGTTTCGTTCCTTTGTAGATAACAAGGTTTGTGTCAAGGATTGTTAGGTGTTGTTGTTGTGAGTTGTAACCGCCAAATTTTAGCAGAGATGGCGCCAGCTGGCTTGTCGATTTATATGAGATTTTGATAAATCATTTTCCTATTTCCTTGGTCCTTGCGCAATCTGTATTTTTGTAGTGGAAGCGTCTAGGCTGAGTTTTGTTGGCTGGAGAACTCGAAAGTATTTGAAAAGTAATTAATTTTTCATCGATGTTGATTTGGCCAGTGCCCCGGTCGGGAATCGAACCCTGCACCTTCGGATTGCTAGTCTACGTCGCTTCCACTGAGCTATCGAGACCACTCAAATCTTATGTTAGCGAGATTAGTTAGATTCAGTCAAGTGAGCTACGCTGACTGATAAATACTTGGCAAGTCGAAAATTTGTAATATGTAAGTAGAGCATAAATGCCCTATGTAATAAAACAGTGGGCTGGAATGAAATTAATAATTCCATAAAAAAATTTTAGAAATAAAATCCCCTCAAATAAATGAAACATTTGCAATCAACAATGTAAGCTGAATATACTATAAATTGATATTTTTCACGATTAATCCATAATTTGTTATTAATTTGATGATACATTTTCATTAATTTAATACAAAAAAATGCATTGTAATTGTACCGCTGTTTTATTAACTTATTCTTCTGCTGATATTTTACCACAATATTCAATAAGGCAACGAAAGCACTTTTTAATCACTAAGATTAACAATAAACCGAAAAACAGTGAACATTGTCAATGTATATAGAGATTGATCGTTGTGTACCTACCTACCCTAAATAGTAATTCGATTTTTAAATCAATATCTTATCGTTAAACTTAAGAACACGTCACTTTTTACTTGATATTCGTAGCACAAGAGCAAATTTATATCTGCCGTCTCAACTTGAAATACATATATTTTTAAACAGTTTAATTAACTGTGTATATTATCACGTATTCAAAATTATGGCATTAAAAAAATCTTATCATCTCTTTAAAATTCTCAAACGTCACCTTATGCAAATTAATATATGTACATATTCAAATAATTATGTTTTCTATATCAGTTTATGGTCTATTTTCTATATATTTTTGTTCTTGTTGTTGTTTTTTTTTTTTGCACAACCAAACTCATAAAAATTTAAATATTTCATTGTACATAACTAAGCGTACGAACGAACAGCAGCATCTCAATGTTTGTATACGTAATATACACACACACACACTACATATATGTGCTCATCAATAAAAAACAACAGATCACCCCTATATAGAATGCCAGCCAGACGGACAGTTCAACCACCAGCACCAGTCACAGTCACTGCCGTCACTTTCAACATCATCACATATCACTGCCATTATTTAATTGTCTTAAAAATCCACCAACACTACTAACCTTATGTGTTCGTTTGTTTGTTTTCACGTTCTAATGAAAAATCACGTCACAATAATCACAATTTTTTTTTTTCACAAATATTTTTTTTTTCACACAAATAATTTTGGTCTTCACACTGGAAGCGACAAAATGAAACTGAACGTTTTTCTAATCCAAAACTATGAAAGAAAACTTTGTGCCTTTGGCTAGGCCACCAAGAATAACGACGAAATGAACCGAAACCGAAACAAACTCGACTAACCAACGATCCAACCGAATACAACAGCGGCGATCGGTTCTATGAGATACTGCAGACATGGCCGTAATATGGCACGCGTGCGGAGAGATTTGTGTCATTCGCAGAGTGGTCGAACTTCTGCTTCTATTTTAAGATAAGATAAGAAATTACGTCTTATGTTCTCTTTTCCGTTAAAAGAAAACTAAATTTTTAAGATAAGAGATTTGCGAGACTAAGTATGCAACGAGTCCAACTACGGCGTATGCGGCGGGGGCGTGCACCCCACCAATTAGACCCAAAATTTGCGCTCTAATTTTATTTTCACTTTGGGGTGTATTTTCGTCTGGCCTAGTTTCCTAGCGCCGTTAATGATACCCAAAAATAAATTTAAAACGATTACACAGTGCAACACACTTTTTCGGGGGTGAACCAAACAAATATCAAACGATAGCATTTGACCTCAGTAACAAAACCCAAAACTATATTTTGCTCGACTACGTCACAAATTTTGAAAAAAGAATATGAAAAATCATCTGTACAAATACGTTTGCGTATTTCATGTCTTCGGAGACCTATATTAAAACAATCAGGGGAATATTTTCTCGGAACATTTTAACCCTCTAATTCCCACCCGTATGGGACATTTTTGGACCAATTTTGAAAAACTGTTTAAAATTCAACATCGAACGGAGGTCAAGTCTTAGAATCTTCGAAAGATATATTCTCCTAAAAATTTCACTAAAAGTCACCGAAGTTAAATAGCCTCTATGAGTCAAAGGTTCCAAAATAAAATCAAAATGAAGTGTTACTGAAATGTTAAAAAGACTATTTTTGAGAAAACAGCAACACACCTTTTGGGAGTGAACCAAATCAATGTCAAACGATCGCATTTGACCTCAGTAACAAAACCCTAAACTCCATTTTGCTCGACTACGTCACATTTTTTGTTTACAGTGGTTTCAAGTTCGATTTTTTTGGTCAAAAGTCAAATAAAAGAAAATGAAATATCATGTGTAAAAATAGATTTGGTATAGTTCATGTCATCGGCGACCTACATTAAAATTTTCCGGGGAATAATTCCTCGGAACATTTTAACCCTCTATCTACCACCCATAGTATGCATTTTGTGAAATTTGACTTTTAAGCTGTTTTTCAAAATACATCCTAGGTTGTCCCATACGGGTAGGAGCTAGAGGGTTCAAATGTTCTGATGAAATATTCAAATTGTACCATAGTGTTATTTAACAAATCGTTAGTGTATTTAAATTTTTCTTTTTGGTACAATAAAAGCACTTTTGTGCTACAATAAACATAAGTTTTGGTACATAAAGGTACTTTTTGGTACAATAAATGTACTTTTTGGTACAATTAACGAACTATTTGGTACAATAATGTGTACTTTTCGGAACTATAAAAGTACATTTGGGTACAATAAATGATGCAATAAATATTATTTTTGGTACAATAAATTGTACGTTTTAGAAGAATAAAAATACTTGTTGCTAAAGTTAACTTATTGTCACAATAAAAGTACTTTTTAGTACAATAAATTCTAAATATTTGTATAAGAAAAGTACTTTTTGACACAATAAATTATATTTTTTAGTACAATAAACATTACTTTTTGGTACACTAAAAGTACTTTTTGGTATAAAAAAGTATACTTTTTTGTATAAGAAAAGTACTTTAACTTACAATAAGTTATATTTTTAGTACAATGAATATACTTTTGGTAAATTGTACTTTTCAATGACAGAGCCCTCTCTCGACGAACAAAACTCCAGCTATACCAGATACTGGTTCTACCTGTCTTAATGTATGGCTTAGAATCCTGGCTTATGACACAAGCGGATGAATCGGTTCTGGCGGTATTCGAAAGAAAAATACTCCGTAAAATATATGGGCCCATCATCGTTAACGGAGAGTATCGGCGTCGTATGAATCATGAGCTGTACGAGCTGTACACTGACATTGACGTGGTCAAACGTGGTCAAAGGTGCAACGGTTGCGTTGGCTAGGTCATGTTGTACGCATGGACGAAATGCTCCAGCTCGAAAAGTCTTCGACAATGAACTCGATGGACGGCGCAGAAGAGGGCGACCAAAACTCCGTTGGAAAGACCAGGTTACTGAGAACCTTACTGAACTCGGTGTGACTAACTGGAGAAGAAGCGCAGAAGATCGAGGCGATTATAATATTTTTCTACGTGCGGTATATAATCCACTGGGATTGCATAGAAGTACCAGCTAAGTAAGTAAGTAAGTAAAGTAAATTGTACTTTTCGGTACTATAAAAGTTCTTTTGGGTACAATAAATAATACATTTTGGTACAATAAATAATACTTTTTGGTTAACTGAACTTTTTGTCACAATAAATGTGCTTATGGTACATTAAAAGTTATTTTTGGTACAATTAATTGTACGCTAAAACTAAATTTTGGTACAATAAATTGTACCTATTTGTATAAGAAATGTACTTTCAGTTACAATAAATTATATTTTTAAGTACAATAAATACACTTTTGGTACAACAAAATGCGCTTTTCGGTACTATAAAAGTACATTAGGGTACAATAAATATTAGTTTTTGATACAATAAAAGTACTTTTTGGTGCAATAAATTATATATTTAAGTACAATAAATATACTTTTCGCACAATGAATTGTACTTTTCGTTACCATGAAAGTACATTTGGGTACAATATATAATACTTTTTGGTACAATAAAAGTACTTTTTGGGACAATAAATTGTACTTTTTTGTATAAGAAAAGTACTTGTAGTTTCAAAAACTTATGTTTTTAGTTCAATAAATATACTTTTGATACAATAAATTATACTTTTCGGTACTATTAAAGTACAATTGGTTACAATATATAATAATATTTGGTACAATATAAATACTTTTTGGTAAACTGAACTTTTTGTTACAATAAAAGTACCTATTTGTACTTAAGAAGTTATTTTTGATACAATTAATTGTACATTTTGGCACAATCAATATTACTTTTTGGTGCAATAAATTGTACATATTTGCATAAGAAAAGTGTTTTTAGTTACAATAAATTATATTCATTAGTACAATAAATATATTTTTGGTACAATAAATTGTACTTTTTGGTACACTAAAAGTACTTTTTGGTACAAAAATTTTACTTTTTTGTATAAGAAATGAACTTTTTGTCACAATAAATGTACTTTTTGGTACATTAAAATTTAATTTTGGTACAATTAATTGTACTTTTTGGTACATTAAAAGTACTTTTTGGTACAATAAATTGTACTTTTTTGTGAAAGAAAAGTACTTGGTTACAACGAATTATATTTTTTAGTACAATAGTTATACTTTTGGTACAGTAAATTGTACTTTTCGGTACTAAGTACATTAGGGTACAATAAATTTAACTTTTTGGTACTCTAAAAGTACTTTTGGTACAAAAAATTATACTTTTTTGTATAAGAAATGTACTTTTAGTTACAATAAATTATATGATTTAGTACAATAAATATACTTTTGGTACAATAAATTGTACTTTTCGATACTATTAAAGTACATTTGGGTGCAATAAATAATACATTTTAATACAATGTACTAAATACTTTTTGGTAAACTGAACTTTTTGTCACAATAAATGTACCTATTGGTACTTAAGAAGTTACTATTGATACATTTAATTGTACATTTTGGCACAATCAATATTACTTTTTGGTACAATAAATTTTACATATTTGTATTAAAAAAATTGTTTTTTGTTACAATGAATTATATTTTTTAGTACAATAGTTATATTTTGGTGCAGTAAATTGTTCTTTTCGGTACTATATAAGTTCATTAGGGTACAATAAATATTACTTTTTTGTACACTAAAAGTACTTTTTGATACAAAAATTATACTTTTTTGTATAAGAAATGTACTTTTAGTCACAATCAATTATATTTTTTAGTACAATAAATATTTTTTTTGGAACAAAAATTTTACTTTTTGGTACATTAAAATTCAATTTGGTACAACATAAATAACACTGTGCTACACACAAAATATACAGGGGTTCTCATGTAGCATTTCTGTTAGACTTGAGTCCATAGAGTAAAGTGATACTTTCAGTTTTTCTCGGTCACTTCATTAAGTAATGTTTTTATAGCAAACTAGCTGACCCGGCAAACGTTGTTCTGCCATACAATTTTGGACCCAGAAAACTTAATGTCACTGCAAGGTAACGCCTTCATATAAGCTCCAGGTTAAAAGTAAAACACAAGGTGTTTTATTTGAATTTAATCGAAATCAATGAAGAGCGATCTAATAAACAATGTTTTTCGATTTGTTTTCCAGAGTAAAAAAAAAACAATGTATACGGTGTGCCAACACGCGAACAGGCAACGTACAGCTGACCTTGTGAAAAGCATGGATATTCGAGACTGATTGATTGTCTTCGCAAAAGCTAATCGGATGGGGAGTTGATTTCGCTTGAATTTGGATGGGAAGATCGGCTAGAATAATAATAGGAATAGGTGGGTAAGGACTTCCTCTCCTTTGAATTTGACCTTGATGAATGTCGCTTTAATCACATTGATCATCAGTTTCTTGACGGACAACCACGTACCGTGGCTCAATTTCGGATGATTCAGATTCCGAAAAATGCTTATGATCGATCCCACCTTCAGCTGTAAATTATGCGGCTGAATTCCTGGCACATCTAGGGAGTTAACAAATTTTGTCGGATATTTGGTCGCCTCATTCTCGTTGGTCACGCTATCAACGGATTTTTATGAATGCAGTTCTCCATTGATTCTACTTTGAGTAAAAACATTAGAGCTATCGACGTCCTTTCGAAAGACGCAACCAAATGT
Source organism: Muscina levida (assembly GCA_964034835.1). Classification (NCBI taxonomy): domain Eukaryota; kingdom Metazoa; phylum Arthropoda; class Insecta; order Diptera; family Muscidae; genus Muscina; species Muscina levida. The sequence continues at coordinate 11,919,737 of OZ035882.1, read as the reverse complement.
TTTGAAATTTGGCACGATTTAATATTTCCCCAAAACTACTTACGGTATTGCAAATGGGCTACATGGCCCGCCCCTTCTGGCACCTCCCATACAAATACATCATTCCGCCCACTTTAGAAATCGAGTAAAATTACACAAGGGAACAAAATTGAACTTTTTGAGTGTTGTTTGGAATTCTATAGCTGTTTTTTACTAATTTAAGGTCGCTGATTTCGAATCTAATCTCCATTTTTCTCCATCAGCTCGAATTTTTAAGTTACAGGTACTAATCGTATTTTCGCCTATTTTCCAAAAAATTATAGTTCAAAAAATCATAATTTTTTTTTCATAAGCCGGATTTTAAAATTTTGTTTTTTTCTTTTATGATATCGTTGTTACCTTTGAAAAAAATCAAATTTTTTAATATCACAAAAAAAATGACTGAGTAAAGGCTCTTTTATTCAAAAAAAAAAATTACAAAAAAAATTACACATTTTAATTTTCTTCACGCTGAAAGTTAATCGGTTGGGGGCAAATTGTTCTTTTTATTAGCTTTATTGGATATGATATTAAAGTAGCTTTCTAAAACATGTATGTACGTAATAATCGATTGAAAATTTAATCTCCATTTTTCTCCATCAGCTCGAATTTTTAAGTTACAGGTACTAATCGTATTTTCGCCTATTTTCCAAAAAATTATAGTTCAAAAAATCATAATTTTTTTTTCATAAGCCGGATTTTAAAATTTTGTTTTTTTCTTTTATGATATCGTTGTTACCTTTGCTAAGTTCGGTGATAACAGATTTTTCGAATTTTTTTGTTTCTACCCAAAAAAAATTAAAATTTTGTATTTTTAAAAATCATGACAAATTTGAAAATTTATTTATAGTTTAATTTATAGTTTTGCCTCCTATTACAATATTAATTAACTGACCAAATTTAATTAATCGGCAAGTTTCAAATTGGAAGTTAAGGGAGAAATATTAATTTTCCAAAAATAGGTCATTTTGTATGGGAGGTACCAGAAGGGGTGATCCGATATAGTGCAAATTCATTCCTGATTCATATTTTCATAACCGTAAAACTTACGCATAGTTTGACTGAATTCAGTGTACTTACAAAAAAGATATGTATGTAAGACTATTGGGGTGAGTTCGGTCATTTGTATGGGAGGTACCAGAAGGGGTATGGCAACGGTTTCGGTTTTTTAGGGTTTGTCTACTTTTGCAAGATAAATAAACTGACCAAATTTAAATATCCTCCGGTTGTCTGTTTATCAGCTATCGAAAATATATTAATTATCCAAAAATAGGTAATTTTGTATGGGAGGTACCAGAAGGGGTGGGGCTATTCCGCCCATTTACAATCCCATAAATTCGTTTCGAAAAATATTAATACTGATAAATTTTCATAACGATCCGTTAAGGTTTGCTCGAGTTACACTTTCACAAACATATTGATAAATTTTATTTCTGTATGGAAATCGCGATTTTAGTAAATTTAGTTATCTCAGTAAATTGTTGACAAAATCAAAAGTTGTGCACAGATTTCAATGAAATAAAGCTCATTTGATTCAAACTATATTAAGCTAAATGTTTTAAGACCAACACTGTGATTTTTGTTGCATTATTTTTTTTTATGAATTTTTAAAAAACTAAATTTTTTTTTTTTGTAAAATTTTTGTATTTTTTTTTAAACTACAACGATATCTCTGAAACAACTGGGCCAAATTAAAAACAATGTAGGCACGGGTTAAAGATAATTTTGTTGACGAGTTTAAGTTTTTTTTTTAATTGAATATGGTAAAACCGTTTTCAAGTTATTTAAATATTTGTAGTGGAAGTACCTTAGTTTTGAAAATAACGGTATATCGCGAAAAGTCGAGCTGATACGAAAAAACCAAGTACAGATTTGGATTCAGCGTCCCAAATTACCTTAAAAACAATATTCAATTCTTTAACAACAAATACCTTGTTCCCTTGTGTTATCAATACACCCAACGGATTCGTACCCAAATTCTGTACTTAGTAAAGCTATAACAGGATAAAGTTTCGGAAAATAATTAAAGTCTAACCACGCCCCTTCCGGTAGCTCTCATACAAATGTACCTTTCCGCCCACTTTTAAAATGGAGTAATAATATCAATAAATCTATTAGTAAATCTATAGCAGGATACAGTTTTTGAGAAAAAAAATTGGAATTCTAGCCACGCCCCATCTGGTACCTCACATACACATCTGGTACCGCCCGCTTTAGAAATCGATTAGTATTATAAATAGACCTAACGCAATCGTGCCCAAATTCTGTATTTAGTAAAGTTCAAGCAGGAAAAAGTTTTACAGAAGAAATCTGGAAGTTTAGACACGCCCGTTCTGGTACCTGCCACACAAATGTACCACTCCGCCCACTTTAGAAATCGAGTAATAATATCAGTATAATAGAAAATTTTTTGTTGTACTGAGGGTGACTGGAACTTTCTTACTGGTTTTAAGCTTGTTTGTTTGCACCTTATAGGGACTACAGCTTCCTGACATTTGTATGGCATTAAACCGTCAATCATAAATGTAAAATGGGATATTAACTATTAACAATTCTTGGCACGCCTTACGTAAGAGTTAAACCATCCCTGATATGGACACTTTCAGTAACAGTAGATTTTCCATTAGACATATATTTGATAAGATGAGCGAGAGTAGTGTGAGTTGTTTGTTGATGGTGGTGATTGTGAGAAAATAAATGAATCTGGGGGGAAATTGCCGATCTCGATATGAAAACACACACCAAGTGAGTACGATTGTGCTAGTAGTTTCAACGAATTTTCTTATGCTTCACATATGGTTGTGCGGAATGTTGTTGTTGCTTTTGCTGCTGTTTACGTTTGATTGGAATCAAAATAAAAATCAGCTGTTTTGGAGATTTTCCATATTTGAAGCGGTGGTGCGTTTTAACCACATACCTTTTACTATCTATTAGATAATTCGATGCAAAATTCATATTGCAAACAAACAGTACACTCAGCCACATTAATGACAATTTTAAAAATATTTTGAAATCAAAGTAAAGTTTAAAAATAGTCAATATTTAAAAACACACACCGAAAATATGATTTTATTTTTAATAATATTTTTTGTATTATATAAAATAGTCCTTTATTCAAAAATATAAAGATATATTTGTATGAGTAGTTTGATGGCTCAATTGCTGCTCTATATACCTACACAAAATCATATTGTGTGTTTATTTTTTCTTCATTGTCTTTTTCTCTTCGTTGGCCTTAACGACTTTCACTGGTTTCTCTTTAGCGCCACCCTTCTTCTTCTGGGAAGCTTTTGCTAATGCCTGATCCCTCTTTTTCTTTTGCCTTAATAGGCGACGCCACCAACGTTGTAGACGTCGCGCTGCCAAGTTATCGAAAAATCGTCGAATTTTAGCTTCGCATTCTCGTTCGCGTTGTCGCACTATTTCATCGTAATTGGAATATTCACGATTGTATTCAATCAAAAATTCATCGTACTCAAGTTTCAGTTGATCGTATTGCTCGATGACATACAATTCCTCAGTATTCTTGTCTCGCATAACTTGATCGTATTTCTTGATGAGCAATTCCAATTGGGATTGATATTTATTTCTGAAAGAGAAAGATATAATAATTAAAAAAGAGACAGAAAAAAAAGATATTAAACAAGAACATATTTTTGTACCCTCATCCTACGGGTAGGAGGAGTGTAACACATAGAAGGAGTCACTTTAGACCCTAGGTATCTTTTAAAAAAATTCCATTCATGACTTTTTAAATCGTTTGAGCCATGTCCGTCTGTCTGTCCGGCTGGTACGCACGATACATTTCGAAAGACGAAACCAAATGCTTTGAAACTTTGCACGAGTTAATATTTCCCTAAAACTACTTACGGTATTAAAAAAGGAAAAAGGTTACGCCCTTTCTGGTACCTCCCATACGAATGTACTATTCCGCCCACTTTAGAAATCGAGTAATAATATCAATACATCCAACGCGATCGTTCCCAATTTCTATATTTAGTAAAAATATAACGGGATAAAGTTTTGGAGAAAAAACTGAAAGTCTATCCATGCCCCTTTTGGTACCTCCCATACAAATCCACCATTCCGCCCACTTTAGAAATCGAGTAATAATATCAATACATTTAGTAAAACTATAGCAGGACAAAGTTTTATAAAGGGTGATTTTTTAAGAGCCATAGGAAAGTTTTTAAAAAAAAAACACACACATAAAATTCAAATCTTTATTTGAATCGATAGTACGGTCCATATAATTTAATGTTTGAAGATTATTTCAAGCAAATGTTGACCGTGACTGCGCCTCAAATGGTCCATCCACTTAGTCCAATTTTGGCATACTCTTTCCAACATTTCGGCCGGTATCTCATGAATCAATGCTTCAATGTTTTCTTCCAATGCTTCAATTAAAGCGGGCATGTGTCTATAGACATGAGCTTTAACATAGCCCCACAAAAAATAGTCTAAAGGCGTTAAATCACATGATCTAGGCTGCCAATTGACCGGTCCCGAACGCGAAATAAAATGTTCACCGAACTCGCCTCTCAATAAGTCCATTGTTAAGCGTGCTGTGTGGCATGTGGCACCTTCTTGTTGAAACCACATGTCATGCAAGTCAAGCTCTTGCATTTTGGGCAAAAAAAAGTTGTATATCATCGCACGGTAGCGCTCACCAGTCCCAGTTACATTACGATTCGCATCATCTTTGAAGAAGTACGGTCCAATGATGCCACAAGCCCATAAACCGCACCAAACTGTGGCTATTTCTGGATGCATTGGTTGGACTTGCAATGCTTCTGGCTGATCTTCAATCCAAAATTGACAATTCTGCTTATTAACGTACCCATTGAGCCAAAAATGATCTTCGTCGCGGAACACTATATTTCGAAAAAAAAATCGAACTTCGGCCAACTTTCCAAGAGCCCATTCACCAAAAATTCTACGTTGCGGTAGGTCGTTCGTTTTCAATTCTTGCACCAGCTGTATTTTGAAACGCTTCACACCTAAATCCTTCCGCAAAATTGTCCACGTTGTTGAGTAACAGAGGCCCAATTGCTGCGAACGGCGACGAATCGATAATTGATGGTCATCATTAACACTGCCCGATACAGCTGCGATATTTTCTTCACTTCGCACTCTACGTAACCGTATTGGTGGTTTAATGTCCAACAATGTAAATTTGGTGCGAAATTTAGTCACAATAGCCCGACTAGCCGCCTCAGTGGGTCGATTAAACTGACCATAAAATGGAAGAAGCGCGCGATGAACTTTCTTAACAGAGCACGCATTTTGATAATAAAATTCAATAATTTGCAAGCGTTGTTCGTTTGTTAGACGATTCATGGTTAAATTATTGACCAAACTGAAGATGTTTGACAGTGAAACAAAACACGAAACGTGCGTCAGATGTTTAAACGAGTGTGGCCAAAAAGAAATAGCTCAAAAATCACACTTAAGAAAAAAACTGGAAGTCTAGCCACGACCCATCTGGTACCACTCATACAAATGTACCTCCGCCCACTCTAGAGATGGAGTAATACTATCAATACGCTCGACACGATCGTGCCCAAGTTCTGTATTTAGTAAAGCTATAACAGGATAAAGTTTTGAAGAAAAATTCTGGAAGTCTAGACATGCCCCTTCTGGTACCTTTCATACAAATGTATCACTCCGCCCACTTTGGAGATGGAATAAAAATACCAATACTCTCGACACGAACTGCCCAAATTCTGTGTTTTGTTTCGTTAAGTACAAAGTTTTGGAGAAAAAACTGGAAGTCTAGCCACGACCCATCTGGTACCACTCATACAAATGTACCATTCCGCCCACTCTAGAGATGGAGTAATAATATCAATACACCCGATGCTATCGTGCCCAAATTCTGTATTTGGTAAAGCTATAACAGGATAAAGTTTTGGAGAAAAATCTGGAAGTCTAGACACTCCCCTTCTGGTACCTTCCATGCAAATGTACCACTCCGCCCACTTTGGAGATGGAATAAAAATACCAATACTCTCGACACGAACTGCCCAAATTCTGTGTTTTGTTTCGTATCACTCGGCCCACTTTAAAAATCGAGTAATAATATCACTGCTATTTTCTTACAGATTTTTTTTTTTTTGCTTTTGTCACTGCCTTTTTTCTTTATAAATTTACCGCTCAATTTCAAAAAGCGCCTGTAAGCAATTTATTGACTACTAGTTGAAGTGTGTCTGTATAATCGTGTGTTACGTATAGGTTTCTATACCTCTCATCCAAGTGCAGAAGATTTTTTCTACTAACACAATTTTCGCTTACTTTTCATCTCTTATGATTTTCTCTTGCTTCAAATCAATTTTCAACTTGCTCTCGTAATTGTAACGAGCTTTTTCATATTCCTCATTGAGTTCCTTTTGTTGTACAGAAGCTGCATTGCTAAGTTTATGCATTTCACGATTAGATTTTACACTGTAAATATACACAATAAGTATATTTAAATTAGCAACATACTTCGAATAAAACTTACATTTCTGCAGACACATGTATTTGATTGTCACGCTGGCGTTCAAACAATTCATCTTCCATATCTTTAATGGCACCAGTTTTAGCAGCCGTCTTCCATTTTTTATTCAATTTTCGTTGTTCGATTTTTGTCATGATAGCTGAAAAAAAATAAGTTTGATAATGGTTAAATTTTTTTTAAAACATTTTTGTAACTTACCCTTTATCTCCCTTGTGACCTGTTCATTGCTAGTATATACTTCATGCAAATGCTTCTCCTTGGCTAATTCGAATAGAGCAGTTTGACGGAAATGATCTTGAGCAATTTCTAAAAGCTGGGAAAATGTCTCGAGTATAGTTTTCTCATCGTTGGTAATATCGTCCAACCAATGAGGCAACAAATCTAGCAATTTATAATTCTCATGAATGTAATCGATGATGTTAATAAGTTGGTGATTGGGCTTGACTGGAGGTTCAAATGATTGGTTTTTCTGAAAAAATGGAAAAATATATAAGGGACAAAAAAAGATGCTGAATATCCGTTTTTATTGTCGCTCATATGGCCATCTAACGAAACAGTAAGTTTACGAAACAGTAATAGGGGACTTCCTCTTCTTGCACATGTTGTGCTTACTCGTTGTAATACTGTATAAACAAACCAGTAAGAAAGTTTCAGTCGGGCAACCCGACTTACATATACCATCACCCTCAGCAAAACAAAAAAAAATCGATTATATTGATATTATTACTCCATCTCTAAGGTGGGCGGAAAGGTACATTTGTATGGCAGGTACCAGAAGGGGCGTGTCTAGACTTCCAATTTTGTTTCCAAAACTTTATCCTGTTTTAGCTTAACAAAATACAGAATTTGGGCACGATCTTGTGAGTGTATTGATATTATTACTCCATCTCTAAAGTGGGCGGAGTGATACATTTGTATGAGAGGTACCAGAAGGGGCGTGACTAGACTTCTAGATTTTTTCTCTAAAACTTTATCCTGCCTGAACTTTACTCAATACAGAATTTGGGCACGATCACGTTAGGTATATTAATAATATTAATCGATTTCTAAAGTGGGCGGTACCAGATTGGGCGTGGCTAGACTTCCAGTTTTTTTTTTCTTAAAAACTGTATACTGCTGTAGCTTTACCAAATAAAGAATTTGGGTACGATCGCGTTGGATTTTTTGATATTTTTACTCCATCTCTAAAGTGGGCGGAAAGGTACATTTGTATGGGAGGTACCAGAAGAGGCGTGGTTAGACTTCCAATTTTTTTTCCAAAACTTTATCCTGTTAAAGCTTTACTAAGTACAAAATTTGGGTACGATCCCGTTGGGTGTATTGATATTATTACTCGATTTCTAAAGTGGACGGAATGATGTATTTGTATGGGAGGTACCAGAAGGGGCGGAGCCATGTAGCCCATTTGCAATACTGTAAGTAGTTGTGGAGAAATATTAACTCGTGCAAAAAGAAGATTTGGTTGCGTCTTTCGAAAGTTATCGTGCGTACCAGCCAGACAGACGGACATGGCTCAAACGCCTTAAAAAGTCATGAATCGAATTTGGTTCAAAGAAACTTAGGGTCTAAAGTGACTCCTTCTATGTGTTACACAATTGGGTCGTATCAAATGATATATACCCTCATCCCTAAGGGTGATGGTATAAAGATACTATATTTTCGATGTATCTCCAGAAAATATGAGTTATGTTAGTTGGTCATACGAGCGAAAATTTTAATGTATCGCTTATTTACTGAAAGACTGTTTTAACTTAAAAATTGATTTTTAAGTTAATTAATTATATAATTATATAATTTTTCATCTTTGATAGACATTTTACACAGTTATAAGTATACTCGATGTTTTAACCTTAAGTTTTTTTTCTTTTCCCACAATTCTGGAGTAAATTTTAAACTTTAAACACTATTCTAACCAAATCGAAATTTTTCAATTACAACAGTCTTTTAGCGAATGGGGACTACATTGGTATATCTTTAAAAATGTATGTATTTTTATGTTATTAATCCTTTTCCATCTTACCCTTTGCTGCCGGTATTCCATAACCAATTGCGAAACTTTTTCAAATTGAGTATCTTGCAGATAACTAGACAACGTCTTGGGATTTTCGAATATATGGGGGAATATTAAAGAGATTTTTAGTTTCTCATAGGTTTCTTTCAAGATTGTAAAAATGATTCCGATATGATAATCACGCAAATTTGATTGTGTAGCAACTGATGGGATGGAAGTAGAGTTTTAAAAACCAATGTTAATAACCATTGGCTGAATTTAATATATTTACCGGATACATCGCTGCGATTGTGATGGGATTGCGTTGCAGGATTTGGTTTTGAATTATTGTGCGGGGGCATTGATAAAGAATGGACTACTCAATGCGACTACAAAAGAATATGGTAATGTATATTATTTTCAGAATTGAAATTAAATAAATGTCAGAAAAGTTTAGGATTGCCTATTCAAGGTTAATATTTTGCCGTCTACAACTAAATATCGTCAACTGAAATGCCCCAAAGACGTACGGCCTTATTCATAAAAAATTTCTAAAGTAGGTATGAAGCGTTCTCTAGCTAAAGCATTTTTTAGCTCTAATAAGAAATGTGTATTTGTTTTTTGTTAGTCGATCTTACAGTACATTATATTAATTTACGTTAAGTGTATCGAAATGATACAACCAATTCGGCTCAAGATCAGAAAAGTGTTCTTTATTTATTGTTTGTTATTTTTGGTCAAATTCAGTGTGTCTCGCACTAGGATGACGCGTTGCGAACTCCATGACGAGTTCATCTTCAGACCCCTTTGTGACGAACTGATGCACAATGGTACATCATCAGCTGTATATATATCTACAATTATGCCAAACGTATGCATGTGAAGTAGATATCAGCCGAAAATGTATTCATAAACGTTTTTTTTATCAGTGGCAACGCCGCACAGTGGCACCGCCCCATACATTTCTTGGAAAAAATAGAAGGAGTGGTCGTACAGCAATGACATTTTGTAGAAACACTTCTCTAGGCTAAATTAAGAAATTTTGAAAAAATCTTTGAAAACCGCCTACTGCCACACCCACCTTTCATATAACTGCACTTGCCAAAATTTTTATTTTTGGACCTAGGTACGCGAAATTTGTTACACTTCATAATTGAGTTTTCCTTATGAAAAAAAATTTAACATATTGGGGATGCCACGCCTACTTTAGATTTTACGCCCATTAAAAGTTGTAGATTTTAGGTGTTTTTCTTTCCTGTCTAGAATCATATGAAAATTTCATATAAGTTATGAAATGTTAAATTTTATTCAAAAGTTAAACATGTTTTGTCTCCATACAAAAGAAGAGAATATCCCCAACAACCCTCCTCGAAAGATATTAGCCTTAAAATACACCGAAAATATCGCACAAATACATGCAATAAAATCGATGTTACTAAAAGGGACGGTATTTGGCGGTAAATTTTTTTTTCTTAATTGAAAGTACAGACTCGGACCTTTAACTTTTGCATCAAAAAGTGAAAAGTTGATATTTTTTAGTATAATTTTTGATAAATTATAATAACACAATGCAACAAATTTTTGATCCCGGCTTCTAAATAGTTGATCCTTATGTAAAATTTCATGCTGAATTCAAATCTGCTCTCAGATATTTGGAAAGTAGAACAGTTTTTGAGATATGGTCAAATTTCCATTTTTAGTGTTTTGAAAAAAGGTAGGTCTACTAAAATGCCATTTTCTCTAGTTTTTGTTCACCGATGTCACCAAACTGTGACCAAAATAAAAGATAATAAAATTATTTCTTAAAAAAACAATAGTTGTTTAAAATCTAATCACAAATGACGAAGTTATGGCACTTCAAAGTTTGATTTTTGTTAAAATTTTGAAGATTTTTCAAGTTTTCGCTGCCTTTAATTAAGTTTGTTTCCGTATCTCAAAAACTGTTCTACTTTCCACATATCTGAGAGCAGATTTGAATTCAGCGTGGAATTTTACATTAAAATATATTATTAAATGTCCCGGATACAGAAACTTTTGAAATTTTGTGACATAGTGTAATTAGTTTACTTTTCCAATTTCAATAATTTTTTTGTTTATAAAAGAGTAAGCGCTATATTTTCACTAAAAAATAAAACAAAAGCCATAGATATAAACTTACACACAAAAAAAGTTCTTTATTTGGACAATAATTTTAATCTAATTTCATTGAATAAATTTCCGTTGACTTCTGTTAGTTTTTTTAACTACAAAATTTCACTTTTCATAAAAAACTTTGTTGAATTATTCTTATCCAAATATTTCTTTACAAAACCACATCATTAAAATTTTGAAATTGCATAGTTGAAAAACACTATTTTTTCCACAGAAATGCCACTGTGCGCCGACTGTTTATTAATGATGTATAAAAAGAAGCTTTATAATCGAATACAAAAGCTTTTTAATCGGTTACCAAACATTTATTTGCACATATAATAACTATGAACATAATTGTAGCTCAAATTCACATTAACTACAATTCTCATGACGGTTAAAAAGACGTTAAAGTAAAAATGACATTTAAATATTGCATTTTCCTTTCCACATGTTAAAATAATAATCGGATACCGATTACGTTGTTTCCTTGTTTTAATTGTTTTTACATCACGAATATTATTTCATTATTTACAAAATATTTTTGAAGATATATTTGTCAAAATGGAATTCATGAATGAAAAGTGTCTTTTTATATACTTTTCCATGTGCGGAACGATTATGAAGACAATTTCCTACACAATGAATACATGCAACGGCTCTTTCTCATATTAAAAATGGCGAAAAATGCAAAATAAAGATCTCAAATTCATAAATATACAATAAATTGTACAAACGTCAAGTTATAGCATGCTTAAAGTAGGGAGAACCCTACTTTAACTTATTGAAGATGTGAATCGTTTATGAATACTATTTTCTCGAAATTTGCTAAAAAAAAATGGTTTATAAACCTCTTATAACTTTTTATGAATAAGGCCGGTAACCTTCAAGAAGTAAAAAATCGATTTTTTACTATTGTTAACTAGGCGAATCTACATGCCCCCACAATCAAAAAAAAAAAGTTGTAGCCCATATGGCATTATGAAAAATGTCCCATATGCAAAATGCTCCAAAAAATTCAAATTGGGCGAGAAAAAAATTGAAAAATTCCCCAAAACTCAAGCAAGAAAATCTCCCCAATAATTTTGAAAAATATCCTACATAATTTATGAAAAATACACCAAAAAACATTCTTCTAAACAAAAGGCGGGGTGGGCCTCAATTCTTACCAGAATTTGGTATTATTACATACTCAATTTCTGTGGATGGAATGGAAAATTTACATGGGAAGTACCAGAAGGAGCGTGGCTGAACTTCCATGATATTTTTTCGTTATCCTGTTATAACTAAAAAAATGTAGAATTTGACACAATTGCATTGATATTAGTACTCGATTTCATTCATTTTTATATATATAGATAGATTAACTTGAAATATCCAAAAGCAAATGAGATTTTTGTTTTATAGCTAGATGGCGCAGCATATTGCAGATTGGCAATCACCCTGTTTTCCCACTTTAACAAATTTATTGGTTTGTGGAGCTGCTAAATTGTATTACATACAAAATCTCCGTGCTGTGAAATTTCATGTTTCATGCGACCAGCCGAATAAACTGATACACTGTCTGGCGAGAGGAAGAAAATAAAACAATTTTTATTTGAAACATCTGGGAATACAGTGTAACCTTGCTAATAAAACCCTCAATAAACGGAACTCCTCGATTATTGCAACTCGTAAGTTGTTTGCATTGTAGACTAAACACACTCATGTATCGCAAGTTCTTTCCGAAAATGATCAGGTTGTCTATTTATATCCTCCGCCTACGGGTAGGAGGGTTTGAAATTTTGCATCAATTAATATTTCCTCAAAACTACATGGGTACATGGCCACGCCCCTTCTGGTATCTTCCATACAAATGTACTATTCCGATTAGAAATCGAGTCATAATACGATAACATCAAACGCGATCGTTACTAATTTCAATATTTAGTAAAACTATAACAGGATAAAATTTTGGAGACAAAACTAGAAGTCTAGCCACGCCGCTTTTGGTACCTCCCATACCCATCAGGTCGAACACTTTAGAAATCGATTAATATGTATTATTAATATATCATACGCAATCATGACCAAATTCTGTATTTAGTAAAGCTCAAGCAGGATAAAGTTTTGGATAAAGTTTTGGAAAACAAATTGGAAGTCTAGCAACCCCCCCCCCCCCCCCCCCCTTCCATTTGGTACCACCAATACAAATGTACCATTCTGCCTACTTTCGAGATGGAGTAGTAATATCAATAAATCCAACGCGATCGAACCCAAATTCTGTATTTAGTAAAGTTCAAGCAGAATAAAGTTTTGGAGAAAAAATCTGGAAGTCTAGACTCGCCCCTTCTGGTACCTCTTATAGGAATGTACCACTCTGCCCACTTTAGAGATGGAGCAATAAATTCAACACACTCGAACGATCGTGCCCAAATTCTGTATTTTGTTAAGCTATAACAGGACAAAGTTTTAGAGAAAAACTGGAAGTCTAGCCACGCCCCTTTTGGTGCCTCCCATACAAATGTACCATTCCGCCCACTTTAGGAATAGAGTATTATAATCAATATAATAAAAAAAAATTGTTTTACTAAGGGTTAGGGTATATGTAAGTCGGGATGCCCAACTGAAACTTTCTTACTGGTTATATCTTCATTTAATAGACTTCCACTGTCGTCAGACATCAATTAGTCTAGCTCGTGCTATTATGGGAGGTCAGTAGGTATCGGGTAGATAAACAGCCTACAAATATGAGCGGTAGATATGTGCCTGATGTCGAATTTGTGACATGGCGAATCAGAGCCAAACATTAAATAAGCAGTACACCACATGGGGTGTCTTCTAGAAAGGTACAAATAGGAGGTTGATGTCTCCGTGGTTCTCCAAGTCAAACAAAAAAATCCATAGCGTCTGTTCCGTATTAGGTGGCTTCCTGGTCAGTGTCTGTCTCAGAAAGAGCGGCTGAAATGAAGCCTGGCAGTAGGAATAAAATGCGACAACTAGTGGGATAGACTTGCCACCCGCCACCAGTATAATGACAGTGAATAAATGAGAAATAAGATAAAAAGAATTCCCCAAAATGTTGACGACCACCGCAAACTTTTTAAGAATCATGATTTGAGAAAAAGCACTTGGAATGTTAGAACTATATACCGGTCAGGTGCTCCTATTCAACTGGCGGATGTTCTCGAAGAGTATAAGGCTGACACAACTGCTACATCACGCGTAAAGTGTCTTAGACGTACGAATGATCAAGGGGTGCGAACATCAACTCGGATCACCAACTTACTGCAGTGAAGGCGCGTAATAGGCTAAGCAGGGTGAAAACCCTGAGTAATAAGGCACAGAGAAAGCTGGACATCGCTAAACTACAGACCACTGACATAGGCAACTCCTATTTCAATCAACTCACTCAACTACTTTGTGATGCTCCAACTCCCGAAAATACTAGTGCGCAATGACAATATAATGCCTACTCGATGGAAAAGACTGCGCGGTACGAACTGGGGTAAGTAAAGCCCTTAAACGACAATACCTGGTTCGATTAGGAATACCGCAATGCCACCCAGGAACAAAATGCTGCAAAACTGCAGTCAATGACAACGCGAGCTGTTCATCAAAAGTACGGGGAGAAGACGCGGAAGGAGAATCGACACTTCAGGCGAAAAAAACGAGAGCCGAAAGAGCAAAATAATGTGTGCATTGACGAATACAGGAACAGGGGCAAAGTCCGAAAATTTTACCAGAAGATAAATGGTAGGGTACATGGAACAGGTCTTCCCTTCTGTAAAGACAAGGATGGTCATCTCGTTTCTGATTCCGAGAGCACTTATGCAGCCTATTGATGTCTGAAACTTCGGTTGCTGAAAACTCTGTATCAATCCGAGCCGATAACATCGAGTGTCCCCCTCTGAGCCAAGCTAAAAGAAAAACTGTCATAAAGAACAATAAAGCCGCTGGGGCTGACGGTTTTTCTGCCTAGTTGTTTATGGCGGAGATGAGATTGTTTTATGCATGCAACAGCTCATAGTAAATATTTGGCTTCAGGAGAGCATGTCAGAGAATTGGAATCTCAGTGTGCTATGTCCTATTCACAAAAAAGGCGACCGTAGAGTAAAAACTACCGTGGAATTAGCCTCTTACCGATAGCGTGTAAGGTCCTCCCTACCATGCTGTGTGAACGTCTAAATCCAATTGTGGAATACCTGATTGTACCTTATCAGTGCGGGTTTAGACCAGGCAAATCCACAACGGATCAGATATTTACACTACGGTAAATTCTGGAGAAAACCCTTGAGAAGACACTTACCACCTCTCTGTTTATTACAAAGCTGCCTTCGATAGTCCCATCAGGTATTGGTATCTCTGCAAAGATAATGCCTCTCTGTCAGTGTACTCTTACGAATACCAAATCCTCTGTTCGGATTGGCAAGGATCTATCTGCGCCATTCGATACGAATAGGGTTCATAGACAGGGTGATGGTTTGCCATGCATACTGTTCAACTTAGTGATGGAGAAGGTGTTAAGGAAAGCAGCGGTCAACATGTCTGGCACCATATTTTCTAAGAGCCACATGCCGATGATATCGACGTTGTTAGTCGGACGATGCGGGAGTTAACAGCTGTCTTCCCATCTGTGGAAAGGAAGACAGTGAAAATGGGCATGGCAGTGACAAGACGTGCTTAAGAAAGGCGATCCTAGTGTGTGTACCAACTATCGCGGGATTAGCCTTTTACCCATCGCATACAAGGTCCTGTCTAGTGTTTATGTGAAAGACTAAAGCCCATTCTGGCGAACCTGATTGGACTTTATCAGTGTGGCTTAGACCAGATATTCACGCTACGACAAATCCGGGAGAAGACCCAAGAAATGCAGATCGATACCTACCATCTGTTCATCGATTACAAAGCTGCATTTGACAGTCCAATACGACAGAAGTTGTTGGATGCTATGGCTGAGTTTGATATCCCCGCAAAGCTAATTCGACTCTGCGGGATGACACTGACTGACACGGTCTTCTGTGAAAAATTGGCAAAAATCTGTCAGAGCCATTTTCTACCAAGCGAGGCTTTAGACATCTCTTTAACATCGTAATGCGATCTCTTTAACATCGTAATGGAGATGATCATGCGGAAAGCAGCAGTAAACAGGAATGGCACCATATTTAACAAAAGCCACATGTTGCTCGCGTATGCTGATGATATAGATATTATTGGACTTGGATTGCGAGATGTTACTACGGCTTTTTCGAGCATTGAAAAGCAGTCGGCTGAAGTGGGTCTGGTGATAAACGAGGACAAAACCAAGTTATTTGTTTCAACGAACAAAGAGTCCATTCGTCTGGGACGCTGCGAGAACGTTGACAACTATAACTTTGAGGTGGTAGATGATTTTGTCTACCTTGGCTCCGCCATAAACAAATATAATAATGTCAGCCTCGTAATCAAAAGACGCGTATTGATCGCAAACCGCTGCTACTATGTGCTAAGCAAGCGATTTAACGACAAAGCGCTCTCTCGAAGAACAAAGATCCAGCTCTACCAGACTCTGATCCTACCTGTCTTGCTCTACAGCGCAGAATCCTGGATAATGACACAAGCGGATCAATCTATTCTGGCAACATCTTCGAGAGAAAAATACTACGCAAAATATTTGGACCCATCATCGTTAATGGCGAGTACCGTCGTCGAATGAATCATGAGCTGTATGAGCTGTACAACGACATCGACGCGGTCAAGCGCGTTCAAATAGACCAAATGCGCTGGTTTGGACATGTTGTACGAATGGACGAAAACACTCCGGCTCGAAAAGTCTTCGGCAATAAACTCGATGGGCAGCGCAGGAGGGGGCGACCAAAACTCCGATGGATGGACCAGGTGACGGAACTGTTAAGTAAGCTTGGTATGACGAACTATCTACGGAGCGCAAAAGACCGAAGCGCTTGGAATGCTTTTCTACGTGCGGCTACTGATAGATGAATTTTTGTTGTTGCTGCCAGTAAAGAAGAAGAAGAAGTGACAAGACGAAGTTAATGGTATCATCAAACAAATTGTCCACCCGTTGGAGAGGCAGCGTGAACGTTGAGTACTATTGCTTTGAGGTAGTGAATGAATTTATCTACCTCGGATCCGCCATGGACAAAACAACAGTGTCAGTCTAGATATAATTTCTTTGGGCTACTCAAGCACTTCATATACACCACCCTATCTCGAACCACCAAAGTCCAACTGTACGAGGTACTAATACTACTACTGTCCTAGACAATTTTGCGACATTCATAAAACGACAATTATATACAAAAATTTTTGGTATGAAATTATGACATCTAATATATGAAAATATCTTTTAATCTTTTTATATTTGTGTTTAATCTCTCCTTTCATAGTAATTTAAAGGAGATCCTTCGTCCTTTGCCTGTCGATGCCATTAACAACGACTAAATTAAATTGCAAAACACTTTTCATATAATTTTCCAATTATTACAGTTTTATTTAATAATTATGACAGAAAAATTGTTGTTGTATTCACATTGTCTTAATTTAAGGAAAATAAGAAATAATTAAAATTATTTTAATTTTTTTATTTTGTTTATGAAAAAAAAAATATATACAAATAAAATATATAATATAAAAAATAATATTATAACACACATTCAGAGGCAAAAAAGGAAAACAGAGATAGTTCACAACAGGAGAAAAGAAACAGGGGGGAGGAAACTTAAACTAACGAAACAGGGCAAAAAGGGAAAAGGAGCAGGAAAACGGAATGAATAAAAATCACAAAGACTATATTAAGGATTTAGCAAAAGCTGAAGTTAGCAAAAAACTTTCTGCTAAATACAGTTGCAGCAGAGAGGAAAGTAGAGAGGGGGAAGGAGAGGGAGAGAGGGCTATTACAAAGTTGGAACATAAAGTTAAGGTAAGAAGTGTGAGGCAGTAAAGCGACTCTAGTTACGTTTCCTTAAAGCTAAACGGCCCACAGGACGCTTGGCGGCGGCAGCATCATCTTTTTGCTCGGGTTCAGCCTCTTCAGCGCCTTCTTCGGCTGGCTCAGCTTTGGTGGGTTTGTTCAACTTGCGGCGGTTCACTAAGGAGGGGGGAGGACAAATATACACAATTTATCATAACATTATAAAGTTATTGCTTGATTTTACAACTTACAGGCTGAGTTAGGTTTGCTGAAACCCTTGGCGGCAGGGGATGGAGCTGGGGCAGCACCACCTTCTTCTTCATCATCATCAGCAGCAGCGGCAGCGGCAGCTGGCTTAGCCTTAGGGGCGGGCTTTTCAGCTTTAATAAAATAATAGAAATGTAATATTAGTTTTCTTTTGTTCATTTTGGTAATAATTGTTTTTCACTCACATTTGTTTTTCTTGGCAATCATTTGTCTGCGCTTCAAGGAGTTCAAGAAATCATCATTGGAACGGAAGGGACGAATGACGGGACCAATGCGTTTTGGTGCCTCTGTGGTGGTGGTGGTAGTGGAGGAAGCATCACCTTCTTCACCCTCATCGCCATATTGATTCTCTTCGCCATTTTCGGGATAGTCGCCTTCTTCATCTTCGGCTGGCGTTGTTGTGGTGGTAGAGGATGCTTTGCCGCCTTTGCCAATGGGACGTCTGAGGCCAGGACGTTTGGCATCATCGGCCATGCTTACGCTTAAACAGCAGGCCAAAGCGAAGATAACAAAAAGTAGGGTGCTAAAGGAGAAATTTGGAAAACAAATTTGAAAAGTTATAGAGGGGTGTATAATAAAAAATATACAATATATATGTGTGGTGTAATTTAAGGTGTAATAAGTGTAAGGGAGTTCGTTGCTTAAGTCTTTTGTTATTATTTGAAGAAATTATCTCGATACCTTTATTCTAAACTATGCTAAGTATAAAATGGAAACTACTATCAGTTTTTATTAATCTATACAAAACACCAAGGAAATTTTACATATATTTCTGATGTTAAAATAAATGTTATTCATAAAAGTCATTAATTAAAATATACACTAAATCTACTTAAATTAAAAATGAACTCAACTACATGAAATATATAAATGTGATACTTTAGTATCACATTTGCCAGCAATTATATTATTTAAAATTAAAATACCTTGTTTATTATTTTATAAAAATTTTTATATGAGAAATGTTTGTAATGGGTAAACTTAACAATTACTTGAACGATTTAAATAATTTAAATAATAAAATAAGCATAGGATACCTCATTATTTATTTGGAAATGAAAGAATTTCGCTACATGGCGAATGTTTGTAACGGGTAAAATAAACAACCACTTTAATAATTTTAATAATTATGTTTTTATAACATCACAATTTGGGTAAAAAAGAGAAAGCGATACCGTATTTTTATTTGTGAAATCTCTATAAAATTCCTTCAATTGAAAATGTTTGTAACGGGTAAACTTAACAACTACTTGAAGGATTTTAGTAAACATATCTTTATAACATCACAATTTGGTTAAGAAACAGAAATGGATACCCTTGGTTTCCTTACCTATTCTTATTATTTTTTAACGCTATATAACATTTTTCATATAAGAAATGTTTGCAATGGGTAAACTTCACAATAACTTGAACGATTTTAATAATCATAATTTTATAATGTCATAATTTTTCTAATGTAGACAAAAGGATACCTATTTATTTCATCATGCTTTATAAATTTTGTTACATTGAGAATGTTTGTAACGGGTAAACTCAATAACTACTTAACCGATATTAATAGATAATTTTTTGTAACATCACAATTTGGCTAAGGAAGAGAAACGGATACCGTATTATTAATTTGTGAAAGCTCTATAAAAAATTCGTTACATTCAGAAAGTTTGTAACGGGTAAACTTAACAACTACTTGATTTAAAAAATTATCTTTTTATAACATCACAATTTGTCTAACGTAGAGAATAGGATACCGTATTATTTATTCGTGAAAACTATATAAAAAAATTCGTTACATTGAGAATGTTTGTAACGGGTAAACACAACAACTACTTAACAGATTTTAATAATTATTTTTTATAACATCATAATTTGTCTAACATAGGAAAAAGGATACCCTATTATTTATTTGTGAAAACTCTATAAAATTCATTGCATTGAGAGTGTTTGTAACGGGTAAACTCAAAAACTACTTAACCGATTTTAATAATTATTTTTTATTATTATTCATCATTTGAACGAGTAAAAGTGTAACGCATTAAAGGAGACGTGTAAGACCAAAAATATCTTACGACCAAATTCGTTTTGGGACTTTTCAAGACGGTTCAGCCATATCCGTCTGTCTGGCTGTATGGCTAGATGACTGGTGGTCAGTATAACTCAAGCCCGATTTTTCTAGTAAATCCTATACAAAATTTTCTACTTTTTGAATAATTGAAGGATATTTGAATTTGGTCAGTTTAATTATCCTGCAAAGGCAGACAAACCCTCAGAAAACCGATGCCACACTCCTGGTACCTCTCATACCAATGACCGAATTGACACTCACAGCTTTACATACATATCTAATTTGTAAGTAAACTGAACACAGACCTTGTAATAATTTGATTCAGAAATTAATATGGACTGTGTATCATTTTATACGTCCCAAAAGTGTAACACATAGAATAAGTCACTATAGACCCTAGGTAACTTTGAACCAAATTCGATTCATGACTTTAAAAGTTGTTTGAGCCATGTCCGTCCATCTGGCCGTCTGAGTGGTACGCACGATAACTGCCGAGAGACGCAATTAAGTTAATATTTCCCCAAAACAACTTACAGTATTGCAAATGTGCTACATGGCCACGCCCCTTCTGGTACCTTTCATACAAATGTACCATTCCGCCCACTATTAATTTTAAGTAATAATATCAATACAACTAACGCGATATTGTCCAAATTCTGTATTTAGTAAAGCTACAGCAAGATAAAGAATTGATGAAAAAGTTGGTAGTCTAGCTACGTCCCTTCTGCAAACTTCCATACAGATAACCCCCTCTGCCCACTTAAGAAATCGTTTGGTATTAATAATAGACCCAACATGATCGTGTCTAAACTCTGTATTTAGTAAAACTCAAGCAGGATAAATTTTTGAAGAAAAAAACTGTAGCCACACCCCTTTTGGTACCTCCCATACAAATGCACCACTCTGCCTACTGTAGAAATCGAGTAATAATATCAATATACTAGAAAATTGTATGTTTTACTGAGGGTGAGGTTATATGTAAGACGATTTAACGACTGAAACTTTCTTACTGGTTGAAATATAAAAAATTTATTCCATAACTTCCAAACGGACTACTGGAGGATTAAAAAATTTGGTCAGTTCAATTATTGTGTAATAGTAGACAAGTCCTTAGATAACTAAAACCTTTGCCAACCTGCTTCTGGCACATCCCATACTAATGACCGGCAACACGTTCATAGTTTCACAAGCATATCTACACTGAATTTAGTAAATTTTTGCATTAGGTAAACGTTTTTTTTTTTCACTTTTATTAATTTCATTTAAAACTAATTTCCCACAAATTCTGAATTTTTTTTTTCTCATTTTAACATTCCACATTCAATTTTTGCAGTGATAATATCCATTAGCTAAAACACTTTTACTCTCAACCCTCGTATAACAATGCATTGCAAATTACACATGTCTTACAATCAATACCAACATTTCTAAGAAATGCCTTGTCATATGCGCAATGACCCATCAGGTTGTTATAAGTACTCGTCAGGCACATTCACCCAACACAAAAGATCCAAACAAAAGACTTAAGACACAAACGCGGCCATGTATACCGGCTTTTGTGCGATTACACACACAAGTTATTTATAACGCTGCGTGTGTGTGTGTGAGTGTGTGCAAAAGAAAAGCTTTGTTCATGGCATAACCATAACTTTTTTTTTTTTTGCCAACGCCAGCTTTCAAGTCCTTTCAAATGAGTTTACAAAACAAAGCTGGCTGGCATAGCAGAAAATACCAACAACAACAAAACTCATTTCATTACTCAAGGACGTTTCGAGACGTACGATTACAGCATTTTTTTGTGTAAACGCTAACTATTTTTTTTTTTGCACGCTGCTTAACTAATATCTATCTTTAACTTGAAACGACCCATATGACGACATGTGTGCAAGTCGTATGTGTCTGTCTGTCTGTCCATTCAACAGTGCAGTCAGTGCATTCACCCTCCCTCCTACCCTAAGCAAGCTCAGACACCCTAAGAGATTAAATTGGTCGGTTTTATGGCGGTTACTTGATTTTTGTCTGTCCGTCGATTCACTAGAAACTTTAGAGTAATAAAAGAACAGCAACACCAACAACAACGGCAATAAATAGGAATTATGCAAAATTATCAAGAAACCGGTTCGGATAGTACTTAAACGCTGCCGCTGCTGCTGCTGCAAACCACTAACTACTAAATATGCGAATATGATTGAACAGAATCTGATTTGAAATTCATAATGTTTGTAAGCGTGTGTGTGTGCGCAACGCCACAGTTGTACATTATAAAATGCATACGTTACTACAATATACAAATTAATCTGTACATTGCACATACAGTACAAAAGACTGCTTTGCTGCATTGGTGAGCAGTAGTAACCAGCATAGTTTTTTTTCATTTTGTTTTGTTTTACAGTTAGTTAGTAAACAGAAAAGTCTAATCGTTGGTAATCGAATATGTGCAAGTGGCAGAATGAGGTGGAGTGGGGTTAGATACGTGTTAGATTTTTTCTTTGTACGTTTTAATAAAATTTCAAATTAAATTCTTAGGAGTTTGTTTTTATTGGTGAGATATTTTTAGCTCATTTTCATGGGATCTCGTGGGTGGGGCGCGAGGGTTTTTTTATTTATTGCTAACATTTAGTTTTGCTACTTTTTACACTGTAAGTCGAAATGAAATTGAAGAAGGAGTAAATTTTTTTGCATTTTATTGTATCGGCAATTTGTTAAATTGAATAAAGCATTAACATTAAAAAATTTGTATAAGGTCATGTGTTTGGATGAGTTCAAAGGTCGCTTTGCAAAAATTGTTTAGGTTGTTGGCTCAATACATATCAAATTGTTTTGCTGTTTAGTGGGATTGAATTGGTTTTTGTATGACACACAATAAAAAAAGTTAAATTGCAGAAGATTGAAGAATGTACATAATGGCTGTCCGAAATACCATCCACCGACACAATAAAATGCCTTTTTGTTAACTTATTAGTACTTTTTGGTACATTAAATGTACTTTTTGGTATAATAAAAACTTTTTGGAAAGACAAAAAGTGATTTTCTGTAAAAAAAAAAAAGTAGAAAAGTATTTTTCGTACAACAAAAGTAAAGTACTTTTTAGTAGAATACAAGTACTTTTTCGTAAAATTGAAGTACTTTTTGGGTAAAACAAAAATACTACATTTGGTACATTTGATACAAAAGTACTTGGTAAAGCAAAAGTACTTTTTGCTACAATAAGAGTACTTTTTTGTACAATTAAAGTACTTTTCAATAGAATGAAAATATTTTTCGTACAATATAAGTACTATTTTGGTGCAACAAAAGTACTATTTGGTACAGTATAAGTATCTTTTGCTACAATAAGTGTAATTTTTGGTACAATTAAAGTACTTTTTCCGGCAGTTAAAGAACTTTTTTGATAAAAAAAAGTACTATTTAGTATGGCATTATTACACTATAGTACAAAATATTTTGGTACATCAAATGTACTTTTTCCTAAAACTGAAGTATTTATTGGCACAACAAAGGTACTTTTTTGAACAATACAAGTACCTTTTGGTAAAATAAAAGTTCATTTTGGCACAATAAAAGTTCATTTTGGCACAATAAAAGTACTATTCGGTACAATATAAGCAGTTTATGATTGCATATAAGTGTACTTTTTGGTGCAAATAAAAAACTTTTTAGTAGAATAAAAGTACTTTTTAATAATAAAACAACAAGAGTACTATTTGGTATAATCAAAGAACTTATTAGTACAACATAAGTAATATTTTGTACAACATAAGTACTTTTTGGTACAATAAAAGTACATTTAACATACAAAAACATTAAACTAAACTTTACAATAATAGTACTTTTCTGCAATAAATGTGCTGTGGGTACAATAACAGCAGTACATTTCGGTACAATATATGTACTTGTTGGTACAATAAATGTTCGTTTAGTTACAATAAAAGCACTTTTTGATGCAGTAAATTTACTTTTTCGTGCAAAGAATGTTATTTTTGGTACAATAAAAGTAGAAGATGAACTCGTCATGGAGTTCAAAACGCGTCATCCTAGTGCGTGACACACTGAATTTGACCAAAAATATCAAACAATAAAAAACACTTTTCTGATCGTAAGCTGAATTTGATGTATCATTTGATACACTTTAACGTAAATTTAGTACATTTATTGTAACAAAAAAAAGACTTTCTTTGTACCAAATAGTTCTCTTATGGTACCAAAATGTACTTTTATTGTACCTGAATGTACTCTACTATTAAGTACAATACAAATATTTTACGTAAAACAAAATGCTTTCTAGTTCTATAAAAGTACTTTTTGATACAAAAAAGTACTTAAAAGTAATAAAATTACATTCAGTTACAAAAAAGTGTAAAAGTAGTTATAAAAAGTAATTTTCAGAACAATAAAAATATCTTTTGATACAATAAAAGTACTTTTTGGTACAATAAAAGTATTTCATCGTACAAAAAAAGTAAATTTTGGTACAACTTAATACTTTTTTAATTTTAGTAGAATTAAGTACAATAAAAATATTTTACATAAAACAATTTTTGGTACAACAGAATAAAAGTACTTTTTCATGAAATGTGTTTTTTGGTACAAAAAAAGTAATAAAAGTACATTCAGCTACAATAAAAAGTACTTTATGGTACCATACGAGTACAATTTGGTACAACGAAAGTCCTTTTTTTTGTTACAAAAAATTTACTTTTAGTTACGACAAAGTACTAGTTGGTCCACCAAAAGTACTTTTTCGTACAATAGAAGTAATATTTGGCATAACTAAGGTACTATTTTGTAGAATAAAAATACTGTTTGGTACAGTAAAAGTACTTTTTGGCACAATAATAATAATATCTTTTGACACAATAAAACTACTATTAGGTACAATAAAAAAACATTATCGTATGAAAAAAGTAACTTTTGGTACAACTAAGTACTTTTTTAGTATTAGTACAATAAAGAACTATTAAGTACAATACAAATATTTTGAAAAGTGTTTTTTGTTACAAAAAAGTACTGTAAAGAAATAAATGTACATTTAGCTACAATAAAAGTATTTTTTGGTACCAAAAGACTACTATTTTTGTAACAATAAATGTACTTTTAGTTACGACAAAGTACTAGTTGGTACACCAAAAGTACTTTTTCGTACCATAAAAGTACTAAGTAATGAAGGTACTATCTTGTAGAATAAAACTACTTCATTGTACGAAAAACTAAATTTTGGTACAACTAAGTACTTTCCAGGTACTATAAAAGTACTTTTTAAGTACAACCAAAGTGCTTCTTTGTATCAAATAGAGTATTTTAGTACAATTTTAGTATTTGATATGATATAAATAGCTATGGATATAATAAAAGTACTTTTTGTACAATAAAAGTACTCTTCTTTACGACAAAGTTCTACATTTTTGTACCATAAAATTACAACTTAAATAATTACTGACATAATCTATGTACTTTTTGCTATAACATAAGTACTTTTTTGTAAAGCAAATGTACTCTAAGTATAAAAAAAGAATTTTTTGTTCAAACCAAAGTACTTGTTGGTACAATAAAAGTACTTTTTGATACAAAAAAGTAGTAGAACAGCAATTAAAGTACTTTTTGGTACAAAAAATTTACCTTTTGCACATTAAAAAATTTTTTTCTTAGTAAAGCAAAGTGATTCACTTGTTGGTACAATAAAAGTCCTTTTTGTTACTACAAAAGTATTTTTTTTTTTGATAACTAAGAAATTTTATATACAGAGAAGGACTTTTAGTATCTCTATTAAAATTCCATAAGAGAAACAAATATGTAATCAGATTCTATCAACAAAGTAATCAAAAAAAAAAAAATATCCACAACTTCCGCAAACTGCCTCATAGCAAATGCCAACAAGTTTAAGGAAATTATAAAAATATATTCTACTTTTTCTATTCCTATTATGCAAAATACTATTACCTAATAGTTGTTATAAGTTCTCCTGCCGGTTTCCCTCAGCCAATATTGTTGACATTTTGCTTTAATTTAAATACGATTTTAATAAACCAATCATTGTGTATTAATAATAATTTATGCAATTCGTGTTAACTTAAATAAGAAATTACCGTCTGTGTGTGTATTTTTTGAACTTGTTTCTTTGTTGTTGTTTCGATTTCTGCAACATCTTCACTAAGTAATCTTATAAATTTTGAAATAATATCGCTGCTAACTGTCTGTCTGTCTGTATCTGTGCCTGTATTTAGTTTGGTCTGGCCTGGTCTGGTCTTGTATGATATTTTGACATTAAATGACATTTGAAGCAATAGAAAACAGGTTCCTGTTGATGTGGTGGCGATGACGCTGGTAATAATGGTAAAGGTGTAGTGAAGGAGAAACAAGTGATGATGGAGAGAAAAAAAACGTAATTTGCTAGAAACACCAACCAGCAACAGCAAACAAATTGAGATTTTGTATGTGTGGTTTTGTTGTCCCCTTCCCCCACCTCCGCAACGAGTCACATGTTTAAGTGGCATAAATTAAGCAAAACAGTTGTTACTCTACATAAGGAAGTAAAATATCTATATTATCCAGAATCTGGCAAACAAGTCTTATTATGCGCCACTTTGCGTCGACAACAACAACGAGGAGAATGTGTCTTAAGTCTTTGTTTCAAGTGCCGAGACATTAAGATGTTCCTTAAAGCAAAGGTGAAGCACGTTTCTGTAGAAACAAAACAAACAACAGCAACAAGATCTTAACAAACAGCTATAAACTTTGCGGTCTTTTTTCTTCATCTGCTCTTTAATTCAACTCAAGAAATCACATGATAAGACCTTGATTTTATTAAATCAGGTGACAAAGCATAATTGCAAATGTTATCGTACTGAGAAATAGCAATAGCAGTTGTTTTTTGTTATATAATCAAGGAATAACCAGAAACTCAAGAGTTATTGTTAATTTAAACACTACAAAGCGATAACAAAAAAAAAAAACAACGACAAGACACAATCAACACCATAACTTCACTGCAAAACTCGTAATAGAAACGGCGGTTTCTGTTTGGTTCCAGTAATTTCTTATGGATTTCTATGTGAACTCAAAAAAAAAAAAAAAACGGCGGCACACGAATGCTGCCTGTGCATCACCGGGCTTCTTTAGTAAAAAAGTCACGATTTGTAAACGTGACTAATTTGAAACCGTTGTGTTTCATTGTGATCCTCGTTGCGTTAAGTAATGACAACGAGAAACAAGAAACATGTAGCCAGGAAAAGCCAACAAGAGAAAGACAATAAATTACTAAATGTAAAGGTTACATTTAGTAAGTGTTACTTACTTATTTACTAGTTTGGAAATCGGCATATATATTTAACACTTAATGCAACCTATATTTACAGCTGTCACCTAGTTGTTGTGAGAGAAGGGGGAGGTGGAGACATATGTATCTGTACTATGGTGTAGTGCAAGTACGTGATTTGGGTCAATTAGTGGTATTACATTTGATCACAAACGTACATATTTAATGGCCACTGAGGGTGTGGGCTCGTAGCGCTCAGAGCTGCCATCGGCCAACGACCGTCATATGTTAATCAAGCGCGCTTGTGTCTTAATTCTTTTGTTTTACCCATGTGCAGCATTACTAAATAAGGCTTTCAAATGAAGCACTCCAGCCAACATGTCGGAAATGTTTGACAAATGCCAATGGCCATGATTTGATACATGATACAGACATCAATGTGTATTGCAAATTCTGCGCTCGTTTTTAACTTCATGTCTTCTTCATTTTTATCACTTTATCACAGATTAATGGCGGCAATGGCGTTCATGCCATAAAGTTGTTAGACAAACCCAGAATTTTAATTAAAACGTAGTATTGTGATGCCATAGCTTCTCGTATAGTATATGAATTCTTGGAACGATTTAATTGAAAATAAAAATACAATTACGATGGAGCAATATTTATTGCTCATCCATGGATGGAGGCATCAAGCGTTGTCCTCAATTCAACTTCAACGGTCGGTGAGGCAATTTAAGGTAGTAAAGGCAGTCGTTATCTTACAAAAGTAATTTACAATCGGCTGTGGTTTGTGGTAAAAAAAAAACACACCACACCGCAAAATTAGTCTTAAGATAAAGCAATTCCCGGTGGAATTACGTGGATCGCTGCTATTTTTGGATGATATTTAAAGAAAAGGAACAATTTTAAAATCAAAGAGTTTGAAAGATAATGGCAAAGATCATTAAGATTAAGATTTTCCAGAATTATTGTTTGTCTTCATATATTAAGGTGAACCAAATTTGTAAGTAAAAGAAAATAATTTGTTTGTCGCAGTTTTACTTAATATTTTAAAAGTTACTAAAAATTTGTATGAAATTGAGATATTTAGCTGAACAAGTACAGATATTTCAGTCAAATGAACTGACTGATAAATACGCTCACCCTATAAATGTAATTGTTTTAGTCTGGAGTTATTGAAACTAAACGATTTTTAAATTAAGTTTCTTATGTGGAGCGTGGAGCGGTCTTTTACGGTACCACCAACTATCACCAAAATCTTAAAAGAAATCATCATGAGGGTAATTTCGATCATTTGTTGCACGTTTATATGTTATGGAAGACATATTTATAGGTCATTTTGTATGGGAGGGGGTGTGGCAATTTTGCCCAAAATTTAATTTTGGAAAATATTTATACTGGTAAAATTTCATAAGAAGTACTAAAGGTTAACTAGAGCTATCGTGCCCAACAGCCAGCCGGACAGACGGACATGACTCAATCGTCTTTAAAAGTCCTGAAACGAAATTGGGTTTTTAAGACTTGGGGTCTAACATGTATTCTTTAATGCGTTACTCTTGTTTTTATATCAAATGATACATAACCTTATTCCTTAAGGGCAAGGGTATAATAAGAAAAGTGATGTAACTTTAATTGTACAAAAAAGTGCAATTTATAGAACAAAAGTAAAATTTTTTAGTACCAAAGATTTATTTTATTGCAACAAAATGTAAAATTTATTGTACCAAAAGTAGAATTTGTTGTACCAAAAAGTACTTTTATTGTACACCAAAAGTGATTATATTGTAACATAAAGTACTTTAATTTTCTTTTATCAAAAAGTTTAAAAAATGTACCACAAAGTACTTTTATTGTACACAAAAAGTGATTTTAATTAAACAGAAAGTACTCTTATTAGGCCAAAAAGTACTTCTCTATGATCAAAAAGTATAATATTTTTAATATTTTTTATATTTAGTACATACATTTATAATATTTTTAATATTTTTAAATTTTTTTCAATATTTTTAATTACTTTAATATATTTGATATTTTTTAGTATTTTTAATATTTCTAATGTTTATAAGATTTTAAATATTTTTAGTGTATATAAGATTTTTTATATTTTTAATATATTTATTATTTTTAATATATTTAATATTTTTAATATTATTAATATTTTTAACATTTTCATTATTTTTAATGTTTTTAATATTCTTAGTATTTTCAATATTTTTTTTTATTTTTAATGTTATTAATGTTTTTAATATTTTTTAATATTTTTAATATTTTTAATATTTTCAAAATATTAAATATTTTTTATATTTTTAATATTTTCAATTTTTTAACTGTTTTTCATGTTTTTAATATTTTTAATATTTTTAATATTTTTAATATTTTTAATATTTTTAATATTTTTAATATTTTTAATATTTTTAATATTTTTAATATTTTTAATATTTTTAATATTTTTAATATTTTTAATATTTTTAATATTTTTAATATTTTTAATATATTTAATATTCTTAATACTTTTAATATTTTGAATATTTGTAATATTTGTAATATTTGTAATATTTGTATTATTTGTAATATTTGTAATATTTGTAATATTTGTAATATTTGTAATATTTTTAATATTTTTGATATTTTTAATATTTTAAATACTTTAGTTTTAATATTTACAAAATTAATATTGGGATTTGGTTCGGCTATAGGGTCTGAATTTAAAGACAATTTTTATGTTGTACTTTTATTCCATTTATTTATTTCCGATATTCCGAACCAAATCCCAATATTATAATTAAGAGGTCAACAATCAAAAACATAAATTTACAATATTTTAAATATTTTTAATATTTTCAATATTTTTAATAATTTTTTACATTTTTAATATTTTTAATATTGAATATGTTTTTCATTGTTCGGTTTGAGATCTGTTTTCTATTATCGCTAATAGAATTTGTTTTTACAAGAGTTGTGTGAAATGTATTATGTTGACAGCTGGCAGGGCAGATAGCTATTTCGATGGTTGCCAAACCATCATCTTCAGTGCCGTTTGCTGTGACTTCTCCACTCATTATCACAACCTTAATTGTTAAAAGCTTCAAGTAATCAATGTGAAGCTTACACACACCGGTGCGAAAATGGTATCAACGAAGACCACGCGTCAACATAATCCACACAAGCTCTTGTATATGCTTTGTCCATCGGACAAAATTGCATAGAATTGTTTTTGGCATCAAATGCCAACCCAGTGTACCTCCCGCGTATGTATTCTCTTGTTTGTTATGGTCGATCTGTACAGACATATGAATATGTTTTTCATTGTTCGGTTTTTAATATTTTTAATATTTTTAATATTTTTAATATTTTTAATATTTTTAATATTTTTAATATTTTTAATATTTTTAATATTTTTAATAATTTCAATATTTTTTAAATTTTTAATATTTTTAAAATTTTTAATATTAATATTTTTATTACACAATAATTCATTCCGATTTTTTTCATGCTTTCTACACCTCACATACTTGTATGTCACCCTTTGGCGCCTAGTCTTATAAGTTAATCAAGTACATACAACATAAATTATGACATCAATTTAAAATTTAATTCTCTTGAATTAATTCAACAAAACTAGAAACGCCTCATACATAATATGTCACTTATTATTATACCACAAATTCAGAGAGTAAAAATCCACAAATCTGTAACATATCTTTCAAGGTCGTTTGGATCAACTTTTTTAACTTCGAAAGAAAAGAAAAACAACATCAATTTGCACTCTCAAACATATATACACAATCAGCCACAACCATACACTAACATATGTACAGACATATGTATGTATGTGCATAACGCATAAACTATGGAACTTAACAACTTTAACACTCGTTTGCAGATGGAGACACAAAATGGTCCATAACAAAGTTGTTTGGTCGCCTGAGTTTTGTTAATAACTTAGCTCAAGTTGTGCTGGTCGTGTAGTTGCTGTAGTTGTTGTTATTGTTGGTTCACACATAAATCGAGACCTGTGGCTACTGTGTCCATGTAATATGCCACTAGTGCCGGTGTTGCAGCACAAGAGCAACAGAGCACCGAGTAGCACATGGCCCAGTCATCGGTCAAAGTGGTGTCCGTCCAACCGTCTGTCTGTCTGGTTCTTTTTTTGTGTGTGAGTTGTTGTTTTTTTTTGTCATTTATAGTTTATAACCGCTTTAAATTATTATTGATAGCTTGGCATGAAAACAACAGCAACAACAACAACAAGAATGTTAATAATATATTAAATACATGGTGGTGGCGCTGTGTGTGTGTGTGTGCTCAAATATGACAAGTTGGTGTCATGAATTCAGTTACATTTGTTTTCACAACCAAATTTGAATAGATTTCATGGCATAATTCATTAGATTAATTACTTGTTTCCAACTTGAAATTTTTTGGTTTTGCTAAATTAAAATTTTTGGAATTTTGTTGGTGTTGTTGTTGTGTTTTTGAATTCAACTATGATGTTAATTGTAATTGACTGGCGCAGATGATGCCGATGTTGGAGGTGATGCCAGTATTGGTGGTGTTGGTGGTTTCGGTGGTGTTGCTTTTAACACCACGTTGTTGAGGGAGTGGTATTTGCTTTACGGTTTCATAAATTTCGTTTTAATCAGTTTTGCGTTGTGTTTTTTTCTTCTTCTTAATTATATTTTTTTTTTTTTGCATGAATTCAATTGGAAAAACCCAGAAACTAATGTGTTTTCTTAATCAAGCGGTTAATCAGGATTTCTGGTTGGACGAGACGAGACTAGTTGTTGTTGCTAGGTTGCCCATTGCGATTTACTAATAGCCTCACACATCAGTGTGTGTGTGTGTGTGTAAAATAAAGTTATTTAAAAATGTGAAACACATATGAAAAATGTTAATCATTGTTTGTTTAGCATAAAAAGAAGAATTACAGCTTAGATGCGACAATGGAAACTAAAATAAATATAACACTTTCAATTGTTATACTAAAAAACGGGCGAATTAGTTTAAATTAGAATATAATGGCCAGCAACATCTTAAAATTAACACGGATCTGAGTATCCACAAATAGTGGTGACATCATTTCCAAAAATTAAAATGCGTTAACATTAAAATAAATCCCCGTTTTAGAATATAATTTTCATGAGCAGAGTATATAATATACGATTTTATATAAAAATATTGTGATTTACATAAGTATTTTTTTGTTAGTTATCTATATTTTCTATTCTTCTTTTATTAAAATACATCCAGTCTGCCAATGCCGGCTAATGTCAATTCAGTTCTAAACAATAGCATTCTTGTACAATTGCATTAATCATAGGCAACACCATCGTGTCGTGCACATGTCACATTTGATGTAATTAACTTTAAATTGCAGTTTTTGTTTTTGTAGTTCGTCAAGATTTGCAATCAAAAGACTTAAGAAGCAAACTTGTTCAATGCAATGCGACGTTTAACCTTTAGTCACTGCAAAGATGACTTAAAAGAAGTCTAAAATTTCCTCAATAACTCTAAGAGAAGACAATAACAATATGGCAAAAGAAGAAGAAAACACACACACACACACACTTGTAAACAGCAACCAAACAATCGAAAGACTTAAGACACATGCACAAGTTAAACTAAAACATTAACTCTGAGAAAATGACCCTTGTCCTTTTCGAATGATTTGAGTGATCTTTGCAATTGTTATGGAGAAGAATATAATGAGCATACTAGCAAATGGAAAAATAACTAATGTAATCAAAAACTGCGCAAAAAAAACACAGTCTACAAAATAAATAAATTGTATACAAAAATAAATAAAAATTTGTTTTATACAACTTATATATTTTTATACTTATTATGTTTGTTCATTTACAAAGGAAATAAAAATACTAAAAAAACCGTTTTGTGTGAGGTTAGGTTAAAAAAAAATTGACAAAAATATGGGCTCAATCAGTTAAAAATTGACATGCCGCTCGCGGTTTGAATTTATGAAAACTAGGATAAGATTTTTTTGATTTTAAAATTTAGAGAATTTAAAAAAAAAATTAAATCGAAAAAAAAATTCACTTAAATTTTCAACCGAGCCCATATTTTTGTCAATTTTTTTTAGCCTAATCCTAATTATTAAGAAATAATTGTAATTTTAGTATAAATGTTAAAACTTTAATTAGAAAAAAATTTCAAATTCTTTAAATTCATATTTAATTAGACTTAATTTGATTATATTAAAATAATTAAAAAATTTTCTTAGGAAAAATTAAATTAAAAATTAAATTATATTTAGTTATATATAATATTAGTTAAACTAATATAATTTTTTTTTATTTTTCTTTTTTTGAAAATGTATTATTATATTATATTTAACTAAATACAATATTGATTAAAAATATTTTTTTTCTAGATAAGATAAAAATATTAAAAAAAAAAAAATAAAAAAAAAAATAGAAATATGAAAAATATTAAAAATATTAAAAATATCAGAAATATCAAAAATATTAAAAATACCAAAAATAAAAAATAAATTAAAAATACATAAAATATTAAAAATATTTAAAATATTAAAAATATTAAAAATATTAAAAATATTAAAAATATTAAAAATATTAAAAATATTAAAAATATTAAAAATATTAAAAATATTAAAAATATTAAAAATATTAAAAATATTAAAAATATTAAAAATAATAAAAATATTAAAAGTATCAAAAATATCAAAAATATTAAAAATATTACAAATAATAAAAATATTAAAACTATTAAATATACTAAGAATATTGAAAGTATTAATTTAATTTATTTTATATAATTTATAATTTTTTAATATATTTAGAAAATGTATCAAATTTTTAAATAAAATCATATTTTTTCTAATACAATACAAAATAAAAAAAGCTAAAATTTAGTAAATTTTATTTTAATTAAATAATAATACATAATTAATAAAAGTAATTAATATATTAATTATTATTACTAAATAATTAATATTATTAATTGCTATATTTATTATTATTTATTTATAATTGAATAAAAATTAAATAAATAACTGAAGTTTAATTAATAATACATTTAATTAAGTTATAATAATCAACGGCTGTTTCCTTAAGTTCTGATTTTCAGTTCTTTTGCATAAATTCCTTTAAAGAAAAACGAAATAAATTGAAATGTTGTTACAAAACACAGATACTGTACAAATCCAATGCTTAAGGTTTTCACAATTAGTAATAGAACTTTTAAAAAAAAATATATTTCAAACAAATCCGAAAATAACTTTTAATCTTATTATTACTAGGTATCTGTTTCTTTTTATCCTACATCCTACTTCATCTAAATATTTAAAAGCTATTTTAAATTTTTCATTTCTCCGTGTTAAGAATCTTCTTAAGGTATTTTTCAGAATTTTTGTTTATGTTAATGCTAATAATCGGCGTTACGCCGTTAACAAAGTCTATCTACATGGGGAAAAAAATTAATTAAAATTGTTAAATATAAAAACACACCGTATTTTATGATTAAGAACTAAACATTAATTTAAAATTATTAAATATATAATTTTACAAAAAAAAAATATTTCACTTTAAACAAAAAAAACGAACAACCAACTCCTTTATAACAAAAGACTTAAGACACGAACTTGTTTTAAGTAAAACCGTTAATAGCTAACGATATTTTTTACACAGTAA
Source organism: Muscina levida (assembly GCA_964034835.1). Classification (NCBI taxonomy): domain Eukaryota; kingdom Metazoa; phylum Arthropoda; class Insecta; order Diptera; family Muscidae; genus Muscina; species Muscina levida. The sequence goes on along the minus strand of OZ035882.1, from coordinate 11,884,963 downwards.
ATCAATAAGTAATATTATTTGTACACCAAAGTTATAAAAATGTATGCACTCACATGTTAAAGAATTTCATTTTGTATTTATTTGTTGTAGATTGTTGTAGTAAAAATTTAATTAATTTTATAATTAGTTATGTGTTTTTTTTTTCTTCTATTTAATTTAAAATATCAGCCTTTTTTTGGAATTTATTTTGGCAAATATCACTATTTTTTTGGAATTAATGTGTATTTTTTTGTGTTAAATTTTCCACAGATTCGTATGTCTGTTTTCAATTCTCTACAGCTCTGCTTTTGTTTAATCCTCAACCACTTTATGTTAACGCTAAGACCTTAAGCTTAAAGCGTGTTAGCTTAGTACAACTTCTTAATAACGACTAATGGTTGATGGTTTGACTAGAGATTCAAGAAAACAATTTGTTTTTTCGTATGTCTTTAAGCATATTTGCTTTGCGTTTTTGCTCGCTTTGCCTGTTTCAGCTGCGGCTATAATATTATTGACGTCTCGTAAGGAATGAAAAGAAAAAAACAACAACAACACCAACGCTGCCATTGAGCGACGACGACGTTGCTGGCCCCAAGTGTTGCTGCTGCTCACACACTGCATTGAACGCCAACTACAACAGCAAGCAACATTGTTAACACCATCGCTAGTAGTAGTGGCAGTGGCGGCGGCGGTAGCAGCAACAACTTTAGCGGTATCCATAGCAGCAGCAGCAGCGTACAGACAACTCACAGTAACAAGAAATTACTGTCAGAGCATTTAAAATGCTTTTGAAATGCTTACATTACCATTTGTTTTGAATAGAATAACAACAATAACTGCAATAGCAACAAAAACATGACAATTTGATAAAAGCACACCCTAAAAGACAGGTTTTGCGATACAGAAACAAAAGTCCCCACTCTTATGCATATAGAGGGCAGAGATTCCCAATTTGATGTGTCAGGTGTTGTCCCAGCATATACTACCAAGTGGCCAAAGACTTATTGAATGGTGTTGGTTGCATAATTTACAAATCAAGATAGCTTTCAGGAAATATGTTTAAATAATTGTCATTATAATTTTAAATACAAAATTTGAAATAATTTAGAAAATTAGATTTCGTTTTTAGCATTTTTCAGAAAAACGTCCAAACATTATATCATATCTCAATATAAAGGCATTCTAGTGATTCTATCGCGATTGGTATAAAATTTGAATTAAAGTAACAAACAAAAAGTAAAAAATCGCTTTAAGTTTTACTTAATTACTTTTGTTACTATTAAAGTACCTTTTAGAACAATAAAAGTACGTTTTGGTACAATAATGAATACATCCGTACATTAAGAACACAAAAGTACATCTTTGATGTAAAAAATTACTTTTTGGTACAATAAAAGTACTTTTTGGTTTACCAAATTTCTGTTCTGTTTGATATAACAAAAGTACAAAGCAACTTATTGCCGTAATAAATATACTTTTTTTATCGAAGTACTTTTTGGTACTACAAAAGTATTTGTTTGTAAAATAATTGAGCCTTTAGTTACAAAAAACACTTTTTGGTACAATAAAAATACTGTTTGGTACAATAAAAGTACTTTTTATTTCGAGAAAAGAACTCTTTGTTCCTATTAATGTACAATTTTGGTACAATAAAAGTACCTTATGGTACAACAAAGTAACTTGTTGATGTAATATTTTTATAAAAGTACTTTTTGGTACAACAAAAGTTCTAATTTGCATAATAATAATACTTAATGTTACAAATAAGTACTTTGTGGTACAATAAAAGTACCTATTGTTTCTATAAAAGTACCTTTCGTTTCTATAAAAGTACTATTTGTCACAATTAATGTAAAATTTGGTACAATAATTGTACTTTTTGGTACAACTAATCAACTTGTTGACGTACTAAAAATACTTTTTGTTGTTATTTAAGTACATTTTTGTACAACAAAAGTACTTGTTTGTATATTAAATGTGCTTTTTGTTACAGAAAAGTACATTTATTTGCAATAAAAAACTTTCTGGCTTTAGAAAAGTAGTTTTTGTTGCAACAAAAGTACTATTTGGAACAATAAAAATAATCTTTAAAACAATAAAAATACTTTTTGGTACAACAAAAGTACTATTTGGCACAGTGAAAATACATTGAAGGTACAAGTAAAGTACTTTTTGTTACAACAACAGTACCTTTTAGTACAACTAACTTACTTGATAGTACAATAACACCACAAAAAGTACTTTTTGATACAATACAAAATATTTTTGTTACAATAAAATTACTTTCTGGTACAATAAAAGTACTTTGTGGTACATTGAACTGTATAATAAATTAATTTTTTTTACAATAAAAGTATTTCTTGATACACTAATAGCACTTTTTATTTTAAAAATGTACTTTTTGGTACAATAAAAGTACTTTTCTGTTATTAACGGTACTGTTTGTTACAATGTATGTACTTTTTCGTCGCTGCGCCGACCAAAATAGTCAACTGTTTTTTTTTTATTACTTTTCAGGAGAGCCAAAAAACTCGTCTATTTTGGAACATTTTTCATATATTCTACACTTTACTGATCTTAAAAACTTCGAAACAAATCATGATATCGCGAAAGGGATTTAAAGTTCGGCGGACGGCAACATAATCTTAAAACAATTGCAATAAAAAAATTCTAAAAATTACACTTAACTGATTTGGCGCAGCAACGTTTTGCTGCAATAAAACTACTTGATGTCACAAAAAAATTACTTTGAAATTAAAAGATGTCGTCCGTCTGTGTCGGCTTCGCGAGTACATTCTTAGTGTAAGTGATAAAATTAGTTTTGCAAAAACTACTTCCACCTCGCAAACAAACTCCTCTTTTTTGTTGGTAAAAAAATGCATAAAACAAGAATTTAAGGAGAATTGGGTTATTCATGATCTTTATGCCTGTATTACTTATAAAAAATTAAATTTTAAGAATTTTTTTTTTATATATTTGTTATATTTTGTTTTTATAAGTATTTGAAATTTACCATCCCCACATATCAGTTCTTGGAAGTTTTCTACCCTATTCCTCCAAATACAGTGTCTCACCGCATGAAACCCTTTAAGAATCTCTGCTATAGACACTGACACTAATGCAAACCCCGCATGAACATCCAAAAATACCAATTTCTTGTAAGACAACAAATCAACCAAAATAAAATACGACAAAGAAAAAAATACTTCAACTGCAATTTTTTAAATTTTTTCGAGAAACATTTTTTACTACAATGAAACGACTGCGGGCGACACCACTACGAGCACCACCATCACCGGCAATCAAAACAACAGTTTGACATTTTGTAAATCTTCTTTAGAAAACTTAAGCTCCGGGAGTTGTTTTTGTCTTTGTTTATTTTGTTCTGTTGGCAATTGGATGGAAGGAAGCTTTTTCTTTGACGATGTCTTTCTCAAAAGCTTTACATGCTAGCGATAGAAAACACGTTCTTCATGCATTGAAAAAAAAAACAAAAACAAAATAAGAATAATTATTTTCTTATTATGTGTGTTTCAATTGGTTTACAACTCACATTTGCTGCCTGTGGGGCAGTTCAGTTAAAGTTATTAGTGAAATATCTATAGGGTGATTTCGTATTTAAGTGGACAGTTACAAAGAACGGCAGGAGATTTAAAAAAATCTCAGCAAAATGTAAGTTGATGTTGATTAAGGGATCAAACTTAAAATTGGACAAAAGGTGATTTATAAGGATTAAAATATTAAACAAATATTAAAATATAACAATTTAATACTACGAAATCGTTGTTGTTGTTGTTATATCTGAAGGAAGTTGCTGGGGTGATAATTTTTTATACCGATTTTTTTATTCAATTTAACGGCACTCAATCGGGCATGTAATCCGATTATCATACAATCATTGTTGGCAACTCTGTTTCGTTCCTTTGTAGATAACAAGGTTTGTGTCAAGGGGTTGTTAGATGTTGTTGTGAGTTGTTACCGCCAAATTCCTTCAAAGATGGCGCTAGCTGGCTTTGTTGTAACTTGGTCCTTGCGCAATCTAGATTTTTGTAGTGGAGGCATCTACGATGAGTTTTGTTGACTGGTGGTCTCGAAAGTATTTGAAAAGTAATTATTCATCGATGTTGGTTTGGCCAGATATTAGTTTTTATACCGAATTTCAGCCCCATAGCTTTTATACTACGGTTGTAATCGGCGGGCCAGACAGACGGACCCCCTCCAAAAGGGAGAGTTTTGTATGAGAGGTGGGAGGTGGGTTTTTGTCCGATTTTGCTCATCTTATAACTTAACCACCGCTTAGAAGATAGAAGCTGGTATACCAGACTTCAGCTCGATATCATTTAAATTTGTTTGTAATCGCAGAAATAGACGGACGGACACTCCCAAAAAGGGGGTGTTTGTATGGGAGGTGGGAGTAGTTTTTTCCGAAATTACTCAATTCAGAACATAACCTCTGTTTAGAGGATAGAAGCTAGCATACATAATTTCAGTTTGATATCTCATTAACTACGGCTGTGATCGCAGGAACTGTCACCAAAAAAGAGAAATTTTTATGGGAGGAGAATATACGCTTTGAGGATATACGCTTTTGTTCAGAATTTTAGCTCGATATATCTTTAACGTTGTCTGTAATCTCGGGGACAGACAGACGAACATCTTTCTACGACTCAGAATTCGACGATGATCATTTATATATAAAGGGTTTTCCAATGAGAGGTGTTATTGTTAAACACCTCCAACCAGCTGTTAAGACAAGTTTGTGATGTGAAGAATAAAACCCGTGCACGTCGCTCACGAACAACTGAGAATATTGCTGCTGTATCCCAAAGTGTTGAAGAAAACCCAGGTTTGTACATTCCTCGTCGTTTTTTGGAATTCGGAATTCCACAAACATCATTACACCGTATTTTGCATAAAGACTTGTGTCCTAAGGCTTATAAAGTTTAGTTAACACAAGAACTCAAGCCGGCCGATCATCAACAACGTCGTGTCTTTACAGATTGGGTCCTTAGAATGAATGAAAATAAGCGGGATTCCATCGAAAAATCATCTTGACTGATGAGGCCCACCCCGGTGGCTACGCATCTGGGGCTCGGAAAACCCAAGAGTTATTGTTGAGTAGCCTCTCCATCCTCAACGTGTGACTGCTTGGTGCGTTTTATGGTCCGGCAGGGTCATTGGACCTTACTATTTTGAAAATGAGGTTGGATCAACAGTTACGGTGAATAGATTGCGCTATCGAGAGATGATTAATGATTTTTTATGGTCGGAGTTGGATGGTATTAATCTGGACAACGTTTACTTTCAACAAGACGGCGCTACGTGCCACACAAGCAACGAAAACATTGATATTTTACGCAAAAAGTTTCCGGACCGTGTTATCTCTCGAAGAGGTGATCACAATTGGCCACTGAGATTTTGTTATTTAACACCTTTGAGGCCACGTGAAAGATAAGGTCTACGCCAACAGCCCAGCGTCGATTCAAGACCTCAAGGATAAAATTCATGAGGCTATCGAGGACATAGGGCAACCAATTTGCGATTTGGTTATGGAAAATTTCATGAAAAGGATATGGTCCTGTAAGCGTGCTCGTGGTGGCCATTTGGCTGATGTTATTTTTCATTATTAACGCCATACTTTCATCTTTATTATGAAATAAACATCCGATCATTTATCTCAAAAGATTGCATTTTTCTTTGAATACTACTTTGAATCACACAATATGCTCGAATGGACCTTGTACTCAATTGGTAATAGGCTTATTCCACGGTAGTTCTTACATTCACTGCGATCTCCTTTTTTGTATATGGGACATAACAGACTGAGACTCCAATCCCTGGACATGCCAGTTGTTCTTCATTAGCTAAGGCATGCTTCTAATCAGCTCCTTACTGCCAGCCTTAAACAATTCAGCCGGGAGACCATCGGCTCCAGCTGCTTTGTTGTTTTAAAGGCGGGATATTGACACACGTATCTCGCTCTGGCTCGGAGGTGGACAGTTAATACCATCGTCATGGATTGGGGGGGGGGGTCTTCTGGAGTGGTGTCCGTATCCAGTTAATTACTAAAATGATCTCTCCATATCTTCAGAACGTTTTCTGGGTGCGTCACTAGCTGTCCATCGCTGTCCTTGCAGGAGGACAACCCTGCTCCACGCATTCTTGCCTAAACTCTCTTGTAGAACTTTCGGGCTTCGCCTCTACTTCGGAGCATCTCTGTGCACTCATCCTGTTTCTGCTTCAGCTCCTTCTTTTTCCGTATAAACATATGAGTTGCCTCCCCCTGTGCCGTACACGAGCAGCTCGCCTTGCCATTGGCTGCAGTTTCGCCCTGTATGCAGCATCCAGGCATATTCTTGAGACGGCTTTGAGTACCCAAGTACGCTTCTCGCAGTCCGTTCTTTGGAGTCGGCTATATATTGCCACTGCGAGGTAATATTATCAGGGGTTGGAGCATTCCTTAGCAGTAGAGCTAGGTGGTTGGTGTAGGCGTCCGCTACCTTTGTGGTCCGCAGTTTACCGATATCCAGCTTTTGTTGTGCCTGGTTACGTACGTTTTTCGCTATTCTTAGCATAGTGCGTGCCTTAAATGCGGTAAGGTAGTGATCGGAGTCAATGTTCGCACCCCTGATCACTCGTACGTGCCTTTCATCGACTACCACGTGACCAATATGATTCTTCGTCAACCATGTAGCCTTATGAATATTTCTAGGCCAAATCTAGTGCTGCTGTCTGCCATATTTCATGCCGCAGAGAAATCAATCAGTCTAAAGATACAGACTGAATTTTCCGATGGTAGGCTTAAATGCGGTCTCCCTGCCTATTTTCTTTGTCCTCATCGCTTTTCTCTTCTGTCGGAGCATGGGCACATATGAGTGTTATGTGGAAAAACTTTGTCTTGACTCTTATGGTGGATATTCGTTCACTTATCGGGGGTTGAATCGTGTGACAAGGTGCCGCAATCTCTTGCCAACCACATATCACATCCAAACTCGAGCTTAACCACATGAACTCATATAGCAGATGTCGCACGCTTTTCTGCGCGAGCACTCGTCCACCGGATTTCCTGTAAGTTGTATTCTTCTCTTACTACTTTTATTCAGTCATTCACAAGGTAAAGTATAGAGTAATGTATTAAACTACATATAAAACGTACACCAAACTTAATGCGTGACAGAATTAGTTAATGTACATACTAATGTTGTACATAAGGCCGTATCAAAACCAGTAAGAAAGTTTCAGTCGGGAAACCCGACTTACATATACCATCACCCTCAGTAAAACAAAAAATTTCTTTTATATTGATATTATTACTTGATTTCTAAAGTGGGCGGAGTGGTACATTTGTATGAGAGGTATCAGAAGGGGCGTTTCTAGACTTCCAGCGTTGGGTTTATTGATATTATTACTCCATCACTAAAGTGGGCGGAAAGATACATTTGTATGGGAGGTACCATAAGGGGAGTCGCTAGACTTTAAATTTTTTCTTCAAAACTTTATCCTGTTACAACTTAACAAAATATAGAATTTGGTCAAGATCGTATAGAGTTTATTGATATTATTACCCCATCTCTAAAGTGGGCGGAGAGGTACAATTGTATGGGAGGTACCAGAAGGGGCGTGGCTAGACTTCCAAATTTTTTCTAAAACTTTATCCTGTTATAGTTTTACTATGTACAGAATTTGGGTACGATCCCGTTGGATGTATTGATATTATTACTCGATTTCTAAGGTGGGCGGAATGGTGTATTTGTATGGGAGGTACCAGAAGGGGTGGGGCCATGTTGCCCATTTCCAATACCGTAAGTAGTTTTGGGAAAATATTAACTCGTGCAAAATTTCAAAACATTTGGTTGCGTCTTTCAAAAGTTATCGTGCGTACCAGCCGGACAACCAGACGGACATGGCTCAAAAGGCTTAAAAAGTCATGAATCGAATTTGGTTCAAAGAAACCTAAGGTCTAAAGTGACTCCTTCTGTGTGTTACACTTTTGGGACGTATCAAATGATATATATCCTCGTCCATAAGGGTGATGGTTTAAATATATATATAATTTTTGAAATCGTTGCAAAATTATCAACAATTAAGCTAAAAATTTTGGCGTATAGTCAGAGGACAAAGTGAAAAATGGATGTCATGATGTTGTAATGTATTAACCCGCATACAATCTACAATTTTTGTTTTTTTTTTTTAAACAAATATCTTGTGCAATACCATTCACTTATATGTTGAGCTTGAACAAAAAATTAACATTATTTGCTCTATTACATTTGAATGTATAAAGCCTCACCTACATATACTTTTTATTTATTGAAGTATTTTTTTGCCTTTAATTTCTGAGTCCATCCTTAAGCGCTTCCCAAATAATGTTTTGCAATTTCTTTGTTTTTTTTTAGATGAGCACGTTGAATTTTGCAAAGCCATCACCATCTTAACCTTCATTATGATTGGAAGATAGGTGATTAACCCGCCTACTACTTTTAATTGTAAACTTGGCATTTCCTTAAGCGCAAATTTCATAATAATTAATTTTTTGTTATTAAAAGTAAAAAAAAATATTGACGCACCTCTGTACATCGTATACACGTGTTAGCCATTAAAATATTAAAAAAAAATCGCATATATTAAAGACATAACTGATAACCGAATCTTCAAAAGTGTTAAAGTAACATACAATTTAACTAGTAATATTTAAACTATTTTACAGAGATTACCGGAGTCTCTTGAAATTTAAATGGAATTTCTAATAATGTTTCAAAATCGTCATTAAACTGTAGGTCCCATAGTGTAAGTGTAAAAAATTAAGCGTAGTATCTTAATCATATACGAGAATCTTTCCATATCTTATTCATGGAAGGCAAAAGCCAAATTCGTTCATATGTTCATGTATGTTACACTGCTTGTAACAAACTACGCATTTTTTTAAACATTAAATTTTTGTTTAAATCGAGAAAAGAAATTTTCAATCATTAATATGTTATTCTTAACATATGTACATTAAATTGCGGCGTAGAATGATTTAATGAAACGCGCCTACCAATACAAATAATCAAACGTAGAAGATTTTAATTAAACAAAATTAATTATGATAACAAATGTAAAGAGAACTATGAATCCCAATTGTTGTTAAATTATTGTTTATTTCTTCCAGAAAAGATGAAACATCGCAAAAAATCCATTAAAAATTAATGAAGATTAATAGTTGATAGCCGAAAAATTGTTTCTCTCTAAACAAAACAAAAGACTTAAGACACGAACTTTCGCACAATCAGTACAATTCTACAAAAGCTATGAATTTCTTAAAGTATATAATTATACGCGAATGCTAACAACAAAGTATACACTTGCAAAATACTATACAAATTATATAACTTTAAATTTGAATGCTATATAACTTTAACATGTAAGATTCTCCATATTCATGATAAAAATAAACTCATTTCGTATAATTCATAGTCCAGACATTTGTATTAATTCATATATATATATATATGCACATAAACTGGATTAATACCATAAAATGCATCACTATTTCGATTAAATACATATGTATTTATGCAATATAGGTATTATGTCAAAACACTAAACTAAGCTGATTAGGAAATACTAAAATATCAAAACTAAACGAACAAACGAATAAATTCGATATTAATTATCATAACCTTTGCAGATTTGTATAACAATCTAAATCCAGTTTTGTCACGCTAATTAAGAAATAACATGACTTCTATTCAAATTTTTATATTATGATAATATTTTAAAAATATATCTCAAATAATCCCCTTTCGGTACTGTAGGAGATGGGTTTAACACAATTAGTAGGATTTTTTCAGAATTACCTAGAAATTCACAACTTTTAAATATTTAACCGTTAGGTATTAATGTATTATTTTTCAAATGTTTTACTGAATGGTTTTTTTTGCAACAAATTAATAAACGACATAAATTTAATTTGCAATGAAGGTGTGATATTGGTTTAAGTTAATATGCACTGAAAAAAATGCATAGTTGACAGCTTAAATTTCAGTTATATCGTAGGTGAATTTTCCCTAACTAAGGCATGTTCAAACAACCACTTAAACATATCAGTAATTGCTGATAGCTATGTGTAATTGATGGTTACTATGTGTAAGAACGTATAAGAAAAAAGTTGCAAAATAGTTAATAAACTCAACAAAAATGACAATGAAAATTCAAAAAAAAATTTAAAAATTAAGAAAAAATCGATAAATCGTAAAATAAGTCGTTGGACAAAACTATGTGAGCCAAATTGTCCAAAACAAGGGTCCCAAAATATTTTAATTTTTTTAAAGTTCCGAGTTATCAGACAATAAAACCAGAGATTACAAAAATACAAAAAAACGAAATTAAAGAAAAAATCAAGAATGCAAAATAGCGAAATATCGAAAAATTATACGACGTCGTTTTTCAATAACTGTCTTAGTTATCGAGTTATCGAACGATGAAATCGAAATTTCAGAACAAGGAGCAGAGCTTAAAAAAAAACACAAAAAATTTAAACTGTCATTTTTTTTCGGCCGTGGCATGACGGTTAGAACACGCGACTGCCATGCGTGAGATCACAGGTTCAACTCCTGGTTCCAGTCATCTAACGAAAAGAAAAAAAATTCTTTCATTGCCGCCCCCTTGTTGTCGACAGCAACTTCGCTGTATAAGTGTCGAGTTAATCGGCATGTCTAGTAAAAAGCTTCTCAAACAGTGACGTTCGCATTTGTCTATAAACAAGTAGGTGCCGTTAGTTGTGAATCTAAAAATAAAAAGCGTGTTAATTCACAACAAAGCGAGAAGCTATCCCATACCTCATTCATGGGGTGTAAAGCGAAATTAAGTTTTTTGTTTAAGTTTTTTGTTTAAGTTGTATTTCTCAAGTTATCAAACGACAAAAATCGATTAAATCTAAATTGCAGGAGAAGGAGCAGAGCTTCAAAAATACAAAAAAAAAACGAAATTAAAAAAATAAAGAATTCAAGATATCGAAAAATTAGCTGTCGTAGTTTTCGGATAACTGTCATAGTTACAGAGTTATCGAACGATAAATTCGAAATTTCTAGCAAAGTTTCAAAAAACCGAAATTAAGAATGCGAAATATCAAAAAATTAGACGTCGTAGTTTTTTGATAAGTGCTTTTGTCTATTAAATAAAATCAACTTAAGTCAACAAAAAGAGTTTCAACAATGTATTGAATTTTGCATTTCAAAAGATTGCTTTAAGTTATTTCTCAGAGCTTATCTTAAGTAACTTGAAATTTAATATACACATTTTAATATGAGTATTTATGTAATTTTTTTAAGTCATAGTCTGTAAGGAAAATGTATTTCCATAGACTGAATCAAATAAAATGAAAATGAAAATTTCTAGTTATCGAAAGATAAAATCGAAATTTCAGGACTATAAAATCGAAATATAAGTTTAAGAAAAAAAATCAAGAATTCATGATATCGAAAAATAATTCGTCTTAGTTTTCCGATAACAAATTTAGTTATCGAGTTATCGAACGATAAAATCTAAATTCCAAAACAGCAAAATTAAACAATTCAAAAACCGAAATTACAGAAAAAATCAAGAATCCGGGTTATCGAAAAATAAGCCATCATAGTTTTTCGATAACTGGTTTAATAATCGAGTTATCAAACGATAAAATTGAAATTTCAAGACCACAGGAAATAAAAGAAAATCAATAATTCATGATATCGATAAATTAGCCGTAGTTTTTGATAACAGTATTCGAGATATCCAAAAATTGGCTATATCGAAAGATAATATTGGAATTTCAGGATTAGCAACATAGCTTTAAGCCCCGAAATTACAAAAAAAAATCAAGAATCCAAGTTATCGAAAAATAAACCATCATAGTTTTTTGATAACTGTTTTATTAATCGAGTTATCGAACAATAAAATTTAAATTTCAGGACCAGTAGCAGAACTTAAACAATTCAAAAACCGAAATTACAGAAAAATCAAAAAAATTGAGATATAACAAAATTATGCGTCGTAGTTTTTTAATGACTGTCTTAGTTACCGAGTTATCGAACGATAAAATTTAAGTTTCAGGACAAGAGCAGAGCTTAAAAAATAAAAATAAAATAGAATATGAAATATCGAAAAACTATACGTTGCAGTTTTTCGATAACTGTCTTAATTATCGATTTATAGAACGATAAAATCGAAATTTCAGGACCAGGAGCAGAGCTTAAAATAAATAATAAAAAAACACGAAATTAAAGAAAATCAAAAATTCATGACATCAAAAAATTAGCAGTCGTAGTTTTTCGATAACTATCTTATTTATAGAGTTATTAAACGATAAAATCGAAATTTCAGGACAGAAACAGAGCTCAAAACCCAAAATTAAAGAAAAATTCAAGAATTCAAGATATCGAAAAATTTTCCGTCGTAGTTTTTCGAAAATTGTCTGGTAATCTAGTTAACAAATGATAAAATCTAAAGTTCAGGGCCAGGAGAGTGCTTAAAAAAATACAAAAAACCGAAATTAAAGAAAAAATAAAGAATTCGAGATAACGAAAAATTAGCCACCGTAGGTTATCGATAATTGTCTTAGTTATCGAACGATAAGATCGCAATTTCAGGATCAGCAGCAGAGCTTAAAACCCCGAAATTACAGAAAAAATCATGAAACAGAGTTATCGAAATATAAGCCATTATAGTAGTTCGATAACTGATTTATTAATCGAGTTATCGAACCATAAAATAGAAATTTCAGGACCATAATAAAAACCGAAATTACAGACAAAATCAAGAATGCGAAAAATCGAAAAATTAGCCATCGTAGTTTTTTGATAACTGTCTTAAGTGATAAAAACGAAATTTCAAGACCAGGAGTAGAGCTTAAAAAAGTTAAATAAAAACAGAAATTAAAAAAAAAGAATTCATGATATCGAAAAATAAAACGTCGGACGTACATACGGGGGTAGCGATTTTTTGAAAAACAATATTTTTTTTGCAATTATTCCGTGATTTTGATGAAAATGGTTTGTAAGTACCGCCTGTTGCTAGGAATCAGCGCCGCTGAAAAAAAATTTTCGCATGATTTTTTTCAAAAAAAATCTCAGTTTTCTCTATAAATCACTCGATTGTTTGTGCTGTGTCTGAAATTACTTGCAACACAATGGATATATTATGCCATATCATATGAATACACTAGGGTGGTCGCAAAGTTATATGGGGAAAAAAATTGCAGAATTTTGTCGGTCTGACCCCCGAAATATAATAAGTTTTGGCAGATTTTGGGATAACCAAAATTTGAGCACGATTGTAGTGTATTAACCCGTACCGCTTTGGGCTTAATATTTTTAAGCTCCTTTAGACATGTTGGGGAGGCATAATTCAAGAACGACTAGTCTAAGAACAGAGCTTAAAATAAATAATAAAAAAATAAATTAAAGAAAAAGTCAATAATTCATGAAATTGAAAAATAAGCCGTCCTAGTTTTCCGATAACTGTCTTAATTATCGATTTATAGAACGATAACATCTAAATTTCTAGACCAGGAGCAGAGCTTAAAATAAATAATAAAAAAACACGAAATTAAAGAAAATCAATAATTCATGATATCGAAAAATTAGCCGTCGTAGTTTTTCGTTAACTGTTATCGTTAGTTATCGAACGATAAAAACGAAATTTCAGGACCAGGAGTAGAGCTTAAAAATACGAAAAAAAACAGAAATTAAAACAAATAAAGAATTCAAGATATCGAAAAATAAACCGTCGGACAGGCATATGTTGGGATCGATTTTTTGAATAAATAATAAGTCTTTGCAGATTTTGGGATAACAAAATATGAGCACGATTGGAGTATGTTTTTGTATGCCGTTTTGGGCTTAAAGATGTTGGGGAGGCATAACTCAAGAAAGGCTAGTCCAATTTTGCTGATATAAAAATTCAAAATTTAGAAATTAAAATTCCATTAATCTGTTCATATATAATTGCATTACATAATCAACAGTTTTGCTGTTATAAATAAATTTATGAAAAAAAACTAAAAAATTTGCCTAAAAAATTCAAATTCAATTTTTCCAATTTTGAATTTTAAGTTAATTTTATTCTTAAATTTATGATTTTTATTACAGCAAAACTGAACAAGTCGCTCTTGAGTAATACTTCTCTAACGTGGCTATAGGAGCTTGAAAACTTTAAGCCCAAATCGACACCAAAATCTTCAAAAACTTATGAGGGGTCAGGGGGGTCAGACCGACAACATCGATTCTTTCATTCAACTGCCCTGTCTCGTGGAATTCAGCCAAATTAAGAACTAATGTCGGTTTAATATTATTCAACAAATTACACTAAAAAAAATATTGCTAGTGACGTCAAATTTGTTACGAATAAATGCGTCTTTTCCTAATAAAAAAAGATCACTGAAATGTTGATATTATTCACAATTAAGTACAGATATCTTTTATTGACAAAACTTTATTTTTTTTTTAAGCACAGCAAACTTGACTTATTTCTTTCTGTTTCTCCATAAAATTGCTTAAGAATGATAAATCTATTAAACATTTGGTCTGCCGCCTGATTGTATATCATAGCCAACCATGCAACACTATGCACATCTTGCTGATTGAAGGGAACACCATTTACCGTGTTTGTGTCTTAAGTCTTTCGTATTCATTGTGACATATACCAAATAGCCCCAATGCTTTTGCAATTACCTTCAAAGTCTCCTAAATGCATTTAGACACTTTAACAGCTTTAATTTTTCATATCTTCACACTTTGTTTTTGTGTTTTTTCCTATACCAAATCACTTCCATTATAAACTGGATCCATGGCAAATATGTTGATGCAAGGTTTTAACATATTAGCAAGTTTGCCTGCCTGCCGCCCTTAGGATTGTAAAACAAGTCCACTAAATCGTGTTTCAATCCATTTTAATTCAACAGATCATTAAATTTTTGTATTGGTTTTAAATAGAAATCCCATCTTAATTAACTATTTTGCATTTGATGGATATAAAAGACAAACGTATTTATTTGGAATGAATTTGAAAATGTATCCAACTGGTTTTCATCTTTTCTGCTTAAATGATGTCTACGTATTGTTTTTTTTTTTAAACAGATTATGCTGATTAGATATTAATTTAAGTTAGTGTTAGGTAGGAAGGGGGGGGGGGACGTAAAGGTAAACCTGCCAGCATGGCCAGCCTTAGAGTACCACCACCACCAGCGTCAGCATCATCAGCTCCGCCGTCATTATCAGCTTCATCTTCGTTTTCGTTTTCTTGCCAAATTCTCCTGATGTTGTGACTTTGGACAGAGACGTGTTTGCGCTGTCTAAATTGGGATTATTGTGCAAACTCCAACTAAATATCAAGATTTTTTTTTATATGTCAATGATAATTTCTAGTTCAAGGTCTCTCATGAATATACAATAACAAAAGAGCGTTGCTTAAAATTTCAGCTTATCTCTATTGTTAAAATATTTTTCTAGAATTTTGAATTTGATTTTGGTTTATATCTTATGAATTTTTTTTTTGTTTCTAGTTTTCACTCTTCATTTGGGCATCAAATATTTAGTTTTATTAGGTTTTCATTTAAAGACTTAGTTATCTATTCATACTACGTACCAATAATTTGTTGTGTAGTTTTGCTCAGAGTAAGAAATTTCTTTAGATCCTGTCAGGAATCATTTTAGGAATATGTTAATTTGTTTCTTCTTTATATAAGCCGGATATTTGTTCTGTTCACTTTGTGGGGGTTCTATGTGTACCTCATACATATTCAAATAATTTAAAATTAGAAAAAATACATGTTTGTGTCTTAAGTCTTTAGATTTGCGTGTGACTTAGATAAACGCTAGCAGTAACGGGTTTAGAATGTTTTCCTAAGGTTTAAATAACGCATTAATTAATTTTCGTAATACTTTTAGGTCTAAGTTAATAAAATATTTTTTTGTTTTAAGATCAATTACAAACATTTTTTTTAGAATAAAAAGACACCCTGATACGATCAAAGTATAAAAATATATAGAACTAGCTATTACGGTTGAATAATTTTTGAGTGAATAAGCTGTAGTTGCATGATCTGGGTGGTGAGATCAGCTACGTTCTCTCTAAACATTCCAATTTTTGCTGTTTGATCTGAGCTATGGTATCGCTTTTCCCATTTTCGAAAAATCCCTTCATATAGCACAACTGCTCCATAATATTCACGCCAAATTTTTGTGGTTGTATCTTTAGCCGTTTAATCTGGGTGATGGATTATTTCTTTTCTCTCCTTATCTCTTTAATTACGGATTTCGAAAAATCCCCCAATTTTCGGGATTCTACCCTTAGCCGTTTGGTCTTTCTGATGGTACCAATAGTATCACCTTTTCGGCCTTTTTCCCCGTAAAACAACGAAATTCACCGTAATTTTACGATTTTTTCTACCTTCAGTAGTTTTGCCGTTTTGGTACCAGTTTTATCCCTTTTTGGTCTTATTACCCCTAAAAAAAGAAATTTACAAAATCACTACACTACACCATAAAATAAATATTAACCCGCATTTTTGAAATTCCTCCTTTAGCCATTTGGTCTGGGTGAGATACCAGCATTCTCTCTTTTGGGGCCTTTTTTACCCCTAAAGTAGGAATTTCGAAAAATCCCTCTGTGGAGCTCACTAATTCGATCACGAGAATCACTGCATAGATTTTTAGGATTATGGCTTTAGCCGTTTCGTCTGGTGATGTTACCGATTTTATCCCTTTTTTAGGCTTTTTTTGCATCTAAATTACGAATTTTTAAAAAAATAATTTGTTTATAGTTATAGCCGTTTGGTTTGGGTGATCGTACCAGTTTTATCCCTTTCTGGCCATATTCTACCCCTAAAAGTACGAATTTCAAATCGCATGCTTTCATGCGTCAGGTTTACAGTTTTAGTAGTTTGGTTTGGGTGATGGTACCGGTTTTATCCCTTTTTGGGCCTTTTTTTGTCCCTACAGTACGTTTTTCGAAAAATCCCTGCGTGAAGCTCACTCCTTCTATAAGGGGAATCACCATATAGATTTACGCTTTTATAGCTTTAGCTGTTTGGTTTGGGTGATGGTACCGTTTTTATATCTTTTTGGGCCTTTTTTGACCCTAAAGTACAGTTTTCAAAAAATCCCGTTGTGAAGTTCACTCATTCGATAGAGGAAATCTCCATATAGATTTACGCGTTTATAGCTTCAGTCGTTTGGTTTGGGTGATGGTACTAGTTTTATTCCTTTCTGGCCCTTTTTACCCCTAAAAATACGAATTTCGAAAAATCACTTTATGCAGCTCTCTAGTTTCATAGGGCGCATGCTTATATAGATTTTCAAGATTATAGCTTAAGCCGTTTGGTATGAGAGATGGTACAGGTTCTATCCCTTTTTGGGCCTATCTTGCCCCTAAAGTACGAATTTCAAAAAATCACTTTTTGCATATCTCTAACTCTATAGGAGGCATTCTTATGTAGATTTTCGCGAATATAGCTGTAGCCGTTTGGTCTGGGTGTTGGTACCAGTTTTATCCCTTTTTTACCCCAAGTACAGCCAGGGACTAACAACATGTCATCAGTACACAATTTGTAAAATTTTCGTATCAATTAGAAAAGTCGTCAGAGCGATTTTTGAAAACGGTGCGTGTCACCGCCGACTTCAGTCCTGGCTGTAATTCATACAACATATATACCAAATCTCATCTTCAAACCTCTGATAGTTCATGAGGTATAGCCTTTTTAAATTTCAAGTTGAATGGGCGGTGCCACGCCCGCTTATCCAATCACAACCAAGTATAGCCAAGGACTACCAACAGGTCATCAATACTATTTTGTAAAATTTTCGTATCAATGGTCAATTAGAAAAGCCGTCAGAGCGATTTTTGAAAAGGGGGCGTGGTACCGCCACTTAGACCCTGGCTGTAATTCTAACTGTACGAATAACATATATACCAAATATCATTTTTATACCTGTGATCGTTCATGAGATATAGGCTTTTGTAACTTTTAAGTTGTATGGGCGGTGCCACTCCCATTTTTTCAATCACAACCAAGTATAGACAAGAACTATCAACAGGGCAGCAGTACTACTTTGTTAAATTGTCGTATCAATTGGTCTATTCGAAAAGCCGTCAGAGCGATTTTTGAAAAGAGGCGTGGTACCGCCCACTTTCCACCTTGGCTGTAATTCTAACTATATATAACAAATCTTTTTTTATACCTCTGATAGTTCATGAGATATAGGCTTTTGTAACTTTCAACTTTATCCAAACGATCCCGCCCATTTTTTGTTGCATTAGTGCCAAATGCATCCACACAAATTTTCAAGCCGATCTGAGAAACAGTTCTTCAGATATTTCGTTTTCAAAAATTGGGTCCAATGGGCGGGGCCAGGCCCCCTCGATATATCAAATATTCAAGTATCCTATTTTCACTACCGACCACACAGGTACATTCAGTGAAAATTTCAAATATTGGTCCAGCCGCTCTCGAGTCCGGTACGGTATATAAAAAAAGCAAACATAATATAAAATATAGAATTTGATACACAAAAAGTACTCGGCAACACGAATATATATATGCGGACGAAATTTTTATTTTGGACCAGTGGGCGGAGTGGGCGAGGCCAAACATATTTTTAGACCTAGGGAGATAACATTTGAAACACAACCAGTGCTCGGCAACACGAATATGAATATGCGGACGAAATTTTGATTTTGGGTCATTGGGGGCGTGTGCAAAACTGTATTTAAGCCCTAGAGAGATAAAAGTTGACACCCAGATAGCACACGGCAAATCTAATATTAATGTGCAGACGATCATTTGGATCATTGGCGAAAGTGGGCGTGGCAAAACTGCAGTTTAGTCCTAGAGAGATACAATTTGATACCCAGATATTATTCGGCTAGACAAATATTAATATGCAAAGGAAATTTAAATTTTAGACAAGAGCACAGTGGCCCAAAAGGACAATCCAGCGGGATTTAAGTCGAATTCCAATGTTTAAAAATTCCGATCTTTTTTATTTTCTTTTAATTGACAAAGCTTCTGCATGATCATTTAGGGGCATTTCTGATCTGCTGCGAGTCTTCAAAGTGAATAAATTTTAGCACATGGCCCGCAAAGATTTTGCACCATTTTTTGACTTCTGTTGGTTGAGCTAAATTACAAACAAATTATACTTTATTGAGTCAATATCTTTTTTTCTCATTCAGAAAAGGTATGTACTTAACTAAAATTATATGTTTGTGACCCGTCTTTTCATATGTACCAAAAAAAATATGGTAGAAGTAAGCTGTTGTAGCATATATGGATTTAGAGCGTATACTGACATCTTTGGACTATAACTAATGTCATTCAATGGTATTCAAGCTAAATCTAGCATTTATGTAAAGTGTGAGTCCTTGTGGTGTAAAAATATAGAAAATGATAACTAACTACAGCCAACTGTTGGAGATATATGGAGAACAGTCCTACCATCTCTAGTACCTCCCATACAAAATGACCAAATAAAATTTTTTCTGCTTAATTATCTTCCAATAGCAAACAAATACTGAGAAAACCAAAGCATTTGCCACACTCCTTCTGGTACCTCCCATACAAGTGGCCAAATTCACCTTCATAGTTTTAAATACATTGTTTGGTAAATACACTGTATTCGGTCATATTTTGTACAAGATATAAGCTTATTGAAACACATCTACGAATATTCCAATATTCATCAAATTAGCTTTTTATTAAATTCTATATCAGTTCCCGGCAGCATAGTAATGCCAACACTAAATCAGCATTTATTTCCCTGATGTTATCAAGTACCATAAGAAATGTGACAACTTCAAAATACAACTTCAAGCAAATCTCTCCTTACTAAAAAATACTCGCCCTCATGTACTAACAAATTTTCTGGAAGCTTTTACGACTATTTACGACTTTCTACATTTTTATATATTTAATTATCATGTGATTTAATTTACCAACAAATTAACATAATCACTACAGCAAATGCAATAAAATGCATTTCACTGCAAAGTATTTGTTTTGTCTGTTACAGACAATTGTCTTAAATCGACTGGATAATTTCGAGGAGTACTAACGGCATAATAAAATGCATTAACATACAATGCACACAGCCCTCAAATTTCGTTTTTAAAATCACGAATACTTAGGTGAAAAACTGAAAAGAAACTGAAAATTAAATACAATATGTGAAAACAAATCACTTAATAGTCGTAATTGTATAGGAAATAAATTCGTATAGATAATAAACAACATCGGCCACAACAATAAAACTTTCGTTTCCAAAAAGCTGTGTGAGCTGAAGACGGCAGTAGCAGTGACGGTGGAATTATCGGCGCTATTGTCGGTTAAATAACAAATTACCCAGAAGAAGATACGACCATACATGTCTATAGCACACAGTAGCGCAGGCGTGTGCAATAGAGTTTTGATTGAAAAGAAATTAAGCGCACGCCTGATGTTTGTTAAAAAAAAAGCTTTTAAACACCAACGAAGCATTTATGAATGATCACAGTAACTTAAACATTTGGTAATTGTTAATTGTTTAATTGGAGCAATATTTTCATAAAAAAAATCAATATTCAATACAAAACATTTCGTGGACACACAAAGACAAACGCCACCCTCAAATGAGGTTAACTTTAGTTTGTATTGGGCTTTGAATTTTGATTTTTATGTCGTTGTGGTCACGATCGATGACTTGTATCTTGGTCAAAGCGTGGGCACCTAAAGTAGGTTCATCGTTGTTGTCATTGTAAACAGCAGGTAGTAAGTTGTATTTACTAGTATTTATTATGACGTTAATATTCAAACAAGTCGTTATACTTTGCATCGTTTAACACCAAAAGAAAAAAAAACACGTTAATATAAATTGGCATTAGAGCAGTTGGTGTAAAGGGTCAAATGAAATTTATACCAAATGATTCGGCAGCATACAAAAGAGAGGGTAAGACTAGCACCTGGTACAGGTGTTTCTTAGTATCTAGAAATAAGGTGGTGTTACTAAAATGCTGCCGATATCCGTAAAAACATCTATTCTTGGCTGACACTATTTTTCTTATTGAGGAAAGATCTGAGGTAGGTAAATTCATCTGCTAGCTCAAAACAATAATTTTCAACGTTGACGCTGCGTCCCCATCGAGAGGACTCTTTGTTCGTCAAAATCATTATTTTTGTTTTGTCCTCGTTGACCTCTAAACCCATTTTTGCTGACTTCTTTTCTAGCGATAAGAAAACTGCAGTCACATCCCGCGAATTTCGGCCAATGATGACTATATCATCGGCATAGGCTAATGGCATGTGGTTCTTGGGGAATAAGGTGCCAGACAAGTTGACACAAGCCTTTCTCATCACCTCCATAAATATTTTTAATAGTTTACAGGACAAGCTATCACCCTGCCTGAGACCTCTTTGGTGTTTTCCAAGGTACATCTGCAAAGTCGAATTAGCTTTGCAGGGATACCAAACTCAGACATGACCTCATATAGTCTATTCCTTATCAGAGAGTCGAAGGCAGCTTTGTAGTTTTGTAGGTGTCAATCTGTTTTCCAGGATTTGTCGTAAAGTGAATATTTGATCCGTTGCAGATTTACCAGGTCTAAAGCTGCACTGATAAGGTCCAATTAGTTTTTCCCCAATTGGCGTTAGACGTTCACACAATACGCTCGAAAGGAACTTGTACGCAATTGGTAATAGGCTTATTCCAAGGCTTATTCTTACATATGGGACATAACAGCCTGAGACTCCAATCCCCGGTCAATGCTCTCCTCTAGCCAGTTGTTTTCCATGAGCTGATGTATGCTCCTAATCAGCTCCTCTTCAACTGCATTAAACAGTTCAGCCAGGAGACCATCGGCTCCAACAGCTTTGTTATTTTTAAGGCGGGATATTGCCACACGTATCTCGCTCTGGCTCGGAGGTGGACAGTTAATACCATCGTCATGGATTGGAGCGGGGTCTTCTGGAGTGGTGTCCGTATCCAGCAGATTTCTGAAATGTTCTCTCCATATTTCAAAACGTTATCCAGGTCCGTCGCTAGCTGGCCATTGCTGTCCTTGCAGGAGGGCAACCCCGTTCCACGCATTCTCGCCTTTATTCTCTGGAAGAATTTTTGGGTTTCCCTTCTACTTCGGAGCAACTCTGTGCATTGATCCTGCTTCTTCTTCAGTCCTTCTTTTTCCGTCTAAAAATACGAGTTGCCTCTCGTCTCTTCTCTCTGTTCCGTTCACGAACAGCTCGCGTTGCCATTGGCTTCAGTTTCATCGTACCTGGCATTATCTTAAGACGGCTTTGAGTACCCAGGTACGCTTCTCACAGTCCGTTCTATGGAGTTGTCTATATATCAAACTAGTGGACCCGGCAATGCTTTGCTATTGCTGCTTTTACTATTGCTATATTGCCACGCCCCTTTGTCTAGGTATGTTTTCATGTAGCCTATGATAGAGACCCTACGGATAGTACTACACAGTCCAAATTTCATTGCAATCGGTCCATTTGTTTCGCCCAGATAACTATTTTTTCAAATGGGGCGTGGCACCGCCCATTTTTCAGCGAGACGGGTTCCTCTTCGTATCAGTAACATATGACGCAAATCTCATCTACATACCTCTAATGGCTCTTGAGATACGACCAATTGAAATTGAGGCTTGAGTGGGCGGTGCCACGCCCCTTTGTCTAAATATGTTTCCATGTAGTAGCCTATGATGAAGGTCCTATGGACAATATCACACAAGGAAAATATAATTACAATCGGACCATTTATTTGCCAAATATAACTATTTTTTTTAAAAGGGGCGTGGCACCGCCCACTTTCCTTAAACAAAATATTTTTTGTTATACGTTCAATATACGTACCAAATCTCGACTTCGAACCCATTATGGCTTAAAAGATACATTCATTTAAAAATTCGAGTTGTATGGAGCGGTGCCACGCCAATTTAACACCTTTGCAGTCCGAATTTCAAAAAAAATCCCGCCTTAGTGTGAGATGCCTTTTCCTTATATATAGCCTTTGATATATATAGATAAAAAAATGGGCGTGGTCGAAAAAAAGTACCCTATAAATCATGCCAGAGTCCCAGTTAAATGCTGTGAACATTTCAGGAAGATCGGTCCAGAGGTTTTGTCTCCTATAAGGTACAAACAAACAAAAAAATAAACACACATTCCATTTTATATATATAGATAGCTATATACAGCATTCCGTAGCAGTTGAGTTAGGTGGTTGGAGTAGGCATCCGCTACCTCTGTGACCCGCAGTTTATCGATGTCCAGCTTTCGTTGTGCCTGGTTACGTACGTTTTACGCCATGCTTAGCCTTGTGCGTACCTTAACTGCTGTATGGTAGCGTTCGGAGTCAATTACACCCCTAATCACTCGTACGTCCAGAAAACACGTGATCTATCTGATTCCTCGTCAATTGATCTAGAGATAACCATGTTGCCTTCTGAATATTTTTATGGTCAAATCTAGTGCTGCTAAATACCATATTTCTTGCCGCAGAGAAATCAATCAGTCTGATGCCATTGTTCGACGTTTCGATGTGCAGACTGAATGGTAGCCTCAAATGCGGTTTCCCTGCTTATTTTAGCATTAAAATCGCCTAGTAAAATTTTAATGTCATGGCTCGGGCTACGGTCATATACATTTTCTAGGCTTTCGTAGCACTCGTCTTTGTCCTCATCGCTTTTCTCTTCTGTCGGAGCATGGGCACATATAAGTGTTATGTGGAAAAATTTTGTTTTGACTCTTATGCTGGCTATACGTTCACACACCGGGTTAAACCTTGAGACTAGGTTTTGCAATCTCTTACCATCCACAAATCCACATCCAAACTCGTGATTGTGCGAAGGCCACTATAATAGATGTCGCAAGTCTTCATGCGCAAGCACCCCAACAAATGGTTAAGTTATTTATGCTTTTCGAGGAACGCATATGTAATTTTCTTCAAATGTTTAAATTTAGTATAGGATAACAAAATTACGTTTCTCGAAATACATGAATCCAAGTACGCATCTCGCAGTCCGTTTTATGGAATTGGAGCATTCCGTAGCAGTTGAGATAGGTGGTTGTGCCTGGTTACGTCCGATCATACCTTACCTTACCGCAGTTAAGGTACTCACAAGGCTAAGCATTACGAAAAACGATACCATTTGTTAACCGATTTTACAAACAAATATGCGTTTTACTCCCTTTAAAATGGGGGCTACAAACTTTTTCAACCTAAAACCACAACGTTTACGATTTTGAGGCAAAATCAGATAGATGTCAAAAGTTAACTGTATACATCGTTTGAAAAGCCGCAGTCTCTTCTTTCCAATCCCGCTAAGAAACTTAAATTCGGTTAAAATTCAACCAAGCTACTGGCTTATAAGTGCATAAAGGTACAAAAAACCGGTTTTAATTAGCAGTAACTCAAGATTTTGGGGGTATTTGAGAAATTTCAAAAAATTTAAATTCATTGTCGCACTGTGTAAGTTTTTAAATAATTTCAATTATAAGGTCACTTTCTACATCTTTGTTATTATACTAAAAAATATAAAAATTTAAACTTACCGTTGTTGCCACTCCAAATATATATATATATTACAAAATAAATAAAACCGCCTCTAAAGTATTGGAAAAAGTTTATGTTTATTTCAATTATAATTATAAAATGTATTAATAATATGTATGTATGTATGTAGATAATGTCTTGTATGTATGATAATTCGAATTAATTTTCACAAAATTTCACGATATGACGATGTGACGATTACAATTGATATGAAAATATGTATGTATGTAAGTTTTTGATATATATAATATTGTTTTTGTATATAAATATGTTTTGCTTTAGTTGTTGCAATTCAGTAAGTACAATCTAAAAATAATGTTGTGAAATATTATTGCATTATACAAAAAAAAAACATATTATTGTTGCCTTTGTCTTAAGATGGTCTCGAATTCGAATATGCTGAGCATCTGTTATCGTCGAATAATCGTAAAAATAATAGTATAACACAACTATATACAAGGCACCTCTATTATAAAAAGTCTTATAAAATTTTGATTGTTAGTGTGTTGACAATATTATTACAGCTATTGCTTAAATTACTATACCTATTGTTAGAACTAACTAATGCACAGATTAGTAAGTAGATTACTAACACTCCACCACTTGGTGTGAGGGAACACATTTTTTAAGCTTTGTGTTGTTGATTCTTAGATGATATTTTTAATTAGCAATATATTGTAGATTTATGCATCATGTTGGAAAAATCATTTTCTCAAAGGGTTTATAAAACAAAATCAAGTTAAGGGTCACTGATATCCCTGGTTTTGAGATTTTATTGAACAAAGTCGCTAGGATTTGCAGTAAAATACAATTAAAGCAACTAAAGAAGAAACATAAAAAGGGTGGTGTTAGTTATAAAGTCAATTCAATTCAAATCGACTTTTAATGGCAAAAAAAACCACTTAGTTTTTAGAAAGTTGTTGGGAAAATTAAAAAATTTGTTCAATTTTCAATATGAGCAGTAAAGAAAAAAATTTACTTTGAATTTTAACAATAAAATTCTATGATCATTACACAGTACAACATTTTTCAGCTCATTGATTTGGGACTCAATTCTGAGATCTGCACGTGAAAGTAGCCCCAAAAAGAAGAAGTTATGCATCATTCGTTTGGTCAACTTACAAGCCATAATAATTTAATATCGATTTGTATCGTACATAACTCGAAAATCACTAGTCCGATTTAGCTGAAATAAATTTAAAAAAAATTAAGAATTACAATTCCTTTAATCTGTTCACATAACGTTACTCTATATGTATAAGCAACAGTTTTACTTTTCAGTCATCAAATGGCCTTAAACTGGATTCATTTGTAGAAGTTTAAATAAAACTGTTGTACTCCGTGGCGTATGATTTACGTTAAATATTCCTTATGATAATCATACGCCACCATATAACAATATAACAAAAGAGCCAAAAACGTAACAAATTCCCCTATAAGATACTTACTAACCTCAAATCGATATTAAATTATTATGGCATGTAACTTGACAAAACGAATGATGCAGAACATCATCTTTTTGGGGCTACTTTTACGTGCAGTTCTCAGAATTGAGTCCCAAAGTCATGTGTTGTACTGTGTTGTTTATAATAATTTAAAAAATATCTTTAAAATAATTTAATCAAGTAAATGTTATTTAGAAATTTTGTATACAAATTTTATACCCTTGTAAGTATTTTTCCAACATTTGTTTATTTTAATTTGGCAAGAACACTATGGTGTAAAATTACTGCTTCAAGTGTTTTTACAGTTTATTTGAGAATTTTGTAAAATTAAATTTTTATTTCAGACATTGTTGTATATTTTTTTACTATGTATTAATTTTGATTGTTACTTTTGAAAAGACTAAAAATTTTTAATGTTTTATTTAATATTTATTTTTTTTTCTTTGTAATCGTAACAAAGTTTTAAAAAGAATTTATTTATTTGTATATGTGTGTTCTTTTTATCAATTACAATTTAAGTACCGTCCATTTTGGTCTGATTTTTTTTGTATTTATCTTCTCACTGTGCGATATTAACTTTTGTCTCGTACTTCATCTAATTGTAAATGCTTTAAACTGTGGCATTTTAAACAATTTGTATTAAATTTTTATTTTTTAACATAATAATAATCGTATGAGAAAATAGGAATGTAACTTAATGAACAAATTTGTTAATACAGGTATATTTGTATCTATAAAATAAATAACATAATAATAAAATTATTTGTATAAAACTTACATGTAATAGGGCTATGGTGCGATTAAACTGGAAATTTTGTTAAGTAATCATAATGGTCAGAACATAATATAAATTTTTGATCCGATCTCCTAAAATGCGGCTCATCTAGGCTTAATTTTTACCTTTGGCCACTTTTGGCTCCAAAGGCCCTAGTTCTAACTATTTGCTTTTACTTCTGTTCGGTTAAGGAATAGTATTTTTCTCGCAAATAAGTATTAGCTCAATATTGACGTGTGTGGACGGCGCCTCTGTCTATTTTTGCTAACTTGCTTCTAAATAACCTGTGACGATCAAAGTATTATTATGGCTGCTATAACGGTTTCTTTTAAATGGGGCGTGGCATAGCTCACTTCCACCCTGGCTGTAATGTACGTCAACTATTTTAAAGTTTTATACCACGCCCTTTTTTTTATCACGAACTTTGCTGACAAATGCATCTACACAAATTTTTAAGGCAATTGAAGAAACAGTCCTCCAGTCGGTTTAAAAAAAGGACAAAATTTGTCCCATAGACAAAAATCAATAAAAAAATTGTCTCAAAATGAAAGATACTGATTGATAGATAACAATTTTAAGGAACTAGTTTCATATGACCCTCCTGGACTGCACCAGAGGGCGCTCAAGTCAGTGAAATTTAAGAAAAAATTTTGATTTTTGTGTTCTTGAGTATGTTGAGAACTCGGTAAAAATAAAACCTGTGTTGAATATGATAACTAGACTAACTATAACTTTCTAAGAAATTATAAAAATTACAAAAGTTTGATGGAATTTAAAAAAAAAATCCGACAAAATCCGGCATTTTTTATTTGTTTTTATTTGGCAACGCGAGCTGTTCGTGAACGGCACAGGGAGAAGAGACGAGAGGCAACTCGTCTTTTTAGAAGAAAAAAGAAAGAGCTGAAGAAGAGGCAGGATGAGTGCACAAGAGAGTTAAAACGAGAATGCGTGGAACAGGGTTGCCCTCCTGCACGGACAGCGACGGTCAGCTAGTGACAGACCCGGATAAAGTTCTGAAGATATGGAGAAATCACTTTAGAAATTTACTGGATACTGACACCACTCCGGAAGAACCCCCCCCCCCCCCCCCCCCCAATCCATGACGATGGTATTAATTGTCCACCTCCGAGCCAGAGCGAGATACGTGTGTCCATATCCCACCTTTAAAACAACAAAGCGTCTGAAGCCGATGGTCTTCCTGCTGAATTGTTTAAGGCTGGCGGGGAGGAGTTGATTAGGAGCATGCATCAGCTCATGGAGAACATCTGGCAAGACGAGAGCATGCCCGGGGATTGGAGTCTCAGTCTGTTATGTCCCATATACAAGAAATAAGATCGTAGTGAATATAAGAACTACCGTGGAATAAGCCTATTACTAATTGCGTACAAGGTCCTTTGGAGCAAATTGTGTGAACGTCTACAGCCAATTGTAGAAAAACTTTTTGGATCTTATCAGTGCGGCTTTAGACCTGGCAAATCTACGACGGATCAAATATTCACCTTACGACAAATCCTGGAAAAACCCATGAAAAACAGATTGACACCTACCACCTCTTTGTTTACTACAAAGCTGCCTTCGACTCTCCGATAAGGAATACGCTTTATGAGGCCATGTCCTAGTTTAGTATTCCTGCAGAGCTAATTCGACTTTGCAGATGTAACTCAGAAAACACCAAATCCTCGATTAAGATTGGTAAAGATCAGTCTGAACCATTCAACACGGAAAGAGGTCTCAGGCAGGGCGATAGCCTGTCTTGTACGCTATTTAATATAGTTATGGAGAAGTTATAGTTATGCCGATGATATAGATATCATTGGCCGAAATCTGCGGGACGTTACTGCGGTATTCTCATCGCTAGAAAAGGAGTCGGCAAAAATGGGTTTAGCGGTCAACGAGGACAAAACAAAAATAATGATTTCGACGAACAAAGAGTCCTCTCGATGGGGACGCAGCGTCAACGTTGAAAATTATTGTTTTGAGGTAGTAGATGAGTTTACCTACCTCGGATCTTCCGCCAATAAGAAAAATAATGTCAGCCAAGAAATTAAGCGGAGAATAGTGCTAGCCAAAGATGTTTTTACGGACTTCGGCAGCACTTTAGTAGCACTACCTTATCTCGGAATACTAAGAAACAGCTATACTAGGTGCTTATCTTACCTGTTCTGTTGTATGGTGCCGAATCATGGGTGCTTACTACAATGCTCCAGCGAGAAAGGTGTTTGAAGGCGAACCTGAAGGACGGCGCAGAGCAGGGTTACCCAAACTCCGTTGGAAGGACAAAGTGGTAGGCGACGTGCCACCATCTGGTAGGACTAACTGGAGAACACACGAACAAGACCGAAGCGTGTGAAATTCTTTAGTACTTCAGGCCTCAAACTTATGAACCACGTTCGTAAGTTGTAATGGGCCACATAAGTAAGTAAGTAAGTTTTATTTGGTTTACAGTGTATTTTAAATAAAAATGCCGGATTTTTTTGGAATTTTTTTAAATTTCATCAAACTTTTGTAATTTTTTGAAATATTTGGAAATAATATATTTTTTACGAGAGATTGCAAATAATTCTAGTTATCATATTCAACACAAGTTTTATTTTTTCCGAAAAAATATTACTTTTTTACTACAAATTTTATAAATTATGGGCAATTTTGAATGGGAGGTACCAGAAAGGCGGACCCCTAAGGTCCATATTTATTCCTGAGTCAAATTGTCTGAAGCGCACATCCTACGCAAAAAAGATATGTGCATAAAACTATGAGGGTCATTTTCGACATTTGTATGGGAGCTACCAGAAGGGGCGAAGCAAAGGTTTTGGTTTTTAGAAGCTTTATCTGTTATGATAAGATAACTATGCTGGCCAAATTTAAATGTTTTGCAGCTCTCCGTTTGGCGGTCATTGGAGATATATTATTTTTACAAAAATAGGTCATTTTGTACGGCAGGCACAATAAGGGTGGGGCTATTTTGCCCACTTACAATCCCATAACTTCATTTCGGAAAATATTATTACTGATAAATTTTCATAAGAATCATTTAAGATTTACGCCATTTATCCAGCTCAATCGTCTTAAAAATTTATGAAACGAATTTGGTTTTAAGGTACTTAGGGTCTAACACGACTTCTTTAACACCTTAAACTTTTTCTCGTATCAAGAATACCACAATTAAATATTATATGTTTTGCAAACTTTGGACAAAATTGTTTCATTAACTTGGGTGTAATAGGCTGATAAAATTGCAAGACCCACGGGGAACTTTGTATGGGGGTACTTAAAATCCTGGTCCGCTCAAATTATGTACAATATAGTACAAATAGCCAGAAAATACGTTTAGGAAATTTTTTTTTCAAATTTGGCCAATCCAATAGGGTGTTACAGGGTGATAAAGGGTTGTGCTAAAAATTCTGGTCCGATTCTGCTCAAAGTACTGTGCCCCGCCCACTTGAGATTTCAAAAATAAAAGTAACTTTTTTCACCACCGGCCACACAGCTACATTCTGTAAAAATTTCAAAAGATGGGTCAAGCCGTTTTCTAGTCTATACGGTACTAAAAAAAATGCAGATAAACAAACACAAACTCATTTTCAGATATACATATAGATTTGACATTTGACCTCTTTGGGGAACGGCCTAAAGTTGTCCGATTTTGCTCAAATTTTGACCATAGCCTTTTTTTAGCAACTGTTAAAAAAGTTGCATTTTTCTGCCCCCCTAATGTGGAAGCACGGGATTACACAGTGCTAAACATGCTAGTAGCCCAAGACATAGAAAGCTACATATCACCAGACTCTTATCCCCTATGTAGCCAATGCATATTCAACACTAAATCTTTTAATTACTGCAAAGAAACGCTCCTGATATAAAATGGCAGAATATTGAGATCACTGCTGCAAAAAACCTACTTAGATATGAAAAACCAAGCTCAGATAAGACCTGGTAGAATGCAAAATGTCACGTTATGTCTGCGTAATGCTGCACACCAGGCAACACTCTAGTTAATGCAAACGTACAGGGACGAAACTGCTATTCTATTGGAAAAATCGTCTATAGAGGTAGCAAGAGGGAGCAAAGATATCAAATCGTACAGGGATAGAGATGAAGCCCGGAAGTTCTAACAAAGTGTAGAATGTAAAGGTTTTGAATAGGCAATGTCGCCTGAGATCTCGCGTATCATCAATGATGGCGTAAATTGTCCACTACTGATCCAAAACTAACTTATTACCCCTTCACATCCAATAAATGAGATATGGGAGAGCTTCTCACCCTTGATAGGTTAGCACGACGTTTCTATTTTCAGTCTCACACAGAGTGACTTACAATTTAACCTGCATGATAGTCACGTGTTCTAACTATCATGACATGGTTGGCCCGACAATTGTACAGCCTAAAAACATTAAAGCTGCGAGTGCCGATAAAAGTTTTCACATATCATCCCTATTAATATTATAAATGTGAATGTCTGTCTGTTTGTTTGTTTGTCTGTAGCTCAATCACGCCTAAACGGCTGAATTGATTTCTATAAAATTTGGTAGGCAGTTCGTATACCGTAGGCTGTATATTTTTTTTATATTTTTGAACCTATGGGCGGATTGGGCGTGGCAATACTTTTTTAAGAGCAAGAGAGATACAATTTGATACACAGATAGTACTCGGTAACACAAATATGATTATGCAGACGAAATTTTAATTTTGGATCAGTGGGCGAGGTGGGCGTGACAAAAATGTATTTAAGAGGTAGAGAGATAAAATTTGATACACAGATAGTACTCGGATTCACGAATATGAATATGCAGACGACATTTTATTTTTGAATCAGTGGGTGGAGTGGGCGTAACAAAAATTTTTTTTTGACCTAGATATAAAATTTGTTACACAGATAGTACTCGCCAACACGAATATGAATATGCAAACGAAATTTAAATTTTGGATGAGTGGGCGGAGTGGGCGTGGCAAAATTGTATTTTCGATTCAGAGAGATAGAATTGGGTACACAGATAGCACACGAATATGAATATGCGGACGACTTTTCAATTTTGGATCAGTGGGCATAGGGGGCGTGTCCAAATTGTATTTTCGATTCAGAGAGATGCAATTTAGTACACATATAGTACTCGCCAACACGAATATGAATATGCAGACGAAATTTTGAATCAGTGGGAGGAGTGGGCGTGGCAAAACTGTATTCGAGACCTAGAGATATAAAATTTGAAACCCGGCAACACGAATATGAATATGCAGACGACTTTTTTATTTTGGACCAGTGGGTAGAGGTGGCGTGACCAAACTGTATTTTCGATTCAGAGAGATACAATTTAGTACACAGATAGACCTCGCCAACACGAATATGAATATGCAGACGAAATTTAAATTTTGATGAAGCCATTTTATACCAAACGAGCGCGGTGATATCTTTAACATCCTAATGGGGATGATGAGATAGACAGATATGTTGTCCTTTGATATTTATAAAATTTCTTAAGAAAGTATGTTTAAAAATTATTTATAACATATGATGATGGTTGAAACATAACGCTGTAGTTGTGTCCAAACAAAATCCGTAAATTCGTTATTTTACAAAATAATTTGAAATTAAAATATTTAATAACACTGTGGTAGTCGAAAAAAAACAAAACAAGACCGAATTTTCTTTGACAAATTTGTTCCTAACGTTTTGCGCTTTAATTTTTGGGAAGAAACTATAACCCTAAAACCAATTTTTATTCAGAAAACCAGTATAAAGTAATTTGAATCTTATACAGAATACCAAGTATATGATATTGTGCGCAACCAATTATGAGCCATGAACTTAACTATATACTGTATGGTGGCCCACAATGTATGGGAGAACTGAAAACTCATCTGTTTAAAAAATATGAGCTCGATCGGTATAAAATTGACGTGTCAGTTTGTAGTATGAGGAAACAAGAGAAATTTTTTAAATAAAAATAAAAAAATTTTAAAATCGAAAAAAAAAATTATTTTGCCCCTGTTTTCAAAAACTTTAAATCGGTAGCGGTTCGTAAAGTTTCAATCGATCGAGCTCATATTCTAGTCAATTTTTGTTTAGCCTAACCCTTCACAAAACTTACCGACCTTTTTGGAAAATCGAAAAAAAATTGCTCTAGTTTTCACAATCTTCAAAAACCAGATCGGTTGAAAATTGTGCGAAATTTTTGCCAAAAACTGTTACAGTGTAATCTATTTTTATATTTAGAATTTCATAAATTTTTTTAAAAGTTAGGCTATCTTTTCAATATTTAAAAAAAAATGTAGAGTTTTTTTATTTTTTGTTTTCAGCGCTATTAATAAATACATGGAACCGTAAAATAGGTCTGAAAATATTTTTTTCAAAATTTTGTGACAACCATTACTTTACAATATTTGCATTTTACAATTTGTTTAAAATTAAAAATCAGTATCTAGTTTTAAATAAATTATCAATAATAAAAATTAACACGTTTTTAATTTATTTAGAAAAATCAAGATAAAATCATAAAATATTTACAGACCATTACTAATTAGCAATTCCAGTGTT
Organism: Muscina levida; assembly: GCA_964034835.1. Lineage (NCBI taxonomy): Eukaryota > Metazoa > Arthropoda > Insecta > Diptera > Muscidae > Muscina > Muscina levida. The sequence goes on along the minus strand of OZ035882.1, from coordinate 11,851,684 downwards.
TAATCGCACCTTACTTAAAAAACTACAATTAAATTCGTTGGATTTATTAAGGTTTGTTTGATGTATGTATTTTGTTGTTGTTTGTTTTTTTTTCTTCTGTCTGTTCATAGACCAATTAATCTAAATTTCTTTTGGCTCTAAAGCGGCGTATAAAACTGTTGAGCAAACGATTACCTAAACGCTGAGAGAACTGAGACGAGAATGACGATTGTTTACTATGATTTATGCACAGACAATTGGTGTTGTAACAATTTAAGACGACTGTAAAAAAAAACAACAACAGAAAAAAAATATAAAAACATCATTTAATTATAATAATTGTAATAAATAACAACAAACAATGTAAGGCAAAAATGTAACCATTAACAATAATTCATTACAACAACGGAAAAAAAACTATCTAAGTGGGGAGCAACGAACGAACGCACGTATATATATGTACGAACAAACCAAGCGCATGAAATGAAACAAAAAAGCTTTTAAAAAAAAATGATTAATATTGTTTGATTGTATATTACATTTTATTAGTTTTTCTCTGTGTAATAAAATTTCGACATTTAAACATAAGCATTATTAAATGGTAAATTAAATAAAAGAGGCGGCAAATTAAAAGTAATATTTGCAAATTATATTTGTATTTAGAAAATAATAAAAAATAAAATAGAATACTAAAACAATAGAAATATTTATAAATAAGAAATTTTGCGCAGAAAAACAAAACAAAACAATAGTTATAATGACTTTGTGTAAGAAAAATAAAATCGAAACTTAAAAACATAGATTATAAATAAATTAAGCAAAAATTATATTTAAAATTACAAAAAGAAAGAAAAATGTACAAAGCTAAAATTAAACAATAAAAAGGAAATACAATTAAATTAACAAAAACATTAAATAATTTTCGTATATATTCGTAAGATTGTTTTTTTTTTTTTTTTTTCTATTTTTCTTTTATGTAAAATATGTAATATAATACTTAAGTATCAAATAAAATTATTAATTATTTCAATAAAATGTATATATGTATGTATCGACGAATTGATACTTTTAAGCAATGGAATTATTAGTTGCAAAATAGGTAATGATAATTGATTACTATTCGTTTTTTTTTTTAATTAATATATTATTTTTATGTTTTTTGTTTTGGGTTTTTTATGGATTTTCAAAGAGTTGTTGTTTTTACGAAAAGGTATTTTGAAAAAAAAAAAATGGTTTAAAAGATTTAAAAACGTAGGCGGTAGTTGGCTGTTAACTTTAATAAGATGGTGACAAGAATTTTAAATTAAAGATTTAATTAAAAAAAATATGAAAATAAGTTTTTTTTGTCAGTTGAACCCATAACTTTCGCCTTTAGATGGGATAACTAATGTGGCAAAAACAAACCTTAGATTATTGGTAAACGGGTACAGATATTACAGATAATAGTAAAGATATTACTATTATTCACCCCTATTATGAAAATATTGGGAATTCGTTCCCATTGACAAAAGAATTGTGAAAAAGTGTTCACATCAACATTAAAAGAGAACTTATTTAAAATTAATAAAATTTCAAAATTATTAATAAAGTATATATATTTCAAAATTATTTGAAAAAAATTAATTATTTAACATTTTCTGCCAAAAATTCATCTACAAAATTTGTATTAATTACATAATTTTAAACATATTGAAAATTTCGAAATTATTTGAAAATTTTTAATTTTAAAAACATTGAAAATTTCAAAATTATTACATATTTTAAAATAAAGGAAAATTTTAAAATTGTTAAAAACCAAAATACAAAAATGTCAAAATTATTTTAAAAAATTAATTATTTAACATTTTTTGATAAAAAAAAAACAACAATTCTGTATTTTTTTTCAATTTTTCACAGTTTCATTCTACAAAATTTTATAATTCTAAAAAAGATATAAAAATTCTATAGACTTTTTAAAATTTCATAGAATTATTATACAAATTGTAAAAAAAATTTTTAATTAAAAAAAATAATTCCAAAAAAATTTTATATCTTTTAAAAAATGTGATGAATTATAAAATTATTTTAGAATTTAAAAAGAATTGCTTAATCTTAAAATTTTTTTAAGATTTTTTTTAATAATTTTAGAATTTTAAAAAATTTATTAGGTCTTTAATTCTGTATTTAGAATTTAAAAACTTTTTTTAATTTAAAATAATTTTTTGATTTTTAATATTATAAAATCTTTATATAATTTTAGAATTTTCGAAAATTATTTAAAAATTTTTAATTTTAAAATTATTGAAAATTTTCATATTGAAAATTTCAAAATTATTACATATTTTAAAATAAAGAAAATTTTAAAATTGTTAAAAACCAAAATACAAAAATGTCAAAATTATGATTATTTTAGAATTTAAAAAAATTATTAGATCTTTAATTCTGTATTTAGAATTAAAAAAAAATTGATTAGATCTTTAATTCTGTATTTAGAATTTAAAAACATTATTTTTTTAATTTAAAATAATATTTTGATTTTAAAAATTTTAAAATCTTTATATAATTTTAGAATTTTAAAAAATTTTAAAAAATTTTAAAATGTTTTTAGAATTTTATAGTTTTATAAAATTTTAAAATGTTATTTTTTTTTAAATTCTTAGGAAAGAATATTTGTAAAAAATTAGAATTTTAAACTATTATAAACTTTTTAAAATTCTAAAATTATATAAAATTTTAAAATTCTTAAATAATTATAAAATTTTATAAAAGCATTAAAATTATTAACAAATTTAAAAAAATACAAACAATTCAATTCATAAAAAAAAATTTTGTTGTAAATTTTATGATTACAAAAATTAAGAAAAATTTAAATTTTTTTGTATTTTATTCTATTTAATTTTTAAAAATCCAAAGAATTATTATAATTATAAAGAAATTTTTTAATTAAAAAAAATAATTCTAAAGAACTTTTATATTTCTTCCAAAGAAATGTGAGAATTTAAAAGAAATGTTTTTATAACTTTTAGAGCTTCATTTTTATTTTAATCATTTAAGAATTTAAAAATTTTTTTCTGTATTAATAATTTTATGTTTTTTTTTTTGTATTTAAAATAATATTTAGATTTATGGAATTTTTACAAATATTTTTTCGAAAGAACTTTGGAATTTTAGAAAAACATATTAAAATTTTAAAAAGAAACATTTACAAATTTTTATATAATTTTTAAAGAATTTTAAAATGTTTTTTTAAGAGTTAAAATTATTAGTAAAAATTCCAAAATCAAATTATTACTTTAAATGAAAAAAAACAAAATTAAAGATATAATCTAATTTTTTATACTCCAAAAATGAATAAAAAATTTAGCTCTAATAAACATTAAAAAAAATGTAACTCATAAAAATTAAAAATTGTTAAAAAGTACTGAAAAAAAATTTCAGTACTTTATTTTTAGTACTGAGAAAAAAATTACAGCACATTTTAAGTACTTTTTTATTTTAATTTAAAATTAATTTTAGAATTTTGTATTTTTTTAGAATTTTTCAATCGTTCCATTCTACAGAATTTTATAATTCTAAAAAAGATATTAAAATTCTACGGAATTTTAAAAATTCAATAGAATTATTATAATTATAAAGAAATTTTTTTAATTAACAAATAAATAATTCTGAAGTAATTTTTTTACATAAAAAACATAATTCTACTGAATTTTGAAATTTCTTCTAAAGAAATGTAATGAATTTTAATTTTTTTTTAAATTTCAAAAGAATTTCTTACGCTTAAATTTTTTTGTTTAAATTTTTAAAGTGTCTTTAGAATTTTAAATATTTAAAAATCGAAATTTTATTTAGATTTTCAAAGTTGATTTAAAATTTTTAAATTTCATTAGAATTTTCAAATCTTTTTAAATATCAAAACTATACAATTACGTTAGAACCACAAAAAAAAATTAAAATTTTCTTAAACATAAAATTAAGTTTGTTCAAATTATTTTTGACACTTTTTTAAAATTTCTTTAATTATTTTAAAATGGTCAATTAATTTTTTTAATAGTTCTAAACTTTTTAATTATTTCAAAATTTTCAATAAGATTCGAATTTTGAATAATTTTACTTTTTTCAATAATTTTGATATTTTTAATTAAAATTCGAATTTTTAATAATGTTACTTTTTTCAATTATTTTTTATATTTTTAATTAAAATTCGAATTTTTAATAATTTTACTTTTTTCAATAATTTTGATGTTTTAATTAAAAATAATTAAAATTAAAAATATCAAAATTATTGAAAAAAGTAAAATTATTAAAAATTCGAATCTTACTGAAAATTTTGAGATAATTAAAAAATTTAGAACTATTAAAAAAATTCGTTGACCATTTTAAAATAAATAAAGAAAATTTAAAAAAGTGTCAAAAGTAATTTGAACAATCTTAATTTTATGATTAAAAAAATTTAAATTTTTTTGTGGTTCTTACGTATTTTTATAGTTTTAAAGATTTGAAAAGAGATTTGAAAATTCTAATGAAATTTGAAAATTTTAATTTAACTTTAAAAATCTAAAAAAATTCGACTTTTAAATATTTAAAATTCTAAAATAACTACAATATAATTGAAAAATAAATTATACGAAATTTTTTTCTTGAAATTAATAAAAAAAAATTTTTTATTTTTAACTTTTTAGACTTTCATTTTAGACTATTTTTGGAGCATTTCATAATTGAATTGTTTATTTTTTTTTTTTTTGGAAATTTCTTAATTCTACAGAAATGTCAGAGAAATGTCTCAATATGCTATTTAAAGAGATATTTTTGCCATTGTGCTGTAATTAATGCAATAAAACTAAGATAGTACAAAATTGCATTTAAATCTAGCTAAATACATAATTGGTGTATGTTCGTGATGTTAATAGAGGTTGCATTTTATTATAATGTTACCATAAACAACCAACTACGTTTTGAAATCTTTTTCAACCAAACTAAAACAAAATTGTATCTCATATTTATAAAAAAGTAACAAAAGGAAAAAAATAATAATAATTTATAATTAATTTTTGTTTTTCGTTTATTTTATTAAAATAAAGTTGCCTGAATGTAAAGGGTAATGAAGGTGGTCAGGGGGAGAGGGTATAAAGATGGGCATGTTGTTTTGTGGAAAGTCGTAAGTAAGCTTAATAGTATGTATATACTAAACTAAATACTTATGTATGTTTTTTTTTTAATTTTTATTTTCTAAATATAAAGGTTTATGTAGTAAATAATGTTTTTTTTGCATATTTTAGAAATATATTTATGTTTTTCGTTTATCATTTGTTTTTTTTAATTATTGGCTCTCTTGTAAAGAGTTTTGGCAATTGCTTAACGAATACAATTTCAGGATTACAAGTTAGGTAAAATAAGAAAACAAAAATTATTTAATAGAAAATTACAAAAAATAAAAAATAATTTAGTTTCTGTTTTAACAATTAAGTTACACTTTAGTGCCTAGAGAAAAAAAAATAATGTAAAAAAAAAGAAAAGACAAAATTAAACTAAAATCTAAAAAATATTTTTCGTTTTTTTTTTCTTTTTTTTTTGGATTTATAAAATAATTATAAAAAAAATATATGTACGAAATTACAAATTATAATATTAAATTTAAAACGAATATTTAATTTTATTTTTCGATTAACTATATAAAACAAAGCCATAGAGTTTTTCGTTTGTTTGTTTTAGACATTATGTTAAATTGCTTGATATTAGTGTTAGCTAATAATAATAATAATAATTATAGCAAAAAAGAGCGAAAGAGAGATATGTGTGATTTTAAAGTACTTTTTTCCAGTTTTAGTATAGATATAAGTATTTGTGGGTTTATAAATTAAATTGAATAGAAAATTGTTTTAGTTTACACAAAAAATTATTTAAAATAAAATTAACTGAAGACATTATACTAATTCTGTTTAAGTATAACAGTTATAGTAATTGCAGAGAATTTTTAATTTTTTTAACACAACATGAAGTTGTTGTTTTTTTTTGTGATGGGAATGAGATAAGATAGGAGAGAGGTATTTGATGTCTGTTTACGCAAGAGTTTAACAATTCGAGAGAGTCATATTTGGGAGCCGGGTAGTAGTTAGATAATACAGTTCCTAAACTGTTGTGAAATTTAATCTATGATCACTTCTGTTCTAACTTAAGCTTTGTAATGCTTCTATTTTTTGGCATCTTTAAGTAAATTTTTTTAGATTTCTTCTTTGACTTTAGCCATTTATGATAAAATATTAAGAGACCTATTTATTATAAGGAACATAAGTGAGTTAAAATTTGTTTTGAATTTGCGAACGTTTTTTGTAATTTTTTTTATTGTTTGGAATTTCTGTATTTTCATAGTTTCCAAACTTTTAGAAATTTAGAAATTAAAAAAAAATGGTAAAACTTTAAAAATTTGTGGAATTTTAGAAATTTGTAAAACTTTAGAAATTTTTAGAATATGTTGATGTTGAAAAATTTCTGAAATACTATTGAGTTACATTAGAAACCTTGAAGGAAATGCTGGGAAGTATGAAGATGTTATGCTGTTAAAAACCGTTGTAAAATATAATCTTTTAACACATACAATCTATTGAAAAACATCAAAAATAAAAATTTTGTACTACTATTTGAAATATTTTGGGTTAAGTTACAAATAGAAACATTGATTAATTTTCAACTAAAGAATTTCTGGAATTTGACAATTTCAGAAATTTTTAAAATTTTTACAGAAATTTTAAGAAGCATTTTTTAAAATGTTTAGAACTTAAGAAATTTGTAGGATTTGCAAAATACATACACCGAATTTTATTTCGATTTAAAAAAAAAAAAATATTTACTATCTGTGAACTTAATTCAAATGTAATGTACTGTAATAAAATTTCAAAATGGTTGAAAACTTCGAAAAAATGAAAAAAATTAAATTGTTGAAATTAAATAATTAACTTAATGATTATTTAAAGTTCAATATAATTAAAAATTTTAAATTATTAAAAATTATAAAATTTTAATTTTTTTAATAATTTTCAAATTTTTAATAATTTCGAAATTTGAAATAATTTTTAAATTTTTAATAATTTTCAAATCTTTAATAATTTTAACATTTTAATAATTTCAAATCTTTAATAATTTTAAAATTTTAAATCATTTTCAAATTTTTAATAATTTTAAAATTTTTAATAATTTATGAAAATGATAAAAAAATTTAATATTAATTAAAATTGCAAAATTTTTTAAAAAAAGTACAAAAATGTCAAAATTATTTAAGAAAAATTAATTATTTAACATGAAATTTTTAAAAATTGAAAATGATTAAAAATATTAATATTATTGAAAATTTTAAACATATTTAAAGTATTGAAACAATTGAAACTTTTAAGCAAATCATATTAAAAATGTGAAAATTACTAAAAATTTCAAAATTATTAAAAATTTCAAAATTATTAAAAATTTCAAAATTATTAAAAATTTCAAAATTATTAAAAATTTCAAAATTATTAAAAATTTCAAAATTATTAAAAATTTCAAAATTATTAAGAATTTTAAAATTAATAAAAATTTCAAAATTATATAAAAAAATTGGAAATTATTTTGAGGTAATTTATGATTTATTTAAGAAAAATTAATTATTTAACATGTTTTGTCAAAAATTTACATACAAAACTTTTATTAATAACATTGACATTTTTAAAAATTGGAAAATAATTAAAAATTTTAAAATTATTCAAAATTTTTAACTTATTGAAAGTTTTGAAATAATTATAAATTATAAGAAAATCATATTAAAAAGGTAAAATTACTAAACATGAGAAAATTACTAAAAATGAGATAATTATTAATAATTTCAAAATTATTATAAATTTCAAAATTATTAAAAATTTGGAAATTATTTTAAGATAATTTTTAATTTATTTAAGAAAAATTAATTATTTAACATGGTGTGTCAAAAATTTACCTACAAAATGTTTATTAATTACACATTAATTTCAAAATTTTTAAAAATTTCAAAATTATTAAAAATTTTAAAATTAATAAAAATTTCAAAATTATAAAAAAAATTTGGAAATTATTTTAAGGTAATTTATGATTTATTTAAGAAAAATTAATTATTTAACATGTTTTGTCAAAAATTTACATACAAAACTTTTATTAATAACATTGACATGTTTAAAAATTGGAAAATAATTAAAAATTTTAAAATTTTTGAAAATTTTTAACTTATTGAAAGTTTTGAAATAATTATAAATTATAAGAAAATCATAGTAAAAATGTGAAAATTACTAAACATGAGAAAATTACTAAAAATGGGAAAATTATTATAAATTTCAAAAATTTCAATTTTAAGATAATTTTTAATTTATTTAAGAAAAATTAATTATTTAACATGGTGTGTCAAAAATTTACCTACAAAATGTTTATTAATTACATTGATATTTTTACAGGTTTTAAACATAAAAAAAATTTCGAAATTATTTGAAAATTTTTAACTTAACGAAAATTTTGAAAAAATTAAAATATTTAAGAAAATCTATTGAAAATTTCAAAATTTTAATATAGCTTAAAATAACGGAAAATTTAAAAATTATTAAATTTAAATAGTTAAAAAAAAACTTACAAAAATTTCAAAATTATGTAAAAAAAATGGTTAATTACCATTTTCTGACAAAAAAAAATCAACCAAAATTATTATTAATTGCATTGAAATTATAAAAAAAAAATTGTACTTATTGAAAATTTCTAAATAGTTAAAGCTTTTATAATTATTGAAAGTTTTTAAATAACAAAAAAAAATTTACAAAAAACTCAAAATTATTTAAAAACAAAGTATTCAACATTTTATGTAAAAATGTTTTGAAAACATTAACTTTAAAACATTGAATTTTAAAAATTTTAAACTTATTGAAAATTTTGAAATAATTAAAAATTGTAAGAAAATCTATTGACAATTTTGACATTATCAGATATATTTAAATAACGGTAAATTTCAAATTTATTAAACTTTTTGAAATTTGTGCAAAAAAAAATCATAAATGTTAAAATTATTTTAAAAAAAATCATTATTATTTAGTTTTTAAAAGGCAAAAAAAAAATTCTTTACAAAAATCTGAGAAATCTTCAAAAACTAAGTATTGAAAATTTTATGTAAAAATGTTGTGAAGACTTGGTGGAATTTATTAAAAATTTTAAAGTTATTGAATATTTTGAAAAAATTTTAAATTTTTTAAAAATTTCAATATTATTACATATTTTAAAATAACGCTAAAAAATTTACAAAAAAAAAGTCAAAATTATAAAAAATCATTATATACACAATTTTCGGACAAAAAAAAATATCATCTTCAATCATATTATTAATTAATTACATTAAAATTGTGAAAAATTTAAAACTTGTTGAAAATTTTGAAATAATTAAAATTAATATTGAAAGTTTTTAATGGCACAAAAATGGTATCAAAAAAAATTCAAAATTATTTAAAAACAATTGAAGTATTAAACGTTTTTATTAACCTTTAAAACTTTGAAATTATTTATTGAATATTTATAAATTATTGAAAAATTTTAAATAATCAAAAATATTAAACGTTGAAAATTTCGAAATAATTACAAATTTTAAAACTATTGAATAATATGATGTGAAAACAATTAAAGTATTAAACATTTTATGTAAAAGTGATTTTAAACTTTAACTTTGAAATTATTAAAAAATTTTAACTTATTGAAAGTTTTGAAATTATTAAAAAATTTATAATTATTCAAAATGTTAAGCGTTGAAAATTTCAAAATAATTAAATATTTAAAATTATTAATTAATTAAAAATTTAAAAAAAAATTCATTGAAAATTTTAAAATAATTAAAGAAAAATTACAAGTGTCAAAAACTATTTAAAAAAAGGAATCATTACACATTTCCTAACAAAAAAAATCAACCTCCAAAATTATTTGAATTTGAATTACTTACTTACTAAAATTTTAAAATGAATAAAAAAAAATTTAAATTAAAAAGAAATTTTTAAATTATTAAAAATTTCGAAATAAATCTAAAATTATTAATAATGTCTCAATTTATATAAAAAAAAATATTACAAATTTCAAATTATATATGCAAAAAAAATAATTTTAAGACTTTTAAGAGATTTACGAACTATTGGTAAATGATAAAGTTTAGCAACATTTTTATATATTGCAAGAATTTCACATTTTTTTAATTTCTTGTTTTTGGAATCATCACTGCTTTTTATTTGTTACAAATTTTAATTACATTTTAGCAATTTAAAATTTTGAAATTATTAAAAAAAAATATATAAAAATTCCATAATTATTTTAATTTTTTATATTAATAAAATAAAACATTAAACTTTATAATTTTATTATAATTAAAAAGTAAAATTAAATTCGTGATAATTTTCTTTAAAATTTTATTTTAATCTTTAAGAGATTTTTTTTATTTTTACAAATTACTGAAAATTGGTTTTTATTTACTAATTTTTTTCAGACATATTTCATCAAAGTTTGAGAATTTCACAAATTTTTATAGAATTTTGGATTTTTGGAATTATTTTTAAATCTTTTTCGAATGTAATTTTATTTTGTAAATAAAAAAATTCGAATTCAGAAGAATTTAAAAACAGTTTACCTATACCAAAATTTTCTAAAATTAGAATAAAAATTAAACATATTTTAATTAATTAAACATATTGTAATTAATTAAATATATTGTTATTAATTAAACATATTTTAATTGATTAAACATATATTAATTAATCAAACATATTTTAATTTATTAAACATATTTTCATTTACTGTAGAAACAATCGGCAAAAAAGAGAAAAGATTTATTATTTATCTTTGCAGTAGTTTTATACTAGTACAAAAGGGACAATTCTCCCAAGCATATGGCATCTCCATGTTAAATCAGACACTTAATTTGTATGGAAGCTAGTTCAGCTTCACTGTCTATGAAGAACTAGTATATTTCCATTTTGAATTGAGAATATTTAAATTAAATTAATTTCCATAAAGTGAGAAAAATAGTGAAATTTTAAAACATAATAAAAAAAAAAAAAAAAAATAAGTATATTTTTCGAATTAATTTCCATTTACTACCAAAATAATTGGTAATAATTTTTTTTTTTTCAAAATTTCTGAAAAATGATATTTATAACCCAAATTTCCGAAATAATAAACTTCACAACAGTAGCGTTACAGAGGCGCACATTTCATTGCTGAATAGTTTTTTAGAATAGAACATGTTTTGAAATTGTTACAGAAATAACGATTCCTTCCAATTCATGGAAGAACCCATAGTATGAAATTTATAGAAATGTTTCCAGAAACCCATTACTCATTGGGTTGACTTCCACAGTGAATGCATGCTGTTTGGTCGGTGTGATGCTAAAGATTGGCCTGAAACAATAGAAATACAGTTGGCTTAAATGAAATGTGCCCTCGAGCAAACAACATAGCTATACATGTAGCCGATAAGAAATGGAAAGAAGTAGCAAAAGCAAAACTAATGAAAAGCTTGAAAATGAATATTTGAAGAAAAAAATTACAGGACATGTGGGACAATGAAATAATATCAACATAACTACAATTCAGCTCTCATCACAAGCAGACTGAAAACGGCGAAGAAATTATAATAAATGTTATAAGTTAACATCATCATTTTGCATCCCTCTGCTGGCGAGAAGGCACACTATAAACTGCCCACAAATCTCACTTCGAAAAGAGTTATCTAGACTAAGTGTCCACTGAACTTTGTATAACTGCACTTTAAACTTTCTTTAGTTACCCGCTATAGAGCTCCAAATTATAAAATCTCACAAATCACAAATATCAAATATCCCTCCAATCCTATCGCACCCCTTTAAAAATAACCATCACCCCTTTGGGATGATGATACATTTTATTTTATAATGAAATAATAAAAGAAAAATATAGAAAAATCGCGACGACATTATAAAAGCAAATAACAATTATTAATTATGAACATTTTAAAAGTTAACTATTTATTATAAATATTATAAACAGCAGAGCATGATGCGAGCGCAGGATAGATTAGGGGGGTGGGGCAGGGCAGGTTAATTAATTAAACAGTATAAAGAAATATAAACATTACAATTATAGGAAAAAAATAAAAGAAATTAAACGATAAATTAAAATTTAATTAAAATTAAAATTAGGAAAAACATAATTTAAATAAAAGTAAAGTAAAATCACTGTTTTAATGATGAATTTGCTGGCAGCGTAGCTGATCTTTGTACATTAACTGCATATGGCTTATAATTGGAACGTGTCGATTGGCTTTAATAGTTTGTTTACGATGATGTTTATTGGTTGTTGTTTATTTTTGTATTGGAAGGATGTTTTTTTTTAATTATGTGGAAGGACGTCAGACCAATGTTATATTTTTTGTTTGTTTGATTGTTTAGATACCACAGGTACGGGGAGTTACAATGTTTTTTTTATGATGGCGTACAAATGTTGTTGGTTGAGTGTTACACGCAAGCGCAAAAGACAGACGAGGAGAGAGAGAGAGTAAAGACGAAACACATACACAGAAACGAGAAAGAAAAAGAGTGGGGAAAAGAAATGTTAAAATTTTGTATTGTAATAATTACCAATTTATTAAAGACAAAAAAAAACAAGAATAAAACAAATGTGTTTAGTGATGTTTTGATAGTTCGATTAACACCCCAACAAAGCGAAACACACATAAAGTATGAGTTATTATGTATACGAGAGAGAGAAAAAAATAAATAAAAATAGAATAAAGTTGATATGATTAGTTTGATAAATGTGATTGATTGATATATTTAAAAGAAAATTAAAGAGAATTAAACCATTTTGCAAGTAACTATAGTTACACTCACAAAGAAGATACAAATTGGAAAGTTTTCCTTAAACTGTATTCCTAACGATAATTAGATTTAAGATATGAATACTGTTGTTAGGCTCCCATAATGTGAGCGATTGAACAATCCAAATAAACATAATAAAACAAAAAAAAAATGCATTTGACATTTTTTCAAATTTGATTTTGTTTTAAGTTTCAATAAGTTAACTTTTTGATTAAATTTTGAAAAAAAAAAATTATTTTGCTCGAGGCAAGATTTAATTGAAATGAAGTTAAATCCAAAACAAATAAATTAAAAATTTAAATTAAATTAAATTAATTTAATTCTTAAAAATTGAGAACATTTCAAATAAAATTGATACAAATCCCCCAAAAATTCAGAAGAAAAAAATAAATGAATTAAACTATTTTATTAAATTTGAAATAAATCCAAATAAAAAATAAAGTACTTTAAATGAAAAAGTAAAAAAAAACATTACGTAATTTCAATTTTTTTTAGAATTTTGGGAAAATTTTATGTTAATTTCATTTCATTTCATACAAAGTTCTTATAAAATTGCAAAAATTTCGAATAAATTTAATACAAATCCATCAAGAATGACATTGTATCAAAATTAATTTAAAATACATCAAGAATTGAAAAAAAAGTTAATGACTTCAGCTTGAGACAGTTTTATATTAATAATTTTATGAAAAATAAATAAATTCAAATTAAAAATAGAGTGTTTTTATGAAAAACTAACACAAAATATGTAATTTGAAAAATTCTTATAAAATTAGGAAAATTTTAAATAAATTTAATGCAAATTCATCAAGAATTAAGAATAAGCTAAAACTTGAGACAATTTTATTGAAAAATAAATAAATCCACATAAAAAATAAAGTATTATAAATGAAAAAATTGAAAAAATTTCAAATAAATTTAATACAAATATATCATCCCCTTAAATAAAACAATAGTGTATAATTTTTTTGGTGTTTTGAAAAAATCGAGTTTAAAGTTTTCGTCAAATCGGATGTCTATTAAAACCTCAATATCGCGGTTAATATAACGTCGGCTAGCCTGCAAGTAGTGTCATGTGTAATTTTGGAATTTTTTTTTTATTGTACCATTGTGAAGCTCTACTGGTCATACATAAGCCTACCAAGACGTTTTGCGATATCTTAATGGGTTTAGAAGATAGCAAAAAGTGCTATGTGTAACCCATATACGAAATATTCCTGCAATAGGTGCTATGTGTTTTTTTATATGGTAATTATTATTTTTTTTTATTATATATAGTAAGTGTTTTGCTCTGCCCCAAGTTATTAGGATCTGAACAATATAATACAATGAAACTCGCCCTCCATAACTTAACATTTTCTGTCAAAAATACCAAAGACGTTTTTTTGTACGTTCGGCACGAGGGCGAGGGAAAAGTAACAGCAAATAATATAACAAGCTGCATTGTACATTTAATTAAAACTTACTGCGCTTCGTACAAAAAGGTTATGCTAATATCGGATGGATATACCTACCAAAATAAAAATAAGGTACTGTGTAGCGCTTTAGAAAACCTTTCTGTAGCTACTGGACAAGAGTTGGAGCAAATTATATTAGAAAGAGGCCATACAATGATGGAAGACGACAGTGTCCATTCAACGTTAGAACATTTGTTTACAGCTCCAATATATTCGCCACTAGATTATGTTAGTCGCACGAGACCTGCAAGACCAACACATCTATACACAGTAAACTACTTAGAATATCCTTTTTAACGATTACGAACACGTTCCTGGCAACTTTACCTCAATCAGACCTGGTGAACGTGCAGGTGATCAAAAGTAAACAACATCCGTGGATTGCTTTTTAAAGACAATGACGTTTATTTCAAGCTGCGCCACACCGATAATTAGAAATTGATGAGCCAAAAAAAGCGAGCAGGGGTACTTAAAATAAATGAACCAAGAAACTTATATGAATCTCCATTAAAAATTGATGAATCCAAATACAAGAGCCTCCAGTCATTAAAGCAATATATGCACAAAGATTACCACTCCTTTTATGATAATCTTCAACATTAAAAATGTATTTGTTTAAGTTTTCCTTGTTTAATTTTCAAAGTTTCTAAATTTTTTTTTTAATGAAATGTTAATGAATTTCATCTTACATATTGTACCAACAATTTTGCTAGCGTTAGGCGTCTTTTAATGGCAATACTTAAATATAATAAAATAAAAAATCTAAACAAAAAGTGTTATGTGTACGAATTCTTATGAATATATTTTAAAAAAAGTTCCTACAAAAAGTGTTATGTGTAGTTTTTCTTAAAAAACCTATAGCACTCCGTAACAGAGATCAATATCGGATATCTTTTAATGCAGTACTCTGGTATTTGTAGTAGACATTCAGTTAAGCCGATGGTTAAAAAAAAATATCTTTAATGGACAAAATAAAACAGTTTTTTGCCTCTCCTGAAAACCTGTTGAAAAACACATAACACTACTTGCAGGCTAGCCGACGATAAGTTTTTTATTGTGGGTTTTTCATTAAATACATAATACCGTTCCTGTTCTATAAACTGACCAAGTTTTATTATTTTACTCAACCTTTAAAACCATAATTATGTCATTCAAAACTCAAGTACGCCATATAGGCTGTTTTATTTTTTAAAAATTCGTATGATGTATCTGATACACTATTTTATTTTGTATGGTATACACTGTTTTATTCAATAATTGTACGGTAGCTTTTCCAAAATATTTGATCACAAAAATATCAATTTGTAACAAGATAAAACAGTAACAGTTAACAAACTCAGATGATTTGTTGATAGTTTTGGCAATTTATTGGTACATATTCATTTATTTGCAATTTAGATTATTACAAACAAACAATTATAACTTAATTATGCATACATTGCATAACTCAAATATAAGTAGAAAATCATTCGTATTCTTTCTCTTTCTCTGCTACATCTGGCTCATTTAAAAAAATGCGCCGATTTCCTCCTTGTATTTTAAAAAAAAATTATTGTGAGCCACGAGTAATAGCATTTTTTTTCACAAATTTTAGATATAAAATAGAGTATATTATTATAAGCTATTTTACGAGAAAAAGTTTCTTAATAAATTTTATATATTTCTACAAACTAAGATGGAGTATGATGCGTATACACTATTATTCTTTTAACAACTTTGGAGAGGCAATTTCAAATAAAATAGCGCATTTGAACTTACACACTTATTTATGGAAATTTTTGAAAAAGAAATTATACACTAATGGCCATTTGACGCACTTTGTGGAAGTAGATTTTGACGAAATTTTGACCAGACATAGAATCAATGATGGAGATTCTTAATATGCAATAAAAAAAATAATGGTGTATGAGCACATACACTATTATTATATTAAGGGGACGATATCAAGAATGACACTGAATTTATTTTATGTAGTTTTTATTATTTTCGGATTAAAAACGATATTTACCACAATTGAAAAATACGAAATATTTAAAAAAATTTTAAACCATAAATTGAAATAGAAATTTGACAAAAATTGTGTTATACAAAATTTTCACTTATTGAAAATTTTTAAATAATAAAAATTATTGAATATTTTAAGACAAATTTTGAAATTATTAAAAAAAATTTAATTTATTTTGATTTTGACATTTTTATAAATATATTTTTCAAACAATAAAATTTTAATAATTTTAAAAACAAATTTGTTTAATTACGAAATGTACACTTATTGAAAATTTTTAAATATTAAAAATTTTAAATTAATTTTAAATTTTGAAATCATTAAAAAAAAAATTTTGACTTTTGACATTTTATTATTTTTTTTTAATTAATAATTATTTTTTTTTAATTAATAATTATTTTTTTTTAATTAATAATTATTTTTTTTAATTAATAATTATTTTTTTTTAATTAATAATTATTTTTTTTAAATTAATAATTATTTTTTTTTAATTAATAATTATTTTTTTTTTTATTAAATAATAGTTGCTTTATTAACAATTATGTTTTTTAACTTATAATAATTTTGTCAAAAAATTTGCAAGATAGTTTTTAAATAATTATAATATTTTTGTAAATTTTATTTAATAATTTTAATATTTCTAACAATTTAAAACTTTTATTAATTTTATAGTTTTCAATAATTTTAAGAAAACTTAATTTATCTTTTAAAGTTTCATTACATTTATTTTACTAATGTAAATTTATTTTGGCATTTTAATAAAGAATTTGTTTATATTTTCGAAATTTTTAATAATTTCGATTTTTATAAATAATTTGAATTTTGTTATAATTTTGAAGTTTATAAAAATTTTAAAATTATTAATTAGTACTTATATAATAAAACATAATTTAAATAATTTTTAATAATAACTTAATGGTAATTTAATTTTTGCTATTAATTTTAATTTTTTTGTAATCATTTTAAACCTTAATAATTTATTTTTTTAATAAATTTTAGTTCTAAAATTATTAAAAAAAATTAAATAACCATAATAATACTATTAATTTTTTATAATTTTAAAATTATTAAAAAAAAAATTTAATTATTAATAATTTAAAATAATTAAAAAAAAAGAAGTTAAATTACTAAAATTATTAAATTGTTAATTAAATTATTAAAAATTTTAAATTATTTAAATTATTTAGAAAAAAATATCCATAATGTCAAAATTAATAAATATTTTAAAATTATTAAAAATAAAAATAAATTACAATACTGTCAAAATTATTAAAACAAAAATATTAACGAAAATATATATTCTGCAGAAAATCAATCAATTGAAAATATCGAAAAATTTAAAAAATCTAACCTTATGGAAAATTGTTAAGTATATATATATATATATATATTATTATATATTATAATTTTTTTAAAAACTTCAAAATTATTTTAAAAAAAATCGAAATTATTTTTAAATATCAAAATTATTAAAAATTTCGAAAATATTAAATTTATTTATTAAAATGTCAAAATTATTTTAAAAAAAATTTAATTAGTGAACATTTTCTGCAAAAAAAAATACAATAATATCCAAATTATTAAAAAAATAAACAATTCAACATTTTCTGCCAAAAAAAAATCACCTCTAAAATTATTATTAATTACATTGAAATTATTTAAAATTTTAAACTAATTGAAATTTTCTAAATATATAAATATTTAAAAGTTATGAAAAGTCTCGAAAATTTAAAAAAAAAATAATAATTACAAATATTACTATTACAAAAAAAATTAAAGAATTGAAGGTTCTCTGCAAAAAATGTTAAGATACTTTAGGAGATTAATTTAACATTACAAATTATTCGCAATTTCTATTTTTTAAGATTTACAGAAATTCACAAATTTTAAAATTGAGGGTACTCCAAATTAGATTGAGGAACAAAATAAAATAAAAACATATATATATATTTTACGAAATGATTTCCATTAATTTTCAAAAGATTTGGTAATAAATAAATTTTCTATATCTTTGGAAAATTTGCTATCTTTTTTATTTCAAGACAGCTCATATGCAACCCACCAGGAAATTGTATTTATACATAGTTTAAAAACGTACTATTTCGACCTAGTTTAACAATATCTAAACTAGAACTATACTAGTACAAAAGGGACAATTTCACCCAATCATAGAACATATTCATGTTAAGTGAGACAATTGTCTACGGATAACTAGTATTTTTTCTTACTGGGAAATTTCTAGTTTTCTTATTAAAATGATAAAATTTACATAAAATAATATGTGCGTATGGAGGAGTCTCTTAGGAAAAGATTATAAGATAAAGAAAGACAAATCGTTAATTTGTAAATATCAATTGACGAGTTTTGAATTGCAAATGGAATTTTTCTCTGAGTGACAAAGTCTTATGACCAAGTGATTACTTGTCAACAACCTAACCTAGTTCAAAAGACCATTTTTAGGTCGATCAATTTTTTTTGAACTGGTTTTATACTAGTACAAAAGGGACAATTCCCCGAAGCCTACATGGCGCTGGTAAGTCCCAGTTGTTTGTGTGACCTAGATGACTGCCCTATGGAGAACTAATACTGAACTAGTTCCGAAATAGTGTTTTTCCCTATTGGAATGAGACAGTTGTGTGTATGAAAGCTTAAATAGTTTACAGTTCTATGGAAAAAGAGTACGCAACTAGTTCCGAACTACTAGAGTATTAAAGTGTAATAACATTTCAAAAACTTTAAATCAACTTTTATAAAGTACATAGCATAACACTTTAGGGCGAATGAGTTATCTGATCAACTAAATGCCTCCAAAGATATTTTTTTGTTCGACCTTGAGCTTCCGCATTTGTTATGCAACTCTTTGATTATGAGTATCAAAAATTATTTAACTTGTTAGTAATTTCTAAAATTAAATCTAATACGGTTCTATCAAGCTGAATTCAATACTCTTAAACTAAACCACAAAATGGTTTAATTCTCTTTGTAAATAATAATATATCCCTTGATTATATACAACACATAAAAAAAGAAACCCGCCCTAAATAACAAAATACTTGCAAATATATATATATACCGGAATGTTTTTTCGAAAAGTCATTTCTCACCTTGGTGATATTTTACTACCATCGGAATTATTGCTATTATTATTTGATGAGGAATTTGCCTTATATCCACACTTTTGGATACGTTTAGAGAGACGTGATACCCACAAGTTCTGTTCATCGGGCGTTGAAGCTAATAGTAGCATTTCTCTGGCACTATGAGGATCATGGTGGAGTTTACAAGGAGCCAAAGGATCATTATTATCAACATGTTCCTTGTGGATTTTATTGCGGCATCTAGAAGAAGAAAAATTAAATAGCATATAATCAAATGCCTACATAGACAGACCAACAAAAATATGAGAACTTACCTTTTACACTCATAGGCCGCCGGCGGCTTAAACATATGCCACAAAGGTTTAGGACATAGTTCACAAGCTGTAGGCATATGATATGTTATTTGCACAAACTCATGGCCTAAAAAAAATTTAATCAATAACATTTCGCAGTTATATAAGAGTTTACTATATAGATGGCAAGCATGTTTAGGACACATACCTTTGTGTATTATTGATCCTGGTCGTTCGTCTCCTGCACCACCTCTTAGCATACTGATATCCAGTTGTTGTTGTTCATCGGGTCTGCGGGCCTCACCCTCGCCGGCGTATAACAATTGGAATATGCGCGGTATCTCTTTGGCATCGGCTCTTATAACATCACCCTGAGTTACTGAACGTACATGAAATACTTTGCTGTAATAGGAAGAATAGAAATGTGTATGAAAAAAATTAAACAATTATTTCAAAACTATATATATTTTAAAACTATATAAAAATTACCTATTCTTATATCTTAACCCAATATGTTTACCATTTTTTTTATAATTTTTCATATTTTTTTTATAATTTTTTTGTAATTTTTTTTATTTTTTTTTTTAAATTTTTTATACCTTTTTTTAAATTCTCAATATTCGCAACTCACCTTAAATCTAATATTAGCACAGGATCAATGGTATTCTGTTTGTCGACTTCCGAATTATAAAATATAATTTTACGCGATGATACCACAACAAATTGACGCTTCCAACCATGACGTCTGATATTCTGTTTATTGGGCACACTCAGCCAGCCCTCAAACACCGAATCCTGTGTAAGTGAAAGCAGAGATGAATTCTAATCAAAAAGAAAAGCATAATTTACACACGCGAAGCGCACAATTGTACAATTGTTTGATTGATGTTTAGTAGTTCAATGTACAGTTTCAGTAGCAGAGTAGTGGTAGTAGTAGTAGTGGCCAGAGATTGAGGATTTTTAAAGGTTCAAAATGATGATAAAATGAAGAAAATTGTTAATGATGAGATGATGTGTTTGATGATGAGCCAAATATGCAAGTTTGTTTAAAATATAAAAATAGAAGAAGAAAAAAAAATTGAATGGTAAATGAATTGTTATAAACGATATTCGTCAAAACATATAAAGGAAATTAACGTCAATACATTTCATAGAATAAACAATATAAACAAATTGTTCCCCTTAGATCGATTTTATTTTATTGACATGAATTTTCTTTAAGTAAATTTTTGTTGTTTTTGACTTCTGATTACTCACTTGATTATCTTCGGGATCGTTGTCGGCGGATGACAGTGAAGCCGTTTCATTAAGTTTTGATTGCAATTGTTCAATCTCTGTTGCCTTGCAATCAATTTCCATTTGGAGTTTCTGTTTGGTCTGCAAAAAAAAAGAAAGATTTTAAAAGAGATTTTTAGAAATTGTATTTATTTAGCTGTCTATGGATTTGGAAACTTACGTGACTGTCGTCAATGACCTGACTTTGTAGATCTTGGAATTTAAGTAGCAGTTGATTGTATTTCTCACGTTCCTGTTGCATCTCTTGTTGTAGGCGACGCATTTCTTTTTCTTTCTTACGCAATTCAGCCGATGAACGTGTTTTGCCTTTTTGTTCTGGAAAACAAAAATTAAAATGGATTTAAAATATGAATTATGAATCAAATTACTAAATCAATGATTTTAATGTTGTTAATTAGTGATAAAAAGAATTTTATATATTTTAAGGTCATTTAAATGAATAAATTGGGATTGAAATTGTACTTCAGCTAAGAATTTGATTTGTTATTGTTGAAATATATATTTTATTGGATCCTTGGCAAATGAGAGCTTTACCGTGAAAAGAGAAGAACAATATTAAGACCTAAGAGTGAAATTTTTCAAAATATTGTGAAATCGTCGGAAAACTTTAAATGGTGCGAATGAGTAAGAGTTTGTTAGTGACAGTATGGAGGGATAAAACGAGAAAGCATGATGAATAATTAAAATACGAAAATAATTATTTGACATGCTTTACAAATTTTATAAGTACAAGATAATATTAGTACAAATCGGTGAAGGGCACATTTCGAAATTCCATATTACGCATGGTGGTTCGATTGCGTTCGGAAATCGAACATATCAATTTGAAAGTTGTTTTATTTTGCTGGGATAGACGGGAAAACTGAAAATTTTCACACAAATGTATTAAAATAATAGAAATTTCTTCCTTCCCGGACCGCCGCACATTGGGTTGAATCAGGCCCAAAATTTTCGAAATTTTTTTTTATTTTTTTTTTATAAAACATGAATTTTGAAAATTATGAAATAAACTCCATTAAATTCACAAATAATTTACCATGGAATTTATTTGCCGATATATACCTTATTTGAAAGGTATTCGAATGTACTTTGCATATATATATATATAAGTATCATAATAATCAAATGCAAACTTTCAAAGATATTACCCAAGAATGTAATTTTAAGATTTTTTCGCCTATTTTTTCAGTTGAAAGAAGTTTTTAGCCACATTTTTATTAGAATACACTAATTTTTATTCTATTATGAAAGTGCATGTTGTAATGTATAAAACGCATATTTGTTTATAAAAATCTTTCAACAATTTTTTCCGAGGATCGCAATTTTTTTATCTCAAATTAAAATCAAGCCGTTGAAGAAAAATATCAACAACACCAAAACAGAATATTTCCTTTAACTGTTTGATTTTAGTATGGGAAAGAAAAATTGCGTTCCTGGAAAAACATGAATAACTTAAACACTTGTTCACAGATTTTTACAAACAAATATGCGTTTTACACATTACAACATGTAGTTTCTGAATAGTGTTTAAAAACTTCTTCAAACTTAACTTCTTCAAGCAAATGATAAAAAACGTTTGCAAGTTATCTTTATAAATATATATATAAGATTCTTCTTTTCAAAACTGTTAATAAATCCAAAATTCATTTAGAACTGACTGAGTTATCTGCTCGTAAGTGAGGAAAGGCCGAAAAATCTGATTTTAAACCATAAGTCTAGATTGTACTCGACCAAACCTACTCCATGCACTAGGTCATTCCCCAAGTTCCAAATGACTGTAGCACAGTGTAATTAGGCCGATTCTATCCTTTTAATTACATATTATGACACAAACAATGAAACAACACCGCCAAAACAAAAAATTCACAAAATGAAACTACTATTACTTAAATCAAATATTTGGAGTCAACACAGTATTTTCCAAAAACCTTAATTATTTAAAAAAAACGGATTCGAATGCGGACGTTTTTTTTTAGGAATATACAAGCTGACATCTTAGGCTTTTTTATGACAAATTCTTAGAGCAAACAATTGGTAACATTTTAACTTTTATTCAGTCGAACATTAGAAATACTCTATATTTGGAACATTTTTAAAAAAATCACCAAAAATATTTCTACAAACACAATTTTAACAAAACTTTCATAAACATGCACTAAAATACCTTAAGTTGATGGTTCCATCATAAAAATCTTTACTTAATAACTTTTAATCAGAGAAAAAATCACTTGAAATGTGTCGAAATTAAATTTTACAACTTTGAGAAAAACCACTAAAATAATTTATACTTTGACAGCACACTGCAGAAAAAGTAAGTACCTTTCAACATTGAGTTTGATCATTAGTGATGCAGAATTTTATCTACTTTTACTCCACACAAAGTTTTATTCGAAAATAATAACTTGAAGATATAAATTTATAGCGACTTTAGCTTTGAATCCACCCAATGTGCGGCGTTTGATCAACGTTCCATCAAATGTCATTATTTTTGGGGAAATATAACAAAGTATCTGTTTATGATCTCTGCAAAATTTCAAGCTATTCTGTGCATCTTAGCTTAACAAACCGAAAAAAATCATTTTTTTATTTCCCGAGAATCCCAGTATTCATGGGAAATATATCTCGGGATAGGTCCGGAAAAACCGGGAATGCCGTTTCCCGGGATAAGAGAAGCACTATTAATTACCCTCAATTAAAACGAAAACTTTTAACGGAAATATTATTCTGTGGAGAGTTTTTGTGTTTTGGTCGTTTTAAGTGAATTTTGTATGAGAGCCTCCTTTGGGGGGTGAAGATCAGGGGTAGGTATATTTAGGATAAATGATGGAAGGGAAAAATGACTGGGGGTGGTCATACATTTTACCCCTCTGGAGGCACCATAGAAGAAGCAATAGTCTGATTTTATAAAAATAATATAAAAATAAAAAAATTGTATGGGGACCACCTTAAGAGTTAAAGATAGTGGGTAGATATGATCTGAAAAAGTATTTTGGTTGCAAAATATTGGGGATCGGTCATAAATTTTACCCCTCTTCAAATTTTATAAAAAAAAATCCATATGGGAGCCCCCTTATGGGGTGAAGATGGGGGGTCGGTATTTTTGGGAAAAATATTAGGAGGGAAAGTGACTGGAAGTCGGTCATACATTTAAATCCTCTAGGGGCGATTCCGGATCAGTTGCGGGGCTTGTTATGGATTTCTTCCGCTTGGTGTATTGTATTCCATACAAATTGACCCACTCTAAGATACAAAAAACATAAATTCTGCCAAAAAGTATAAAAATTTTACCAAATACTAAATGCCAATATCAACAAACACATAAATGTACCAAACAGTACAAAAAATTTTCCAAAAAGTTCATAAATTGTACCAAAAAGACCATCAGGTTTATCGAAAGGTGTATAAAGTGTACAAAAAAGGCACATAAAGTGTACCACAGAGAGCATAAATAGTACATAAGTGTACCACATAAAGTGTGTCACAAAAAACATTAATTGTACCAATAGGTACATAAAGTGTGTATTAGCAGTACTAAAAAGTATATGAATTGAACAAAAAAATACATAAATTGTACTAAAAAGTACAAAATTGTACCAAAAAGTACATTAGTTGTGCCAAAAAGTACATGTATTAGCAGTACCAAAATGTACATAAATTGAACTGTAAAATACACAAATTGAACCATAAAATACATAAATTGTATCAAAAGGTACAAAAATTGTTCCCAAAAGTACATAAATTGTACCAAAAAGTACATAAATTGTACCAAAAAGCACAAAGTTGTACCAAAAAGTACATAAATTATACCAAAAAGGACATACTTTGTACCAAAAAGTAAATAACTTGTACCAAAAATTATAAAAATTGTACCAAAAAAGTAAATAAGTTGTACCAAAAAGTTCATAAATTGTACATGAAAACACATAAAAAGTACATAAAAAGTCCGAAAAAGTACATAACTTGTACCAAAAAGTATATAAATTTTACCAAAAGGTACATAAATTTTACCAAAAGGTGCATAAATTGTACCAAAAAGTACATATAATGTACCAAAAAGCGAATAAAATGAACTAAAAGTACATAAATGGTACCAAAAGGTATATAAATTGTATCAAAAGGTACAAAAATTGTACTAAAAAGTACATAAATTATATCAAACAGGACATACATTGTACCAAAAAGTACATAAATTGTACTAAAAAGGACATAAGTTGTACTAAAAGTACAGAAATTGTACCTAAAAGAACAGAAAAAGTACATAACTCGTACCAAAAAGTATATAAATTGTACCTAAAAGGTACATAACTTGTACCAAGTGGTATAAAAATTGTACCAAAAAGTACATAAATTGTACCAAAAAGCACATAAAATTTACCTAAAAGTACAACAAGTAAGTAAATTTTACTAGACCGAACATAAATTGTAACATAAAGTATATAATTTGTACTAAAATTTCATCAATTCTACCAAATGGTACGAAAACTTGTACTAATTTTGTGTACAATTTATTGTACCTGGCTCATCAATTATACCAAAAGTACGTTAATTGTACCAAAAAGGACATACATTGCACTTAAAAGTACATAATATACGCAATAGTTTGCAATATAAAATTACTCGCAGGAATCTACAACAATGGAAATATTGAATATATAAAAAATATTGAAAATATTCGAAATATTGAGTATATTTCAAATAGTAAAAATATTGAATATATTGTAAATATTCGAATTTTCAACTACGAAGACGTTTGAAATATTTTATATAAATATTGGAAAATAAAGTTTTAAATATTCAAAATATTCGTAATATTCGAAATCTCGAACATATTTGAAATCTTTAAAATATTCCAAATATTGATGATATTCTGAATAGTACAAATAGTTGAAATTATTGGTAAATTTACAATATATTTAAAATTATTGGAAATATTAAAAATACATAAAATTTTTTTAATATGTTTCAAATATTCGAAATTTTGAAAATATTTGAAATAGTAAAAATATTATAAATAGTGAAAATTTTTGAAATTTTAATAAAATTCTAAATAGTCAAAATTGAAAATATTCGAAATATTGAAAATGTTCGAAATAATCAAAATATTTAAGATATACTAAATATTTCAAAAAATATTCGAAATATTTGAAATATTTGAAATATTAACAATATAGGTATGAAATGTTTGAAATATATTCAAATATTCGCAATATTAAAAATATTTGAAACATTGAAAATATTTGAATGTTGAAAATATTTGAAATATTGAAAATATTCGAAATATTGAAAATAATCGAATTATTAAAATTATTCGAAATATTCAAAATATAGAAAATGTTCGAAATTTTGTTAATATTATCAATAATATTAAAAATATTCGAAATATTGGATATTTTTAAAATATTGAGGAATCTCAAACAACGGATGCTAATTTACTTCGTTAATGCAGTGGCAACCCGAAAGATGGTTAAGAGATATTTTGATTTTCTTAACTGACACAAAAAATCCAGAAATTCTTATTGTCCACAATCTAGCTTTACGATCTTTCCGCAATATAAAATTACTCGCAGGAATCTAAAACAATGGAAATATTGAATATATAAAAAATATTCGAAATATTGAGTATATTTTAAATAGTAAAAATATTGAATATATTGTAAATATTCAAATTTTCAACTACGAAGACGTTTAAAATATTTTATATAAATATTGGAAAATAAAGTTTTAAATATTCAAAATATTCGTAATATTCGAAATCTCGAACATATTTGAAATCTTTAAAATATTCCAAATATTGATGATATTCTGAATAGTACAAATATTTGAAATAATTATATTGAAAATATTTGAAATTATTGGTAAATTTACAAAATATTTAAAATTATTGGAAATATTAAAAATACTTAAAATTTTTTTAATATGTTTCAAATATTCGAAATATTGAAAATATTTGAAATAGTGAAAATTTTTGAAATTTTAATAAAATTCTAAGTAGTTAAAATTGAAAATATTCGAAATATTAAAAATGTTCGAAATAATCAAAATATTTAAGATATACTAAATATTTCAAAAAATATTGAATATTAACGGTCAAATTCAAAAAAAAAAAATACAACACTGGTGCTGGACATTTTCGGCTGATATCTACTTCGCATGTACATGTTTGACATAATTGTAGATATATATGCAGCTGATGATGTACCATTGTGCATCAGTTGGTCACAAAGGGGTCTGAAGATGAACTCGTCATGGAGTTCGAAACGCGTCATCCTAGTGAGTGACAAACTGAATTTGACCAAAATATTTAAAACAATAAAATAAAAAAACACTTTTCTGATCGTAAGCCGAATTTGATGTATCATTTGATACACTTAACGTAAGTTTAAAATATTCGAAATATTTGAAATATTAAAAATATTTGAAGCATTGAAAATATTTGAAATATTGAAAATATTTGAAATATTGAAAATATTTGAAATATTGAAAATATTTGAAATATTGAAAATATTTGAAATATTGAAAATATTCGAAATATTGAAAATATTGAAAATATTCGAAATATTGAAAATAATCGAATTAATAAAATTATTCGAAATATTCAAAATATTGAAAATGTTCGAAATTTTTGTTAATATTATCAATAATATTAAAAATATTCGAAATATTGGATATTTTTAAAATATTGAGGAATCTCAAACAACGGATGCTAATTTACTTCGTTAATGCAGTGGCAACTTGAAAGATGGCTAAGAGATATTCTGATTTTTTTTTAACTGACAAAAAAATCCAGAAATTCTTATTGTCCACAATCTAGCTTTACGATATTTTTCGATATAAATTTTACATCTGTTCTATTTTATTTTCATTCAACTTACTTTGCATATCAGTATCACGTCTGTTCATTACTTCGGCCAGCTTATTAACGGCCACTTGCTTCAACAGCATTTCGGTCTTGCACCTCTCTTTGAATTTGAAGATTTCCTCCTCTTTCGTTGTCTTCACTTGTGCCAACTCTTCTTGCAATTTCTTCTGTTGTTGCAGCACTTCATCGTATTCTGCATTCTTTTGATTTAATTTCTTAACATAATCAGATTCTGTTTCTTTAGCGACTGCCAACAGATTATCCTTGGCAGAAATTTCATTGCGATGCTTAGTCATGAAATCTTTAAGTTCCAATTCCTTAATTGTCTTCTCCTTCTCCAGGTCGGCCATTGTTTCTTCGGCAATGGAGCGAGCCAAAGCTTCAGAATCGGCTCTAGCTACGGCCACTTGTACTTGATGCTTCAGGGAAACACGTTCCTCCTTAAGGTCTTGTATTTCACGACAACGTTCTTCGATTTCTTCGCGATGCTCATTGGCCTGAGCTTTGTATAGGCGGGAGAAGATTTGCTCGGCATCAAGTTGATCTTGCAGTTCTTTCTTGAGCAGTATTTCCTTGTTGAGGGATATTTTGATTTGTGTAATGTCTTCTTCGTATTTGCGTTTGTTTTCTCGCAACGAGGAGACTTCCTTTTGCAGCTGATTCTCTCGCGATTTCAGATGAGCCACTTCGGAACTCTTTAAACTTAAATCGGAGAGCAGAGAATTCTTCTTAGTGTGTTCCTGATCCAGCTGGGACTGCAATGCTGAGACCTTTTCGGCTTCTTGACGGCATTCACCCTCCAGTTTTTGCAAACGCTGTTGTATTTGTCTATAGTCGACAGAGAGCATGGATAGTTGTCGTTCTTTTTCCTGAGAATTTTGATCGGCTTTGATGCGCGCCGATTTCTCTTCGTTGAGTTTAGTTTGTAAAGCTTTGACTTCTTGCAGATTGGCTTCTTCGCGGCTCAACATTCGAGATTTCTCAGTTTCTTGATGGGCTTTTACTTCTTGTTGGTATCTGCCCTGGGCTGCTTTCAGCTCAAAGTCGAGGCTGGCATTGGATTTCTCCAGGTCGGAAATTTTTTCGCTTAAAACACGATTGTC
This sequence comes from Muscina levida, assembly GCA_964034835.1. NCBI lineage: Eukaryota > Metazoa > Arthropoda > Insecta > Diptera > Muscidae > Muscina > Muscina levida. The sequence goes on along the minus strand of OZ035882.1, from coordinate 11,822,749 downwards.
TTCATGGGCCTGTTGTTCGCGGGTGATGCTTCTTTCCAGGTCGTTTGATATCGTCTGCAGTTTATTCTCGGTCTCCTTTTGCAGTTCTTTGAGCTGAGAGCGTGAGTTTTTCTCTTGAGCCAACTGTGCTTGCAGCTCCGCCACCTCTTGCTGCAGGGTTTCTTTCTGATTCTGCAAACCTGTTAGCATCAACTGCAACTGTGCTATTTTGGCTTCTAATTCCTGCTTCACTAAGCCCCATTCGGCGGCTACTTTTTTAAGTTTTTGCGAGTTCTCTGTTTCATTTTTGAAATTGTCCTCCATTTCCTTGAGTTGCTTCTCCAGAGTGACAATTTTCTCATTATGATGTTGCGTATTGTTCATTTCTCTTGTGCGGATTTTCTGTTCATTGTCCAGATTCTTTTGGGTCTCCGCTAAGAGGACCTCGGTCTTCTTACGCAGCTCAATTTCCTGTTCGAATTTCTGTAAAGCTATTTTATAGTTGTGCTGCGTGATAGCTAAATTCTTTTCGTACTCCGAAGACATGGTTTGCAGTTCCAATTCGCGTTTCGTTATGATTTCCAGTTGGTGTCTCAAAGACTTGTCTTGTTTCTCCAAGGTCTCGGCGTGATTACGTTCCCGCTCGAGTAGAGCCTCCAAGCGTTTAATTTCATTGGAATTCGAGGGTCTGTGTCTGTGATTATGGTTGTTAGCGGTGTTTATGTTATTTTCCTTGGCCTCTGCGTCCACGGTATCATTATTGGACAACAATTGGTAGTCTCCAGTGTAGGTGAAACCTATGAATGGCAAATGGTTACCATCGAAATTCTTGGGTATCGGAAAGACTTCCTCCGGAGTCTCGTCTCTCTCGATGTCTTCGAAGTTACGTGTATCATCGTCTGACGACAACTCTGGCACTACAGGCGGCACACTTTCGCGTATGTTTTCAAAACCCCACGTGTCATTCTGGAAGAACGGATGCTCTTTGATCTCGTCGATGCCATGGCGACCCAAACGTTGGGTACGATCCGTTAGAAATGCCCTGATCAGACTTTTTGCACTGTCACTAATTTCCACTTCTGCCGGAAAACTTAGGGAGTTCTTGTGGTCCATAATCTTGCCATATGTACCCACCAACGAATCAGCATAGAAGGGTGTATCGCCCACCAGCATTTCGTACAAGAAAATACCCACAGACCACCAATCACACTCGCGGCCATACTCATTATCGACTCCCTGACTTTGCAAGACTTCTGGACTGATGTAATCCGGTGTACCCACAGCATTGCTCGACACCACAAGCCCATTTGGACCCATACGCATACACGTGCCAAAATCAGCCAGCTTCAAGTGACCCTGACGATCCAGCAACATGTTGTCGGGCTTAACATCTCGATGCACAAAGCCCATATTGTGTATGGTGTCCAGAGCGAGAACCACTTCCATTGTATAGAAAATCGCCCATTTCTCCGGTATATCGTACATAGACATCAGTGAGACAATATCACCGCCCGGCATATAGTCCATGACCATGTACAGATACTTGGTATCTTGAAAGGCAAAATGTAGCTGGACAATCCATTCGGAATTGGCGTGGGCCATGATGTGTCTCTCCTCCCAGAAGTAGGCCGAATCAGGACGTTTCATCATTTCGAATTTTGATAGTCTCTTCATGGCATACACCTGTCGGGACGATTTGTGGCGGACCAATTGTACTTCGCCAAAGGCGCCGGCCCCGATGATTTTAATGAAATCGAAATCATCGACATTCATGCGCAAGTGGCAGATTTGTTGTGCTAGGGGTTTATCTGGAAGAGAAGAAAGATGGGATTAAGTAAAAAATTGAAGTTAAAAAGCTGACAATAAAAAGTGTTAAAAATATATGAAAATATTCATTGTGTTGAAATTTTTCCAAATATTGAAAATATTACAAATTATTGGAAATACTAGAAATTATTGGAATTATTAAAAATATTTTAAATTATTTATTGAAATTTGATTTAGTGAAAATTTTTTAAATTTAAAAAACTCTAAATAGTTAGAATGTTCGAAATATTCAAAATATTTGATATACATAAAATACTCGAAGTATTTGGAATGTTTAATATATTTTCCAATAATTCAAAATATTCGAAATGGCGAAAATTTTCGAAATATTTAAAAAATTTGAAATACTATTCGGAATATTGAGAATATTAAAAATATTTCATATTATTTGAAAATTTAAAAAATTCAAAAATAGTGTAAATTTCGGATTTTAAAAAAATTAAATTTTGAAAATATTTGAAATATTCAAAGTATTCGATATATTTCGAAGTATTTGGAATGTTGAAAATATTTAAGGTTGAAATATTTTCCAATATTTGAAAATACTGAATGTTGAAAATATTTGAAGTTGAAATATTTTCCAATGTTTGAAAATATTCGAAATAGCGAAAATTTTCGAAATATTTAAAGATTTGTAATATTGAGAGTATTCGAAATATTAAAAACAATTGAAATATAGAAAATATTCGAAATATTGAAAATAATTGAAATATAGAAAAAATTAAAAATATTCGAAATATTTAAAATGTTAGAAATGATGAAAATATTGAAGCTATTCTGAATACTGCAAATATTAAAAATTTTCAAAATATTGAATATAATCAATATATATAATATATTTGATGTATTAAATTATTCGAATTATTGAAAATACTAAAAATGTTAGAAGTTTATTAAATATTATTGAAAATATTCGAAATATTGGATATATTCGAAATATTTAATATTGAAACTATTCGATTTATTGATTTTTTCAACTAAGAAGACGGTTGAAAATAATTTTGGTGTTTTCAAAATACTAAAAATGTTTGAATTATTCGAATTAAAAAAAAAATCAAAATAATAAAAATATTGAAAATATTGCAAAAAGAAAATAAAAAATTCAAAATATTGTTATATTTAAAATATTCGAAATCACGAAATCTCAAAAATATTCAAATAATTTAAAATACCTAAAATATTCAAAATAATTAATATATTTAGAATATTGAAGATATTCTGAATATTACAAATATTTGTTATATTGAAATTATTCGATATATTGAAATAATTCGATATATTGAAATAATTCGATATATTGAAAATATTCAAAATATTAAAAAAAAAAATTAAAAATAATATAGATATTGGAAATATTGAAAATATTCGATATATTAAAATTAATCGATATATTGTAAATATTCGAAATATTGTAAGTATTCGAAATATTGTAAATATTGTAAATATTCGATATTTATTTATTTTTATCTTGAAAATATTGGAAATTTTGAAAATATTTAAAATATTCGATATCGTTTAAATATCCCTAATATTGAAGATATTCAAATTATTGAAAATATTCGAAATAGTGAAACTATCCGAATTATTGAAAATTTTCGAAATATTGAAATATTCAAAATATTAATATTATTGGCATTTAAATATTCGAAATATTGAAGAAATTCAAAAATTAAAATGATTTGGAAAATATAAAATATTGATAGTATTCAAAATATTAAAAATAATTAAAATAAATAAAAATATTGAAAATATTCGAAATATTGAAAAAATTCGAAATATTGAAAATATTCGAAATATTGAAAATATTCGAAATATTGAAAATAATCTATAAATTGAAAATATTCGAAATATTGAAAATATTCGAAATATTGAAAATATTCGAAATATTGAAAATATTCGAAATGTTGAAAATAATCTATAAATTGAAAATATTCAAAATATTGAAAATATTCAAAATATTGAAAATTTTCAAAATATTGAAAATATTGAAAATATTCGAAATATTGAAAATAATCGAAATATTGAAAATAATCGAAATATTGAAAATATTGAATAAATTCGAAATATTGAAAATATTAGAAATATTGAAAATAACCTATAAATTGAAAATATTCAAAATATTGAAAATATTAAAAATAATCGAAATATTGAAAATATTTCGAATATTGAAAATTTTCCAAATATTGAAAATATACAAATATTGAAAATATACAAATATTGAAAATATACAAATATTGAAAATATTCGAAATATTGAAAATATTCGATAGTTTGAAAATATTCGAAATATTGAAAAAATTGAAAATATTTGAAATATTGAAAATATTTGAAATATTGAAAATATTTGAAATATTGAAAATATTTGAAATATTGAAAATATTTGAAATATTGAAAATATTTGAAATATTGAAAATATCTGAAATATTGAGACATTGTGGTTAATGTCGAAATGACGTCATACGCCTAACCTGCTGTCAACATAATACATTTCACACTCTTGAACAAAAAACCTATTGGCAATAATAAATAATTGCCAATAGAAATGATCTTAAACCGAACTATGACAATATCAATATTTGAAATATTGAAAATATTTAAAATATTCGATATATTGAAAATTTTGGAAATATTTCACATATTCGAAATATTGAAAAAACTCGAAATATTGATATTGATCGATATATTAAAAACTTCAAATTTTTTATTATTGAAAATATTCGAAATATTGAAGATATCCGAAAAATACTAAATATATATCATTTATTGAAAATATTCGAAAGTTTAAAAATATTTGAAATATTCAAAATATTGAAAATATTCGATATATTAAAAATTTTGGAAATATTTCACATATTCGAAATATTGAAAATTTTGGAAATATTTCACATATTCGAAATATTGAAAATATTCGATATATTAAAAATATTCAAATTTTTGAAGGATATTGGAAATATTAGAAAAATTAAACATCACAAATATTAAAAATATTCGAAGTATTAAAAATATTCGAAATATTAAAAATATTCGAAATATTACAAATATGTGTATGAAAGTTTCAAAATATTGAAATTTATTCACTTTCTTCCTCATTTTATATGTAGTCATATAGTTTCACAGCGGAAACCCTTTATTTGTTTATATTAACTCTCTTTTTTCATTGTTATAAATCGATTATAATTACAAATAGTAACAACACACTTACATTTTGATGCATATTGCTCTATGTTTTTCAGGCGCTTCAATGACTCATGATCGCAGTCACTCACCAGCGCGGTCACTGTGTCTAGCAGGCAGTCTACATTGCAAATACTGTATGGATTACGCATCTCCTGTTCCAGTGCATGAGTCCTATAACGACAAAAAAAAGCAAAACAATAATAAATCACAACGAAAGCGTTAACAATTTGTAACTCTAGAAATTGTAAATGGATTTAATTAATTTATACTACATACGATACAACTAAAGACACAAAATTTGTAGTGAAGAACAAAACAGCACAGCAATTAGATTATCTTTAAAATGCCAGTGGAGCAAGCGGCTGAGCACTGTCGCAAATACCAGAGCAATAGCAATTAAAGTTTACATTATTATCACTTCGTTGGTCGTCACTTCAGTCATTCAGTCAGACAGATAGACAGAACGGACGGACAGACGGAACACGTACATACTTCACTTGCAGGCCAGCATTTTGTATTACACTTTATTTTATTCTACATTCTACGCCCAGTGGAATTTTATCAATTTTGCTCCAACAACAACAAAAGCAAATAATAATAATAAATCAAACATACATACATACATACATATAGATATATATTTGTTTATATGGTAAGTAATATACAGTAATCGATAAAAAGTCATAAAAATATATGATTGAGTTTATTAAAAATATAAGAACAAAACTAAAATATTCGTTTGATTACGAATTCATAGCTTGTTCATTGCAAACTTCACGTAAGACATGTGTAAACAACGCGGGGAAAAATCTAAAAACGTGCCAAAAAGACTTGAAGTATTCTTTTTGTATAATTTAGCTTAAATGACGTAATGGCAGTTAAAGCGAGAGGTGTGAGATCTTGGTTTTGGTTTTTAATAAATATAAAATATTTAAAAAAAAAATTGATTTAAACTGCCTTTAGGCGACACATTTTACGCATTTTACTATATATTTATTAAGGGAATTAATTTTCAAATTAATTTTCAAATTAAATATTGTAGAGCTTCAACGAAAAATTTGTAAATTCATTCATGCAACATATTCATTCACTTATCATCGTATAAAAAAGGCTTTGACATTACCAATTTCAATAAAAAAAAAACACAAGCTGTACTCACGTATGGGCGCGTATATTTTATGGGGCCTATATAAAAGTTTGGATATGGTCAACATTTAAAGAAGACGATTTCATATGCATTTTCACTAAATTTTCAAAAAATTAATTCCATAAGTTGGAAAAGTTGGAACAAAAAACAGTATATAAAAACACATTGTATAAATCCGTAATAGTCACTCAAACAACTTATCGATTCATTGTACCCAAAATAGGATTAAACCATTATCTCATGCCGTGTCTACGAAAATTTTTACCAAAAAATATGACAGTGTAATTTTTAATAAGATTTATTTTAAGGTCTCACACCTATAAGAAAACACGTAAAAGAAAAGAAAATCATTTTTAATTCTTTAACAAAACAACGAAGGATTTTAACATAAAATTGATTTAAAAACAATATTTAAAATATTTAATATATGAGCGAAATATTAAAAATATTTGAAATTTTGAAAATATTCTATGTATTTTAAATATTGTAAATGTTAGATATATTAATATTATTCGAAAAACATTAAATTATTCGAAACATTGAATTATTTAATATAATTAGAATTAACAAAAAATTAAATTATACAAAATATTGAGAATTTTTGAAGTTATCGAAACATTGCACAGTGGTCGTTCCCATTGGCCAAAAATAAAAAAATTAAGTCAAAATTATGGATAATACTGTGAAAACACTATCTCACAATAGATTTCAAATTACTATTGTTTTTGCTTTATTCCACCTGTCCACTTTAAGAATAGCTGCCAAAGGCAGACTATGAAGATAATTTTGTTTCGCAGCGTGAGTTACTTTCAAGTGAGGGTCCAAAATAAAACGTAAAAACCTCTTTAAAAAAGATTGCTTAAACAATGGAAGAATTAAATATTGTAAATAAAGGTATTAACTATTATTCAAAAGTATTAACAACTTCTGAGCATGCTGTGTCTATTTTAATAAATTAATTTATTATATGTGCCTATTTCAGTACTAACACGTGTGTAGACTTAAATTTCACTTAGAGTTATAGTTGCGAAGTCAATCGAAGTAAACAACCAAATTTGTTGTAAAATGGTTACCAATATTTACAGGTTCTATGATGTAAATTTCAGCTGCGGAAATTTGCGGATTGTTGAGTTATCTTCACCAGAACAAAGTGGCCTCACCGTTTTCGGTGTAATTTTTTTTATTTGTATACTCTAAGAGTCGCCCTTGAATCCTTTGTCCGACATTGACCAAATTTTAGATTTAGTCATAGATTGATGGAATCAATGGATATGCCAACTTTGGTATGCCTACTATGAAATTTAAATTTTCAGGATCTAAGAGAGGTCCTTGAATCCTTTGTCCGACATTGACCAAATTTTAGATTTAGCCATAAATTGATGAAATCAATGGAAATGACGACTTTGGAGTGCCTACTATGAAATTTAAATTTTCAGGATCTAAGAGAGGTCCTTGAAACTTTTCACAGATTTTAACCAAATTTTAGAAATTGGTGTCATTAAAAGAGACTGTGAGATGTGCCAAATATTATTCACCTATGAAAACTCCTTCTATTTTTGGCCGCTCTTTGTATGAAACGGCAACCACTGTGCATTGAGAACTTTCAAAATATTGACAATTTTTGAAAATTTATCAATATTCGCAATATTCGAAAATTTAAGATATTCGAAAAATTTAAAATATTTAACATATTGCATTTTTAAAATATTTTACTAAAACCAAACTTTGTATTTCCATTTATTAATAAAAAATTCAAATTTTATATTTACTTTTTTTTACCAAAATAATATTTGAAATATTAAAAATTTCCAAATATTGTAAATATTCAATATATTTAAAATATTAGAAATATTAGAAATTTTCGATACATTGAAATTATTCGAAAAATATTGAATTATTCGAAATATTAAATTATTTGTGAATTTTCGAAATATTAACAAAATTGACATATTAAAATTATTCGAAATATTGAGAATTATTTAAATATTTCAAATACCTAGAATTTACAAAATATTGAAAATATTCGAAATTTTTACAATACGCAATATTCAAAAATTTAAGATATTAGAAAAATGTAAAATATTTGATGTATTGAGAATATTCGAAATATTAAAAATATTCGATTATTGAATATTAAAAATATTTTATTAAAACCATTATAAAATACATTAAATAAAGTAAATTTTTTTATTTTTTCCTTTTTTGCAAAAAAAAAACCACCTCAAAAAAACATTGTTGCACTTTTTATAACTTCTTTAAACAGTTAGTTATATTGAAATTATTCGAAAAATATTGAATTATTCCAAAAATTGAGTACATTCTAAATTTTTCAAAAAAAAAAATTCGACATGTTGGAAATATTCGGAATATTGCAATTATATGAAATATTGAATATTGTCCAAATATTAAGAATATTGCAAATATTGAAAATATTCCAAATTTTAAGTAATATATTAAATTGTTACGGCATGTAACTTGACAAAACGAATGATGCAGAACTTCTTCTTTTTGGGGCTACTTTCACGTAAAGTTCTCAGAATTGAGTCCCAAATTAATGAACTGAAAAATATTCTACTGTGTTATGCAGGAAAGAACAAAAAACTGCTCCGCAGTATAAACAAAACAAATGTAGTAACTTTTACAACACTTGTAAAAAAGTATATATCTTGGGTATACAGGAAACACTGTTTTGTGAAATGGACTAATTGATGCAAATGTGTTCAAAAATTCATAATGCCCCCTATAACACCCACGGTTAAAATTTCTTATTTATCATTTTTATTTTTCGGATAATATAGAACAACTTTTCAATGGTTTTAAAAAAAGTGTTAACCTTGATTTTTAATATGGTTAACAAATCCCTAACTCCAAGGTGGACATCAAAGTTGTGACAACGAACTTCTCACCAAACTATTTTTACATAAAGATATATATTGTCATAGATATTAGATTCTCTAACAAATAAAAAAGTACAAATAAAAGTACCGTCTTTTCTAGCAAAAATTTCAGTGCAACTTCCTGTCTGAATTCTATCAATTACACCAATCTTTTGAAGCGCACTGCAAAAAATCAATTAACTGAAATAATGACAACAACAATAGAGAAGTATCCAACAGGTTTCCTAACGCAACAAATTTGTATGTACGTATGTAGATATGTAAGTTAATAAATACTAGTTATCATATTCGTAATTTGTTAACATTAGAATGATGAATCATAATAAATGAATGAAACCTATGACAATAAAGAAAAAAAATAAAAGTCCACTTAAGTGAGTGAAATAATATTTGCCTAAGCTTATTTTTTGCACTCTCTTTTTAGGTTTTGTTTATATTAGCTTTAATTGTTTTTTTTTATGTCTTTCTTCTATTTAATAACAATAAATCCTACAGTTGATAAAGAAAGAAAGATCAAAAACCAACAACAAAACAAAAACTTAATAAATAACAAAGAATTATTAAAAGAATATTGTAGCAAAATTTTTGTTTATAAACATGAATGGGTACGTACGCATGTTTTCGGTCTCTTCTTATGAGTTCATTGAAATTCTTTGCGAAATGTTTAATATAAATTATGGCCAATTTGTAAATAATCAAAAAAATTGGCGAACCTGGACTTTTGAAGTGTTAAACAAATAAGAACATTTTTGTAATAATACAATAATTTTATTGCATTTTTTCTCTGGAATTAATGAACCGGCAGCAATAGTTGGCGTGAATGTATTTTATGTGTATGTAAAAAGGAAGAGAGGGCACGGGAACTGGAACAGTAGGCGGATAGTAATGAATAGGGTTTTTGATAACCCATTGACAGTGATACGTTGCCATATAATGATTTTAAGGAAATTGGTGGAGGAGGGTCTTTGTTTTTACAAAAAGATAAAATTATGTGGTGATGTAAAATTTTAGCCACGTTATGCTTAAATTTGTGGAACAAGATTTAGAAACATTGGCCAATTTTTAAAGAAGAAACTTTTTTCATAAAAAAAATTGCCCACGATATTTTTTAATCGTGGACATTCACGCAGTAGTACAACATTTATCAACTCATTGATTTGGGACTCAATTTTGAGAATTACACGTGAAAGTAGCCCCAAAAGGTAGAAGTTCTGTATCATTTGTTTTGTCAAGTTGGCTGTATTAATAATTTAATGGCCATACGATTTTTAGCAAAATTTGCTACTTATGGTACCTATTCAATATTCAAGTACAATTTATGGTAACAAAAAGTACGATTTATGGTACTAAAATGTACAATTTTTGGTACAAAAAAGTAAAATTTATTTTACCAAAAAGTACAATCCATGATACTAAAATGTACAATTTATTGTACCATAAAGTGCTATTTATGGTACCTAATCAATATCTAAGTACAAAGTACCAAAGTGGTACCGAAAAGTACAATTTATGGTAACAAAAAATACAATTTGTGGTACCAAGAAGTAAAATTTTTGGTAACAAGAAGTATATTTTATTGTAACAATGTGCAATTTATGGTACCAAAAAGTACAATTTATTGTACCAAACAGTGCAATTTATGGTTAAAGAAAAAAGAAAAATATATTGTACCAAAAAGTACAATTTATTGTAACAAAAAGTGCGATTTATGGTACCAAAAGTAAAATTTATGGTACAAAAAAGTAAAATTTATTTTACAAAAGTGTGATTTATGGTACCAAAAATAAAATTTTTGGTACAAAAAAGTAAAATTTATTGTACCAAAAAGTACAATCCATGATACTAAAATGTACAATTTATTGTACCAAAAAGTGCTATTTATGGTACCTAATCAATTCATGGGTAAAAAAAAATACATTTTGTGGTACCAAAAACTTAAATTTATGGTACCAAGAAGTACAATTTATTGTAACAATATGGGCAATTTTGGGTACCAAAAAGTACAAATTATGGTACAAAAAAGTAAAATATATTGTACCAAAAAGTACAATTTATGATAGTAAAAGGTACAATTTATTGTACCAAAAAGTGCTATTTATGGTGCCTATTCATTACCTATGTAAAATTTATGGTACCACAAAGTACAATTTATGGTAACAAAAAGTACAATTTGTGGTACCAAGAAGTACACTTTATTGTACCAATATGTGAAATTTTTGGTACCAAAAAGTACAGTTTATTGTACCAAAATGTGCTATTTATAGCACCTATTCAATATCTAAGTAAAATTTATGGTACAAATAGTGCAATTTATGGTACTAAAAAGTACAATTTATTGTACCTTAAAGTGCTATTAGTGGTACCTATTTAATATCTAAGAAAATTTCACGGTACCAAAAAGTACTTAAAAGTATTTATTTATGGTACCTATTCAATTTAACCTAAGTAAAATTTATGGTACCAAAAAATACAATTTATGGTAACACGAAGTATAATTTATTGTAACAAAATGTGCAATTAATGGTATCAAAAAGTACAATTTATTGTACCAAATATTCCAATTTATGGAACAAAAAAAGTAAAATTTACTGTACCAAAAAGTATAATTGATGGAACTAAAAACTACAGTTTATTGTACCATAAGTACAATTTATCGTACCAAAATGTAAGATTTATGATACAAAAAAGTACAATTTATGACACCTATTCACTATCCACAAATTTGTTTCAGACACAAAGGCGATATTCCGTACGGTATATACACTGGAGAGCAGAAAATTATACGCTCCACTGTTTTTCGATGCAGATGTACTTAATGGGTCATAATCCAAAAAACTAATATGAGGAATGAAATAGAATCAAAAACAAGACTTACATCCAACAACAACAAAATTGTATTTAGTTTAGTTCATGTTTTTTGCATTTCTTTACATTTTGTGGTGATCATGAAATTAAACGTAATGGTTTTTAATTATGAAATAAAACTTTTTATCACACAAAAAGCAAATTTAAAATAAAAAAAACACTTTGTAATAATGCGTAAATGCCTCTCTTATTTTGAATAATTTCAAAATTGCCTTTCGGTCATACTATTTATCAGGGTTTTTGGGGTTGAACTTTCTAAGGAGTCCCAAGCCGCTATTAGTGCCGACTTTACTGCAACGCAATTGTATTGCCTGTTGTTGGAGTACATTTTCAATAGGGTTCATGTCATGGAAACACGCTGGCCCCTCTAAGACTTCAACGTTTTCTGACAGAACCCAACGATTTGTTCCCTTATTGGAGTGAGTAGACGCAATGCAATTCATCTCCTGGTTTCGCTTCAAGAAGGGCAATAAATTAGTTGTCAGTTCATACTATTCGGGGCAATGGAGAGGCAAGCAAGGCAAAGTTAATTTTTTAGAAAATCCGCCTCGAACCATTAACGACCAACCACCGAAATTTATCTTAGAAAAGTAGCATGGATCTTTGCGCAGATCCCTCAAGTAGCAATTAAAATCGTCAGGTCCGTGTGGGGCCGTTGGGTTTGGGCCCATTTGGTTTGGGGTGGATTCTCTAAAATATTAACTTTGGAGCTAGCCTCTCCATGTGCAATTCGCAGAGTTGAATGTGTTGTACTGTGTAATGCATAAGGATCTATGTTGACATTTGTTTTATGTTTAAATTTGTTTAATTTGTTGCATAGTGTTATATTCACATCAACTACTTGACAAAATTTTTTTTTAAATGTTCCTTATTTCCTACAATACTATATCATTTAGCAGAAATATTCTTACAACAATTTTCCCCATGTGCTTTGGGGCACCTCAACGTCTAATGTAATACCTCATTATTTGGCAAACCTTATCTTTTTTTTGTGACTTTGTGTTAAATTTACATAAAAAATGTTATCGGGCGTTCGTCGTTTAAAATGAATTTTTAAAGTTTTTCCCCGCCAACAAACAGGAACTGTAATTGTTCTTTTATTTGTCGCATGGAAATTGTCTTAAATGAGAAAGCACCACTCGCGTATTTCTTTGTAATGAGTAATCGGTGAGTGGAAGTTGGGGTGTTGTACTTTACGTTCTGTTGACATTGTCTAAATATTTACATATTTTAAATAATTGAAATAGTTTAAAACAGAAGTCACACACAGTTACGTTGAAGAGAAAAAAAAATGTATAATGAAAACAAGTTAGAAATACAGAAGTATATATTCTCACAGTTAAATGCGATAACGAAGCACATCATCGAGTAATATGTAGGTTACGGCCACATTAATAGCATTAACTAATACTAAATTAAATAAAGGATATTATTAATAGATAAACAAATAATATTAACAATAAAGTACTCTTAAACCTTGACCACCCTCTATCACATTTATTAGATAATAAATAATTTCTGTGAGCGTCTAAAATACCCTCAAATCATTTAAAAAGGAAGTTGATAATTGCTACCCAAATATATGTCCTGTCATTTCCTACCCTTACCTATACTATTGCATAACAATTGGCTGAGAATATATTTCCAATCTGGAAAAAAAATGACATAAAAATATGATAAGTGCGGAAATGTATTCTCTTTGCCAAATAATATAAAATATATATTATTTTTCATATATTGTTTGCAATAGTCCAGTGTGCATGAAATAATGTACATACTTGACACACTGATCATTGCCATCAATTCATCTCTATCTCTATATGAACACATATGTACATATATATTATATAAAGCATTTATTTATCAATAATTTTTTTTTTCTTTGCGTATACAACAGAAAAATTATAAAAACAAAAACAATATTTTTTTACAAATACTCGAGAAGCAGCCAAAACACTTTGTGGATTGCTTTTCAGAGCAGATAATAAAACTGTGACAAATGACGATACGACGTTTTAATAACAACAAACGGACACAAAAGGACAGACTGTCAGACTTGCAGCATCTGTGGCACCAGCACACCGTGATGTAGTAACATAAAACAATTGTGCAAAAAAAATATGAGAAAATGTCACTGATAAATGTAATATTTAATATAAAATAGAAGAAGAAGAAAATGTTTGGTATTGAACTATGCCTTGTGGTAGTATGAAGATGAAAGAGATGCCAGACACTCTTTCGACTATGTTACTCTATCAAAATTAATTAGGGTGTCCACAAGAGTGTCCTAACTGTTGTATGTGACGTTTGTGTTATAGTTGTACAACAGTTGTAAAACTGTAGTAGATTTTTTTTTATACAAAAGTGTTGTACGACAGTACAACTTTTGTAGATATGTTTTCACGGTATACTAGATCCCAAATAGCTTAATTTTTTGTACCAAAAATTATAATTTGCTGTACCAAATAGTACAATGTTCAATTTATGGTACCAAAAAATAAAATATATTGTACTAAAAAATAAAATTTTTGGTACCAAAAAGTAAAATTTATTGTACTAAAAAGTAAAATTTATGGTACCAAAAAGTAAAATTTATTGTGCCCAAAAAATATACAATTTATGGTAAAATTGATTGTACTTAAAAGTAAAATTTACCGAACCAAAAAGTAAAATTTATGGTACCAAAAAGTACAATTTATTGTATTAAAAAAATAAAATTGTTGGTACCAAAAACTACAATTTATTTTACCAAAAAGTACAATTTATTTTGCCAAAAAATACAATTTATGATAAAATTGATTGTACTAAAAAGTAAAATTTATGGTATCAAAAAGTACAATTTATTGTACCAAAAAGTAAAATTTATGTTACCAAAAAGTACATCTTGTAGCAAAAAATACAATTATTTGTACAAAATGTAAAATTTGTGGTACCAAAAAAACAATTTCTTGTACTAAATTCAAATTCATGTATAAAAACTACAATTTATGGAACCAAAAAGTATAATTTAATGTACCAAAAAGAACAATTTATTTTACCAAAAAGTAAAATTTTGGTACCAGCAAGTACAATTTATTGTACTAAAAATAAAATTGTTGGTACCAAAAAGTACAATTAATGGTACCAAAAATTTTAATTTTTAGTTTATTGGTAATTCTTCTTCTCCTTCTTTAATGGCAGCAGCAACATAAATTTATCCATCAGTAGCCGCACGTAGAAAAGTATTCCAAGCGCTTCGGTCTTTTGCGTTCTGTAGATAGTTCATCACACCAAGCTTAATTAGCAGCTCTTTCACCTGGTCCATCCATCGGAGTTTTGGTCGCACCCTCCTGTGCCGCCCATCGAGTTTATTGCCAAAGACTTTTCAAGCCGTATCGTTTTCGTCCATTCGTACAACGTGTCCAGCTTATTCGGTCTATTTGAACGCGCTTGACTACGTCGATGACAGGTAGGATCAGAGTCTGGTAGAGCTAAATCTTTGTTCTTCAACAGAGCGCTTTGTCGTTAAAACCCTTGCTTAGCGCATAGTAGCAGCGGTTTGCGATCAATACTCGTCTTTTGATTTCACGGCTAACATTATTATTTTTGGTAGACAAAATCATCTACTACTTTAAAGTTATAGTTGTCAACGTTCACGCAGCGTCCCAGACGAGTGGACTCTTTGTTCGTTGAAACTAATAACTTGGTTTTGTCCTCGTTTATCACCAGACCCACTTCAGCCGACTGCTTTTCAATGCTATTGGAGGTCTTGTAATTGCTTACAACCTACAACATCAGTACACCTTGTGAATTCCCTAAATCCTAAATCCTAAATTCAAAATTTTTAATTTTTAATTTTTATTTTTTAAATTTCTAATTTTTAATTTTTAATTTTTAATTTTTAATTTTTAATTTTTAATTTTTAATTTTTAATTTTTAATTTTTAATTTTTAATTTTTAATTTTTAATTTTTAATTTTTAATTTTTAATTTTTAATTTTTAATTTTTAATTTTTAATTTTTAATTTTTAATTTTTAATTTTTAATTTTTAATTTTTAATTTTTAATTTTTAATTTTTAATTTTTAATTTTTAATTTTTAATTTTTAATTTTTAATTTTTAATTTTTAATTTTTAATTTTTAATTTTTAATTTTTAATTTTTAATTTTTAATTTTTAATTTTTAATTTTTAATTTTTAATTTTTAATTTTTAATTTTTAATTTTTAATTTTTAATTTTTAATTTTTAATTTTTAATTTTTAATTTTTAATTTTTAATTTTTAATTTTTAATTTTTAATTTTTAATTTTTAATTTTTAATTTTTAATTTTTAATTTTTAATTTTTAATTTTTAATTTTTAATTTTTAATTTTTAATTTTTAATTTTTAATTTTTAATTTTTAATTTTTAATTTTTAATTTTTAATTTTTAATTTTTAATTTTTAATTTTTAATTTTTAATTTTTAATTTTTAATTTTTAATTTTTAATTTTTAATTTTTAATTTTTAATTTTTAATTTTTAATTTTTAATTTTTAATTTTTAATTTTTAATTTTTAATTTTTAATTTTTAATTTTTAATTTTTAATTTTTAATTTTTAATTTTTAATTTTTAATTTTTAATTTTTAATTTTTAATTTTTAATTTTTATTTTTTAATTTTTAATTTTTAATTTTTAATTTTTAATTTTAATTTTTAATTTTAATTTAATTTATTTAAAAATTAATTTAAATTAAAAGTTATTTAAATTAAAAGTTAAATAAAAATTATAAAAAAAAATTAGAAATTACAAATTAAATTTGAAATTTAAATAATTTTCGATTTTAAATTAAAATTCATAAGTTTATATTTCATAAGGCTTATAAGATTTTTTCTTATATGTATTTATATTAAAGTTTAAAAAAATTTTTTAATTTTAAATTTTAATTTTTTATATAAATATAAGAAAAAAATCTTTTAAGCCTTATGAAATATAAACTTATGAATTTTAATTTAAAATCAAAAATTAATTAAATTTCAAATTTAATTTGTAATTTCTTTTTTTTTTAATTTTAATTTAATTTTTTTTAATTAAATATTTAATTAATTTAAAATTAAAAGTTAAATAATAAAAATTGGAAATTAAAATTAAATTTTAAATTAAATTTTAAATTAAAATAAAAAAAATAATATTAAAAATAAAAATTTTATTTTATTTTTTAATTTAATTTCAAATCGTATTATTTGACAAAAATCTGAATAAGCTTCTTTAAAGTGTATTTTGAAAAATTATTATCACAAACATCCAAATAGATAGATTAAGCATAAATTACCATATGTCTACATATAAAACAACAACAAAAATCGACAAATTGACTTTTACAAATAAATAACAGGAAACATTAAATTTATTTACATGTATTTTTTTAACTTCTTGGTTTTATTTTTTGTTTTTGTCATTTCATTATCTTAAACACAAATTTAATTTCCATAGACCATTTATATAAAATTTCTCCAAATTTTCATTACGTTTACGTACATTTAATTTTATTTTTTTGTTTTCTGTTACCACAACAAAACACTGTGCAGCGCCATGCTGGGGTTGGTTAAAGTATTTCAGGCCTCATCAGGCCACAAAACCATTGAAATGTGAACGAGAAGATTGTTGTTGAGTTTTATATACATGCATCTCGCTTATTAAATTGTCATTTTAACCGTTGTACTCCTGCCGTCTTTTTTAGGGTAATTTGTGATAAAACACTAAATATTATATAAATATATGTATATCTCAGTGTATCTTATTATTAACAATATATCGCGAGAGCGCTTATTTGCCAAACCCATCACACATCGTTTTGATTGCCATTCTTGTAGCTGTTGTGGACGCGACACACAAATGACGTGGACGGAAGTGATTATTTTTGTCGATTCTTTCGGCAAGACCTTATACATTTAAAAAATGGAAATTAACAAAATCATGTTGTGGAACAGAAAGCCACAATGACGCAGTCGTTGATGGCCAAGAGCAGTGATATAGCCGCCGCTCGCCACCACAGTAAGCAGATGTTTGTTTGATACAACGACTACGACAGCGACAAGAAGGCACAACTCGCGCACAACTGCATCTCATACAAAACCGCAATTAAATTAGCAGCGAGTTATCTAAAGAGCGTTAACAGAAATAGCTGTATTATTTTACTACGATACGACAAGTATCACAAACTGAAATACAACTGACACGTGAAATGCTATTAATAGTAATATCAAGAAGATATTTTCATCGATAAGTGAGAAGATGAGGTGGGCATATGAACACACACGAATCGTGCATGATTCGTACAAAACATTTAAATAGTGTCATTTATTTTTCTTGATATTAGTTAGGGGTACATTCAAATTTTTTACAAACGAAAAATAGTATAGCCAACACGAATATTCTGTCTTAGGAAAAAATAATTCTCTCTTTATTTATGAACTTTTTACAATAAAGTTTTGTATAATCTATTAGATAGCAATATGAAACATATAAAACGATTACAAAAATAGTCCAAATGTCGGTTTCTTTGGTAGTTACTTGTTCGACAGATTTTGAAATCGTGGTCCATTATACATAAACAAATTATAGGGAAGTACTGATATCATTTGTTTTTTTTTTTTTAATTTTGTTGTATAGTGTTGTCATATTGATGTGACCCGAAAAATCAATAGATCTTAACAGCTATATGGACTTTTATTCATCAAATCCTGAATTTATTGACATTATTATTTTTATTTAACCCTTTGTTCTGATTTTAAGGATGCAATACTTTCTTTTTCGTGCATTACGTTCTATTTGTTTTGTTTTCCTAAAACTTTAATCAAAATGTGACAATTTCATTAATTAGCATTTCTTAATTGTGTACATGGAAAAATGTGAGAGTTTCCTTCGCTGTGACACGTTCCGTAAGCGCGTTAACCATCGCCACCACACTAAGCGAACAGCAACGAAAGCGTTCATGACAGACCGACAGACAGACAATTTTCAAATAATTAACAATTAAGTAATTTCGTGATCTCGAGAATATAAAATAGACAAGAGCCAAACAACAAAAACAGCAACACAAATAATAGTGGTGAAAACTACAAAAACTAATGAGCCGCTCAGAAAATTAAAACCGATTTAAGCCAAATGAAATAAATAAATAGAAAAAATTCTTAAAATACCAATGAGTACGACATAGAACGCATTTTAATTAAATCTAACGAAAATTTGAAATTGAAATGTTTTTTAGACGTTAATGCGCCATAGGCGCTCATATATATATACATGTATACAGAGATCGTAGAAAAGTCTTCTCTTACAATGAAAACACGAACGCGCAAGCGCGTAACGATTAAAGAGAATTAAATTATTTCAATTTTAATTAAAAACAAACAAAAAAAAATAACGACAAACAAAAAGTGTGACTATAAACAGTCAAATAATGATTATTAATCCCAAATTTGTTGTTGTATTTTTGGAGGGAGGGGGGGGGATAGCATAAAGGCGCCTCTGCGGCACGCACCCAAAATGTCGAAGAATTTTCAAAAGAATTGAGAACAAACTAATTTAGTAGTAGTAAATTATGATGGATCAGTTGTGTTTTTTGCAAATTGATTGTGTTATAAGTGATACAAAAGATTGTTGTTAAGAGCATAGCAGGACAGCTTTTGTTTTTAGGGGGTAAGAAGCATTTTAGTTGTTTACTTGTTAAACCAAAGATTTAAATTTAAAAATTGAAATATAAAATATTTTGATATTGATCTATATAAATAATAATGAATCGTTATGCGTTGGTAATGATATCACTTGAGAACGCATGGCCCGATTTGACCAATTTGTTTTAATGTTAGAAATAGCCCGAAAATGGGCAATACATCAAAAATTACTATCTACACTAAAACGATTTTCAAAAAAAAAAAATATTACAAATATATATATGATAAAAAAAAAATGCACCAAGCGGTTATCAATATCGTAAACTACGATAAATTCTAAGAAAATTTGTCCAACAAAACCACGGGTCTAATATCAAAATCGAGCCCCCGGTTTTTAACGAGAAACTTTTCGTATTGGGGAAAAATCCACAACAAGGCCCACAACTGCCACGGAATCGCCCCTAGTGGATTCAAATAACAGACCGATCCCAAGTCATATTTTTCCCATGGCTCGATTTTGATTTTAGACCCATAGTTTCTTGGGAAAATTTTCTTAAAATTCATGGTAGATTACGATACTGATAACCGCTTGGTCGAGAAAAAAAATGACCCACTCTATACATCAATACTACTGTATAAAAATTACCGTATACTATGAATTTTTTTCTCGAAATTTTGATCCTATGAGCTAGAGAGATAAAATTTGGTGAACAGATAGTACTCGGCAACATAAATATAAATATGCAGACGAAATTTTAATTTCGGATGAGTGGGCGGAGTGGGCATGGTCAAACTGTTTATTAATCCTAGAGAGATACAATTTGATATACTGATAGTACTCTGCAACACGATTTTAAATATTCAAATGAAATTTTTAATCAGTGTCAGTGAGCGGAGTGGGCGTGGCAAAACTATATTTAACCCTAGAGAAGTAAAATTTGATAGAAATTCAGATAGTATTCGGCAGGACTGGTTAAAATTTTTAGACGAATTTCTATTTTAATTCAGTGGGCGGAGGGGGCAGGGGTGGATAAACTGAATTGTAGGCCTAAAGGGATAAAACTTGATATGTAGATAGTAATGGGTGTGAGGCGTGTGGGTGTGGGCGTGTCCTAAATGAATTTAAGCCCTATGGAGATACAATTTGATATACAAGTAGTACTCCGCACCAAATGGGGCGTGGCAAAAATGTTTTTTCTATCCCCTGAGAGACGAAATTTAGTATACAGATAGCACGTGGCACAATAGATATGACGTGGGACTTGGCATAATAGTGTTAAAGAGTTAAGAAGAAAAAACTGGTATACAGGTACTAAATGAATTGGTTATGACGTGGACCAAGCCAGTTTTTAATTTTCAATAGCGGCGACTACCCGCAGGCACGGTGGGGAGATCAGCTCCCCTCTACAAATTGTAGTCGGAGTAGTAGTTATGCAAATATTTTATTTATATTTTTAAATAAATTTAATTTAAAAAAAAAAAATATAATATAATATAAGAAGGAATTTTAATTCTTAATTTTCGGTATTTTGTTTCATCAAAATTAGACTAGTCGTTCTTCAGTTATGTCCCCAAGCTTGGCTGTAGGAGTTTAAAAGCTTTAAGCTCAAAGTGAAACGGGTTAACATATTCCAATCGTGCTCAAAATTTGGCTAAATTAAAATCTGCAAAGACTTATCATTTTTGGGTGGTGACACCTACAACATTCTGAATTTTTTTTTTCCCCATATAACTTCCGATCACCCTAGTATATACTCGGCAATACAGATATAAAGATACTAACATAATCTTTGATTTCGATAAGTGAGCAATTCGGCACATAGATAGTTCTCGGTATTATAGGTATGAGTTTAACTCTTTATCTCGACTAATCGCATTTTGTGACGTGTGTGACCACGATACTCGTATTTTTTGTTATAATTCATAAATAGAAAATTTATTACTAAAAAAAGCAGTGATTACCATGTTAAATTTTAAAACGGTTAGTAACAATAATTGATTTCGGCTCAGCTCTACGACGGGTGTGACTTAAGGAATTAAAGCTTTTACAAAATTTATGACTTTCAGATTAAATTTTGTAAAACTTTTCGCAGAAAGTCCACAATTATTGTGATGTTTGGGTGTGACCAAATGTTTTCTGTAACTGTATTAATTGCATTTACATTGTTATTGTTGGAAAGTATTAATGTTTTATCATGTAAAATAACAATATTCTTAAACTTTTGTCATATTTACCGAGACGGGTGTGACACATAATTCGTATATTTCTATTTACTCATAAATCTTTTATAATGAAACATACAAAGACGATACCTTATAAGAAAGCAATCAGACGTTTTGTCGAAGATAACAGTTTTTACTTATGAAGATAATTGAAATGTTAGAAAATGTTAATGTAAGTCCTAACGTATAAAGATGGAGATGAGTGTGTTCGTTACATGCTCATTTTAAACTGTTGCCAAATTGACAAAAATTAAAAAAAAAACATAATTTTTTCCATTTGTCCATAATTGTCGTTCTGTTGTACATATTAATTGCCCGATTACACAGTGCAACAGTGAAAAAAAATACAAGAACTTGACAGTATAGGTTCGATTCTACTATCGAAGGGTAATAAAACGCTATACTTAGTTTGTCGAGATCGGTGACCAATTTTTTTTATGGACCTCAAAATATTCTCAAAATCAGTGAGCCCCTCGCAAAAAGGTGTCATCAATTGTTGGCCAACAGCTAACTTACACTTCGTGATAGCGCTAAACTATATTCGCCAATAATGTAGCTGGGAGTTTTGCGCACGTACTTTTTTAACAATTTATGTAAAAAAGGTTGGCTATTCCTGCCCTTTTTCAAAAAAAAATTTCCAAAGAAATTATTATTTTTTCACTTTATTGAGCCTTACTTTGAGGGAGTCCAAATTTTTCGCTAACAATGTTCGCCAAAATTATAGCTATGATACTTTTATGGACATATTAAGCCAATCTGAACGTGTCTAGGCAACCTAAACAGCTCATTAAGTCCACTATGATACCGGTTTTTCGTACCTTTACGCACTAATAAGCCAGCAACATGGTTGAATATAAAAAGATTTTAAGTTTCTCAGATTTCTTCTGATTTAGAAAGAAGAGACTGTGGTCTTTCCAACGATGTATATAATTATATTGATAAGTTGTCATATCTGTCAGTCTTTTGCCTCGAAATTTCAACTTTTTGTGATTTTTTCACTATTTTTTAAGTTTGAAGAAGTTTGTAGCCACTTTTTTATAAAGACACCCTAATGTTTACTATATTTTTCAGGAGGTGTACGCTTCCACGAGTTAAACGCACATTTGTGTGTAAAAATCGTTTTACATATAGTAAAGATATTCATGTTTTCCGAGGGACGCAATTTTCATATCATATACTAAAATCATAATATAAAAAAGTCAGTAAAGTTTTAAGATAACGATTTCTTGTCTGGGAAAGATTTTAAGTATAATTTTTGTAGAAAATTTGAATGTACTTAATTCCTATTTTTAGGTAATTATCCGGCTTTTCTCTTTTGCTTTCTTAGGGCGAATAGGGGACGTGAGGAGTTATAAATGTTCCACAAAAAAATCTTGGTTTTTTATTATTGA
This sequence comes from Muscina levida, assembly GCA_964034835.1. Lineage (NCBI taxonomy): Eukaryota > Metazoa > Arthropoda > Insecta > Diptera > Muscidae > Muscina > Muscina levida. The sequence continues at coordinate 11,799,613 of OZ035882.1, read as the reverse complement.
AGACATTTTATATAAAAAATTCCATAAAACAATATCAATTTTTATCGCAACATTTTTCTAAGCAACATTTTTGTACAAAAGTTGAATGAAGTGAAGTCCCATTTTAGGGACCTTTCCTGACATTTTTCGATATAAGGACGACATTGACATATGAGGGGTGAGTTAGAGAGTTAAATGTTTTAAAAAAAATCCTATTTCAATATCATTAAAGAGCTCTGATATCGAAAATGCACTTAAACAGTAAGAAACATGGGTTTTTATGGACGTTTTTAAAATTATATTAAAGGTTATCAGAAAACTTTACCGGGCCATAAAAAGAATTCGACCTAAAGGGGATCTGTCACTAAAATTTTCACTGATTTGGATTATTTTTTACAGACGACTTTCTTAAAACTTTTTAGGTTGTAAATTAAGTTTTGTTTTAATCGGATAATAATTATGAGCAGGACACCGAGTTAAAGTGGGAAAATAGTGCCCCCACATATTTACTTGCAATTGAGCCAAAAAAAAGTTCTGTCTTATTTTTCACTGAATTTAATTCGTAACATATGTTCACATTAATTGCGGTCAGTTCGAAATTTTTAGGACACGTAATCCAAAAAATATTTGACATTAAAGTCAATAATTATTTTTTCATCGACTTTGACAAATTTTAAGAAAATAACGGTAAGGAATTCAGAATAAAAAAAACGTACATTCTGTGAAAAATTTTGTTTCCAATAATACAAAAAAAGAATTTTGAACATCGGTCAAGAAATTTCAAATGTCAAAAAAACATTTTTTCTCCACTGTGCGCCCTCAACAAACCTTTATTAAAAACCTTTATAAAAAACCTTTACTATTCAAGCAAAAGTGTAAAAAAATACACAAAACAAATAAATTTAAAAAAAATTACCTCAAGACATGATCGCTAGATGGCAACATATCGAAGTGCCCACCAACTTTTTACTCAAATATTTCAATTGAAAACATTGGCTTCCAACAAATTTCATTACACTTCACTCATCGCATCTCTGTATAGTAAATTTCTCTCGTTACTTTTTCTCATGCGCATACAGATTTTTCACTTGCATTCTCACAGATTGCTCGCTTTTCGCATTTGTAACGCATATTTGAATATCATGCGGCCACAAAAGCGTTTTTATCGCTATGGCTATATTCTGAACTTTAGGCACGAGCCGGGATCCAGCGCGGTAGCAATGACCACAAAATCGTGTCACGGATCGAGGAGACACCGCAAAGCACGTCGACCGTTACGACAAAATACCAACAAAAAAAAAAACAAATTTAAATGTTTTCCTTTTTTGTTTTGTTTCTCCACCACACACAGGCACACACACACAGACGCGGGTACTTTGACTTGAATTCAATTCTTCTCGGTTTAGGAGAAAACAAATCACGACTCAGCAGTGACAAGAATTATAGGATGAGACAAAATAGTAGGAATAACCGCTAGCCAAAGTGTGAGTCAATTTGACGTTTTGTGTTCACACTGAGTAAAAACCGAAAAACAAAATACTGTGTATTTAATAACAAAAACTAACAGCAAAGCGACAGACAACAAAGAATCTAAACGAACGAACGTGCTATGCTCCTCCTCGTACGGCAGACGCGTTTGCAACATTGAGGCGGACGCGATGATGATGACGACGACGACGCGCGTTCGTCGAGTATTAGCGTTTGACGTTTACTGTTTTCTTACGACTGAGTATCTCATTCATACACTGCGGTTTCCATTTCGTTAGAAAACAAACATAACATAATGATAATGATGATCGGGTTCGATCAACAAACTCAGCTACAAAGTGGAGACCAAATACACAAACAAACAACTGAGTGGAGCTTTGGTTTTCTGACCCAGCGATCATAAAGCATGAGTGTGTTAAGCGACTGGCTGGCAGGCTGCTGACTGATTCTTGTTAGAGTTAGAGAGCCGTCTACTGTCTTAGAATAGGAAGCGCGCGGGGAGAGGGCGTTAGAAGTTTTTAGTTACGCTTTAACTGTGGAAGGGGTGTTGGTGAGGATAGTGTCGCTTAAATATTTGCCAATCTATCATATGAAACAGTAACCGCCAAATACCACCAACCAGTGGCATTAGCTGCTGTGTGTATAGAGGAGCAGTTGGTACCAACAGCTAAACCACTGTCACTAATAATCACCACAACACCCCCCGCCGGCAGTGATCACACATCTCAGTGAGCCAAGTCAGTCAGTTTGTCATTCGATAAGTCAGGCAGCCACAAGTTATTGGTTACAACGTAATGATGTAATATCATTAATATTGAAGACGGTTTTTTTTTGTTATTTCTATCATGACTTTAAGCGAAGTGACGAGTAAAGTGTCACACATCTGACGCACAATGGGGGAATTTGTTGAACTAACCAAATAATATTTTCATAATTCCACGTTGTCTGTACGGATCAAAAGTATGTATGTGATGTTTATCAAGTACTTACACTCAAGAAGAAATGCTCATTATGTTGTGAATTCCTTGATTAAATTATTAACAATATTTATAACAGGTATGGTAATGAGGATTCGGAATAGATATACAGACAAGTCAAGTATTCATTAAAATAATTCGAATTAATGGCAACAAATATTAAATCAACATAATAAAAATTTACAAAAGGAAAGCAACATAAAAATATTTAGTGTACAAAAGACAATTAACAAACAAAAATTCAAGTTATTAAAAAAAAATTAAAAAAAAAAATCAATTCAAAGAATTGACATTTAAAAAAAAAATCTACTATAAAATAAAATTAACATAAGAATTTTAATGTTAAAAATAAATAGTAAAAAAATAGATAAAAAGTAATTAAGGGCAATTCCACGTAAAACGGACTTTTACAGAAAAAATATAATTCCATATTTTAAATAAAAATCGGTCAATTAATATGTACAAGAGAACGACAACTATGGAAAAATGGAAAAAAATTATATTTTTTTTAATTTTTATCAATTTGGCAACAGTTGGAAATGAGCATATAACGAATATATTTATGCGCTAGGACTTACATTAGCATTTTCATATATTCTATTTATCTTAAAAAGTAAAAACTGTTACCTCCGGAAAGACAAAACTTCTGTTTGCTTTCTCATAAGGTTTCGGCTTGGCACTTTTTATAATAAAAATTTTTACGAGTTAATAGAAAAATACGAATATTGTGTCACACCCGTCCCCGTAAACATGACAAAAGTTTAATAAAAAACATAACATGATAAAACATTAATACTTTTCAAAAATAACAATGTAAAAACATTAATACTTTTCAAAAATAACAATGTAAATGCAATAAATAATATAGTGCAATTTTGTGAACATTTTTTAAAATATTTGAGTATTTAGTTACAGAAAACATTTTGTCACAACCGTCCCTGGGTAAAAAATGAAGACTGCCTTAAGCCATAATAAACACAATGTTTGGGTTTTCTTCAATATGATCGACATGACATTTTTTGCTACTGGCCATTGTAAAGACCAGTACATACCTAAGAGCCTCCTTAGGGTGTTAAGATAGAGGGTAGGTAGTTATGTTAGAGAAATATTTTAAGAGGGAAATACTAGTGGGGGTCGGTCATACATTTTACCCCTCTAGAAGGCATCATGGGAGCAGCAGGACCTAATTTAAAAAAAAAAAATATAAAAATAAAAAATTGTATGGAAAAATAGGGTAGATATGTTTTGAGAAACTGTTGGGGTTGCAAAAATATTGAGGGTCGGTCATACATATGACTCCTCTAGGGGCTGCTTTGGGGCAGTTAGAGCGGTGGGAGCAAATTTTATAAAAAAAAACGGATTTTGTATGGAAGCGCTCTTAGGGGGTCAAGATAGGGGGTAGGAATGTTAGGGAAAAACGTTAGGTGGGAAAAGTTACTGGGGGTCGGGTCACTTATTTGAACCTCCTAGAGGCGATTCCGGGGCAATTGCGGGACTTGTTGTGGATTTTTTCCCCTATACGAAGGTTCCTCATTAATTACCGGGGCACAGAGGGGCAAAATTGCAAAAAATGGAGATTAATTGAAAAATTAAAAAAAATACTTAGTATACGATTAAAGTATATAAAATTCTACATCACTACTGAAAATTTCAATGTCATATGTATTTTAATTGTCAAGCTGCATGTATTAAAGTTAGGTAATTTTTGAGTTATTCACGCACAATAGTGTTAATTGAAATTCGGTAAATTTCGACGCTTTATACATAGTTTTTCGCAAGCCAAAAGTAATACTTTTACAATGGAATCTTTAAATTCAGGTATTTTAGCGTTGTTCTAAAAATAATTGTATTAACAAAAGTTGTGTAGAAATATTTTTAAACATTTTTTTAAAATATGTCTAAATTTTGGCTATTTTCAAAATATTCGTGGATATTTAAATATGAATGGTGTCAGTTGGCGTTCAAATATTAATTTTTTAAGAAACTACAGTTCCTAGGCTTTGATATTCAGTAATAACATGTTGTGCGTTTTTGCGCGAAATTTTTTTATTAAATTAATTGTGAAAATAGTCACTCAAGCAAAGAACACCAGTTCTTGTCTTTTGTTTGCATTTTCTTCGTTTTCGTTGTTATAATTTGTGTTTTTGTATATCTTTGGCAACTGTGTGTTACAATGACATAAATAAGTTTTTAATACATGGCCCATAAATCATTTCGCACGCTCTATTACAGATCGGTGAACTGCCTGAGGAAGCCCAGGAAGCCCGAAACAAAGATTTTAAAAACTATAGAGAACCTTTTTCAAGTAAATGTAGTTGGGAGGATTGCAATCGGGATATATTAAATAGCTTTCTTTCTACTAAGTTCAGATCCAATCCTATCTTGTAAATAAAAATTGCCGAAAAAAATCCACCAACATCCAAAATCAGTTGTAGATCTACTAGTTTCGCCTTTAGTTTTGACGAACGTGGCACCAGAAGGCACAAATCATGATAAATATGTCGCCAATGATTATATCGAGGGCGATACTTTAGAGTATAGTGACTTTGGGCATATGACTTTGGACATATATATAAATACTTATGTATAATTTTTTCCTATTTTGTAGACTTGAAGGAACAAGCTATTTACATTTTTGAACAAAACGCTCACCAGACACATCCGTGCACGATATTAATATCTGCTGTGAGTCCCATATATTACATATACGATACAATTATCCCCTTTTCGTCTACGTATATAATAAAACTCAATTGATTATTATGTAAAAATTGCATAACTTTTTTTAAAAAAAAAAAATAGACTGAGCCAGAGCAATTTTTGAAAAGGTGGGCGTGGCACCGCCCTATTACGCCTTGGATGTAATTCGTGCTGTACGATCAACTTATATACCAAATATCATCTTGGTACCTCTAATAGTTCATGAGATATATCCGTTTTAAGTTTCAGGTTATATGGGCGGTGCCACGCCCCTTTATCCAATCATAACCAAGTCTGGCCAAAGACTGTAGCAGGTCAACAGTACAACATTTGGAAAGTTTCATGACAATCAGTCTATTACTATGGCCCCTAGAGCGATTTTTAATAAGGGGGAGTGGCACCGCCCACTTTTCCAAAAGATGTTTACCATATGTCACTCAGTAATAATGTAGCATTCTAATAGTGAAAGAATTTTTAAATAAGTAGTTTAATTAATCTCCATTTTATGTGATTTCGCCCCTCTGTGCGGGGGCTCGATTTTGATCCCATGGATTCTTGGGCAAATTTTCTTAGAATTCAACGTAGATTACGATTTTAATAACCGCTTGGCCGAGGAAATGGAAAATTATACAGAATTTAACATGAAAGTCACAATTTCGTAAAAGCTTAAATTCCTAAATTCACACCCCTCGTTGTCTTCTAATGGATATTCTGAGAAGATATCAAGTTCTTTCAGTGTCTACCTGTTGCCTAATGTTTTAAAACTTAGCATTCTTAATCACAGTTTTTTTCTTAATAATAAATTTTCTAATCAAATATGTGAGTAACATGGTCACATCCGTCCCAATGGAATTGCCCTAAAGTAACTTTCCCTTTCTATTCATTGGTTACAAAATTTTAAAAGAAAGAAAGCAAAAGAAAATTTAAAAATAATTTATTGAATTTGATTTTTTTGCGTATTTTTTTTTTAAATTAGGTATTGTATTTAAAAAAAATCTTTTATTGTACATTTTTCAAAACTAAAAAAAAATCTAGTTTTAATTTTTTAAAACAAATTTTCTATTTTTCCAAACTAATTTTAATTTTTTTTTAAATTAATTTTAAATTTATTAGCTCTAAATTTAAATAATTTTTTTTACCTCATATTAAATTATTTTTAAAATTTGTTTTATCGTTTCACTTTTTGATCTTATATTTTTATTTAAAATTATTAAGTTTACAAAATTTTTAAAGAAATAAGGCAAAAGAAAAATGTAAAAAAAAATTATTGAATTTGATATTTTTGATTATTTTTATTTATTTTATTATGTATTATATTTTAAAATATTTTTTATTGTAAATTTTTCAAAACTAATTTTTAATTTTTTAAAACTAATTTGCAATTTCTTAAAACTAATTTTAATTTTTTATCACAAATTTTAAATAAATTTTACATTGATATTTTTACGCATATTAAATAATTTTTTAAAATTAGTTTTAACATTTTACTTTTTAATGTTACATTTTCATTTAAAATTTTTTAGATTTAAAACAAATGTATTTACATTCTTATTTAATTTAGTTTTATAGAATTTCGGACATTTTAAAAAATTATTTTTTTAAAACTTATTTTAAATTTTTTAGCACTAATTTTAAATATTCTTTTTTTAAATAATTTTTTTAATAATTTTTTAAAATTAGTTAGTGAGTTAACTTCTTATTCAAAAATTAAAAAGAAAAAAGGCAAAAGAAAATTTTAAAATTATTTATAAAATTTTATTTTTATGATTATTAATTAAAAAAAAATTTTGTTAATTTATTTGTTGTTTTTTAAAATATTTTTTATTGTAAATTATTCAAAACAAATTAATTTTTTTAAAACTAATTTTTAAATTTGTTAAAACTAATTTTTAAATTTTTTAAAACTAATTTTGAATATTTTTAAAACTATATTTAATTTGTTAACATTAATTTCAAATTGATTTTTTTACGCATGTTAAATAATTTTTAAAAATAAGTTTTAACATCTTATATTTTTATTTAAAATTTAATTCAGTTTTAAATAATAATTATAAATTATTTTTGACTTATTTTAAAAAAAAACTGTATTTTATATTAACTATTAACTATATTAATATTAACTATTTAAAATAAATTTTTATCTTATATTTTTTAAACATTTTCATAATAAATTTTACATATTTTTAAGTTTATTAAGTAGCAACTCTCAAGAAGTTGAGTCATTTGGTAAAATGCTCACAAAAACCTGGCACATAGAATCAATGTTTAACTAACTGTCTTATTTCCATAGTTTATTCATTAAAATCCAGATAATTGTTTTTTATTTGTTCAATAAAATTACAATTTAGAAATAACAAATTTACTCCAGCTTATACCTGACATACGATAAACTACTCAAATACTTTTCCAAATCTCCCACTGTGTCGTCAAAAAAAAAGCTGATTGCGAAGAAAAAACTTAAATGTCTGCTTTATGAAACAAATCAAATGGACTTTTGTATTTAATTTTTTCTTTTCGTAGAATACACAAAATCTCTCTATGAGCTGAAAAGCTGTTAATGACTTGCGGTGACAATAGGAATACCCTACAAATTTTTGTATAGATTTCGTAATTACATTTGCACTTATAAAGTGTTAACAAAATACTGAATGTTATCTTTTTCAAAAGCACTACACATGCATTGCAAGCATTTTGATAATTGAGCATAGCTCTATTTATGCCACAAATGCACAACTTAGTAGAAGATTTAACAACGAGTACTATATTGATCTTATTGACATGTGTCGACCTTTTGAGGTACGTAAAACTTGTATCTAAAGCTTACTTACAAACCGGCATTCATTCCACCGGAAAACGGCTAGTGAGAGCATCGTTCAAGGGGATGCAATCACCTATTTGGTATATCTTAAAATTATATTATGCTGACATTATTTTATACTGAATCCAGGTTGACCTATTTGAACTAGTTGCCATATATTTTCAAAATTTTAAAAGTCCTCTCATTTCGAAAGCTTTAAGTGGAAAATACAACTTTATTTTATAAAATCTCCCTTATAATCTCTAATAAGCCCTCAAGTCTACCAAGCACTTTTTCGTAAATCAATATCATCTATAATGTTAAAAAAATATTGTATGTATATTAATAGTCTTACAAACACAAAATACTAGCTAGCAGCAACCCCCCAACCAAGCCACGACATTCATAGACAAAAACGAAAAGCTTCAACATTTTAATGAAAAAATGGCAAATATTTAACAAAAAGGCAAAGTCAGTGTCATTTTCTCAAAAATACGAAAAAAAAAATTAATGGATCAACTGACGGACAGAGTGGAACGCACAGTTGAGACGTGGCAAGTGGTTGGCGGGATGGTCGGTGGGACGGACGAGCTGGTTTCACATATGAGACGACAACAAAATACAAAGTTGTTGTCGTCGGTCGACCGTTAGGTAAATGGAGAAAGAGACGCAGACTGACAGACCGATAGACCGACAAACTGCCATCCCAACAATAAGAGCAGAACATTTTTGAGAATGATGACAGACGAAAAAAAAAGACAGCAATAATTACACTAAACTTTGAAAATATATGGAAACAAAGTAATTGTGATATATTTGAAAAGTAGAAAATGTGTAAAACAAAATACACTTTAAGAAAACGCATAGCATCTTAATTCTAATGCCATTGGCTTGGTAAGAAATTGAGTAACAACAATTTGACTAATTTTAATCTCACATAGAGTAATTCCACATATGTGACAAAAGAGCCCAAATTGAATTGGAAAAATTAAACTATAAAAAAATGGCATTGGTCTGTATCACAAACCGCAAATGATTATGATTAAAAACTTAAATAAAGTAATTATTTTTAATCAAATTTTTTAACATATCATCATTTTTTAAATCTTATTATTATTAAGATTTTGTAGTATTTTGTCATATTGTTTTTTTTCAAAACTAAATATTTTTTAATTTTTAATACTTTTATTTATATATAGGCAATTCCATTGGGACTGGTGTGACCACTTTGCTCCTATTTTTGGTTATAATTCATAAAAAGAAAATTTATTATTTCAAAAAATCTGTGATTACCAAGAATGTTAAGGTTTAAAACGTATAGTAACAGGTAGACACTAAAAGAACTTGATTTCTGCTTAGAATGCCCATTAGAAGACAACGACGGGTGTGACCTTAGGAATTTAAGCTTTTACAAAATAATGACTATCAGGTTAAATTCTGTAAACTTTTCCGTAGAAAGTCCACAATTATTGTGATGTCGGTAATTTTTTATATTGTTTTTGATTGTGTTAAGTACTTAAAATACAAAACTTAATTTCCATTTACACCCCATGAATGAGGTATGGGATAGCTTCTCGTGTTGTTGTGAATTAACACACCTTTTATTTAGATTCACAACAAACGGCACCTGCTTGTTTATCGACGTATGCAAACGTCACTGTTTGAGGAGTTTTTACTAGATATGCCGATTGACTCAACACTATACCGCGAAGTTGCAGTCTACAATATCGAGGGGGCCGTCAATGAAAGAAAAATGTAGATGACTGGAGCCGGGAAGCAGACCACGGACCTTCCACATGGTAGTCGCTTTTTCTAAACACTATGCCACGGCCGGTAATTACTTCCTGTTCGCAAAAAAAAAACTTTTTTTAATAAAAAAAACTTTTTACGACGGGTGTGACCTAGTAAAAAAAATCTCCAAACGTATAAAGAAATTATAGCTTTTATGGAGATCAATTGTATAACAAATATAAAGGTAAAAATATAAGAAAATATTAAGCTTAATATTTATTCGTTGTCTGTACTATCGTATACATTAGACCGGGTCGATCCCCATACAAATTTTTTTTTTCTTCAAAGTCGAGGGCAAATATTAAAGATCACCTCGAGACAACTTCAAAAAAATTTTTTTTTTCCTCCCCCACCCCCCGGAAAAACAGCCAATATTTTTTTCTAGGATTAAAGCCCTTTAAAATCCAAGAAATATGATAAATATTACAAAATATATATTTGTTTCCTTTTGCCCATAATTATTGTTCTGTTGTACATATTAATTGACCGATTTTTATTTAAAATTTTGATTTTTTTTTTCTTGTACAGGGCCTCGTTATGTGGAATTGGCCTTATATTTCCTCCCCCACCCCCCGGAAAAACAGCCAAAATCGTTTTTTTATTACTGCTTTTTTATTTGTGGCTCAATCGTAACATACAAGGCATCGGTGTATAGGTTTCGACGAGTACTACATTTGTCCTATAGATGTCGCTGACATACGACATCATCTTGTAATGATGGCCTCATTTTGAGCGATTTCTACCCCAAAAATTTAAAAATATTTTTTCTAGGATTAAAGCCCTTTAAAATCCAAGAACATTTTGCTTTGGAAGTATACAGTTTTATTCAAAAACATAAAAGTTACGTATGACTAGATGTATTTACAGCATTAACAAAAACTTTTTTTATGCTGTTTGCATTATTATTGCAAATTATTGCATACTTTATAGCGCTGACGGAAAATTTTTAAAAAAATGATTCCATACTTTGTAGCTTAAATTGTTGCATAAGTCTTAACGACATCGAAAAAAAATTAAAATACTTTCTTGAGATAATTCATTTTTAATATAGTTACTGGCGAAATATAATTTTTATTACAAATAAAATCCCAAAAAGAGCAAAGATATGTATGTAATTACAGCAAATATTGGCTGATTGGCTGACTCAAATTCCGTCCACGACTTTCTAATTTTTCAAAAATTTTTCATTTTGATTAGTCATTCCAAGCGCTGATTCACTTACATTTCGCACAAATTTTCAGTGTTGCAAATTGCATGGGAAGAATACAAGTGCAAAGTTATATCTATATTTTATTATTAATACTTCCATTGTGGAGCAGGTATCTTTATAATTTCCTTTCTTGAATATTGGTGACACTGAATACTTTCATCCGCATGTTTGAAAACACTGTTTGCGCTAAAAAGTATGCAATAACTTGTATTTAATTTTTTTCGATATCGCTAAGAAGTATGCAATAATTTTCTATAATAATGCAAGCAACAGGAAAAAATATTAGTGTTGATGCTGTAAATACATCTTTTCATACGTAACTTTTTTGTTTTGAATAAAACCAAAATGTTTTTGGTTTTTAAAAGGCTTTAATTCTAGGGAAAAATATATTTAAATTTTAGGGGTAGAAATTGCTCTAAATGAGGCCATCATTACAAGATGATGTCGTATGTCAGCGACATCTATAGGACAAATGTAGTACTCGTCGAGACCTATACACCGATGTCTTGTATGTTAAGATCGAGCCACAAACAAAAAAGCAGTGACAAAAAAACGATTTTGGCTGTTTTTCCGGGGGGTGGGGGAGGAAAAAAATTTTTTTTTGAAGTTGTCTCGAGGTGATCTTTAATATTTGCCCTCGATTTTGGAAATTTTTTTGGTGACCCGGTCTAGTATACATCATCATTGGAGTGGACCAATTCTTTTTTTTTGGCCAAGCGGTTATCAGGATCATAATCTACGACGAATTCCAAGAAAATTTACCCAACAAACCATGGGTCTAAAATCAAAAACGAAGCCCCGGTTATTAACGAAAAACTTTTTGTAATAGGAAAAAATCAACAAAAAGCCTCGGAAACGCCCCTAGATGGTTCAAATAAGTGACCGACCCCCAATTATTTTTCCCACCTAAAATTTTTCCCAAACATACCTACCCCCTATCTTCATCACCTAGAGGCTTACATGCAAAAATCAAATTTTTAAAAAATTTGCTCCCACCGCTCTAACTATCCTAAAGCAGTCCCTAGAGGAGTCACATGTATGACCTACCCCCAACATTTTTGCAAACCCAACAGTGCCTCAAAACATATCTACCGTTTATTTTCAACCCTTTTTGCGGTCTCCATACAATTTTTTTTATTTTTATAATTTTTTTTAAAATTACCTCCAGCCATTCCCATGTTGCCTCCTAGAGGAGTAAAATGTATGACCGGCCCCCACTGGTATTTCCCTTCTAAGATTTTTCTCTAACTTACTTACCCCCTATCTTAACACCCTAAGGAAGCACAAAATGTACTTATGTATGTACTTTTTAAGAAAACCCAAAGGTTGTGTTTTTATGGCTTATGGCAGTTTCATTTTTTACCCAGGGACGGGTGTGACCTAATGTTTTCAGTAACTAAATACTCAAATATTTAAATAAATGTTCACAAAATTAAACTATATTATTAATTTCACAAATATGGTTATTGTTGGAAAGCGTTAATGTTTTATCAGGTAAAGTAACAATTTTATAAAACTTTTGTCATATTTTTGCGGGGACGGGTGTGACACAAAATTCGTATATTTCTATTTACTCATAAAACTTTTCTTAAAAACCATACAAAGCCGAAACCTTATAAGAAATCGAACAGAAGTTTTGTCGGAGATAACAGTGTTTTCTTATCAAGATAAAAATAATATTAGAAAATGTTAATGTAAGTTTTAGCGTATAAAGATGGATATGACTGTTCGTTTTATGCTCATTTTAAAATGTTGAAAAATTGATAAATATTACAAAATATATATTTGTTTCCTTTTGCCCATAATTATTGTTCTGTTGTACATATTAATTGACCGATTTTTATTTAAAATTTTGAATTTTTTTTTCTTGTACAGGGCCTCGTTATGTGGAATTGGCCTTATATTTATTCAAATTTTCTTTTAAAAAAAAAAAAACATTTTTAAATCTTTCTGGTGATTCGCAATGCAGATATCTATTATAAAAATTTATCTTAATAATACTTTAAAATTACCTATATCAGCGATCCGCCTTATTTGAATACCTCACGCAATCTTTGTATGAACATCCAAACACAGATGTTTCAACAAATACATTAACTACAATACAAATCCAATGAGATATCCCCGTTCCAGCTAATCGTTTGCTGATATTTCATTCTAACATGAAACATTTATTTTGTTAGAATTTTAATTATGAATAGTACTCAGTAATTCATAATTAATCAAATCAACTGCGGTTGGGTTTACGCATAGTGGAAATCGTATGTATTTTGCACATAGATATTTCATACGAAGAGCCAAAAATAAACTTTATAGTATGTCCTCAACCACAGTGAAGAATATTATCAAATATTTGACCACAAAGCCCGAATGGTTTTATAATATTTCTAATTCTATTTCTAATTTTTACTCTATGCCAGATAGTTCGATATATTGAGGCGATCAAAACATGCGTATTTTTAGACATCAACGTCTACATGAATGCAGTCAAAACTTTTTCCTTTAAGACATATGCAAGGTTTGAAAACCGATATCGCACACACCTATAGTCGCCCCAGAAAAAACAATTTTTGTGTTTACCAATCTACAGCAATACGCTCGTCATCAAACTCTGCCTTTGAATTTTGTTGCTACTTTTAAAAAATATTTCTTTCAGTGTCATTAATATGCTAGTCTCACCATAAAATTTCGACAAGTTTTTGTTAGACGGGAGACGACGACTTTTTTTATACAAAAACGCGTTTTGTTTTTGTTGTTCCCTCGCTTGTCATTTGTGAAATCAATTCAACACTTAAAATTTATAGGTGCATTTTAGAGCGACATGTATTTTAATGATGATTCTCAGATATTTTTTTTTCAAGTTTTTAGTGAAAAGTCAAAATGCCGCCTCTAATGTGAACAATAGATTTGCAATGCTTTTATACACATCGAATATATATAACGAGGGTCGCTTATTATATATTATAATTAGACTAAAACTATTCTACTTATTTGGGATGCAACGTGAAGTTAGGAAATTGATATAACTTTAAGGCAGTGGGCGATTTAAATACCCACATCAAATCAGATCTCTGGAAGAGATAGAGATAGCGAGACATTCATCGATTACTCTTATATGGATTCTAGGACATGGGGACATTTGTATATGTTAACCAAAGATCTGATGCATTGGCAATGGTATTGGCATTGTGAATTCGGGCGAAGTTTACGGTCACATTGGTGTTCCTCTTACAAGGGGGAACCACTTAATTTTGGGGGAAGCATTCGAGAAACACAAAACAGCGGTGCGAAAATGGCATCAACGAAGAGCAAAATAAGTATCATGGGCAATGTTCTTATTAATAGTAAAGTGGCTATCAAATCCCTGGAGAACGTGTTCACCACATTGAGAAATGTTTTGAAGAAAGTCGGTCGTCTCGGAAGGAGATAGCGAAACGTTCATCGGCAACCCTCACATGGGTTCTAGGACATGGGGACATATGTATATGGTAACCAATGAGCCGATGCATTGGCAAAGGCCGCCACCATCGTGAATTCGGGAGAAGTTTAGGTTTTGGTGTTCCGAAGTTTGGTGTTTCTCTTACAGGGGGGAAACAGCTAATTGCGGAAAAACTGAACCTTATTGGTAAGGAAAGATGGGTGAAAGGAATCACTTGCACAGCTAAAAAACTATTTTGGCCTACCATAGACATACAGAGGACATTAACCTGTCTGGAGACCATTTGAGGAACATCATTGTTGTAAGAAGTTAAAACATCCCTACATAGATTTGTGAATAATCTGTAATGATAAAAACGAAGAGGAGACCACAGAGCATCTTCTATGTCACTACACTGCTTTGGCTGCCTGAAATATGAGAAGTTTTGTCATCGGACAATTTTGAATAAATCTTTATCACAGCAACAAAAAGGCTTAAGAGCGACAATGGCCGAACAGAGAAGGAATAATTGGTGCGAGAGTATATAATAGTATCACAACGGAACCTATAAAAGAACCCAAGTGAGCTATTCTGAAGGCGGCTGCAAAATTATCCTAACCTACCGGTCGTGGCATGATTGTTAGAACACGCGACTAGTATGCCGGAGTTCCGTTGTTCTATTCCTGTCTCTGTCATTAACATTTTTCTTTCATTGCTGGCCTATTCTAAGTTGTTGACAGCAACTTTCCAGTATAGTGTCTCAAACAGTGATGTTCGCATTCGTCGACAAACAAGTAGGTGTCGTTAGATATAAATCTAAATATAGAAAGCCTGTTAATTCACAACAACGCAAGAGGCAATCGCATAACTCATTCATGGGGTGTAAAGGGTAATTAAGTTTTTTTTATTCTTTTCATAATTTTTTTTAAAAATTTAATAATTTTTTTTAAAAATTTAATAATTTTTATTATGCTTAAATTTTTCTTTAAAATTTTTGGGTTTTTAGAAATTCGAACATTTAGGGGTAAAAAGGCCGAAAAGGCATAAAACTGGTATCATCACCAGGACCAAACGGCTAAAGCTATTATCGTACATGGGCATGTATATTAGAGGGTGTACCAGTCCATTTTAGCTGCAATCACATAATTGGGGTGTTCGTTCGTCTTATGAAGCGTTTGCATTTTACCTGTATTTGTTAAATTTTAAAAAGATTGATAGTAAGTATGGGTGAAGTAACGCGAGCCGGAAAAGCTAGTTATATATCATGAATTCCAGAAAAAAGTAATCCTTTCTTCAAAAAAATCAAAATAATAGAAGAGAAAGAAAAGTATATCTAGCATATTTATCTGATACTTTGGTAAATAAAATTATTAGACTATTGATATAAAATCAAAATGTGTTTTTTTCATCATTATATGTTGTTGTAATATTTAGGTTATACTTAATTTCCCTTTACACCCCATGAATGAGATATGGGATAGCTTCTCGCGTTGTTGTGAATTAACACGCTTTCTATTTTTAGATTCACAACTAACGGCACCTACTTGATTATCGACGAATGCGAACGTCACTGTTTGAGAAGCTTTTACTAGACAGGTCAATTGATTCGACAATTATACTGCGAAGTTGCTGTCAACAACATTCGAGAGGAGCCGACAATGAAAGAAAATGTTTCTTTTAAGGTGACTGGAGCCAGGAGTTGAATCTGTGATCTCCCGCATGGTAGTCGCGTGTTCTAACCACTATGCCACGGCCGGTCCCAAATGTGTGTGTATGTCATATTGTTGTAACATATACGTTGCCTATATTTTGTGCATTATTTTCGATGTTGATGATACTTTCATAAAATCCAAATAATTGTTTTGACTTTAAAAAATTGCGGACAAAGTCATGGCAAAAAATATTTTGTTATGCAAATCGGGCAATACAATTCGCACACTGTAATTGTACGTTGCCTGGAATTCATGATATATTTTTAATTAATTTCTATTTTTTCATATTTTATTATCTTTATTTTGTGTGATTTTTTGTGTTTTCACATTTTTTATTTTATTTTTTACAGTTTAATATTTTATATTTATTTTATAATATTTTTATTATTTTTATTATTAAATAATATTTTTATATTTCTATATTTTTATATTTTTATATTTTTATATTTCTATATTTTTATATTTTTATATTTCTATATTTTTATATTTTTATATATTTATATTTTTTTATTTTTATATTTTTATATTTTTATATTTTTTTATTTTTTTATTTTTATATTTTTATAATTTTATATTTTTATATTTTTATATTTTTATATTTTTTTTTATATTTTTATATTTTTATATTTTTATATTTTTATATTTTTATATTTTTATATTTTTATATTTTTATATTTTTATATTTTTATATTTTTATATTTTTATATTTTTATATTTTTATATTTTTATATTTCTATATTTTTATATTTTTATATTTTTATATTTATGTTGTTTAACTTTTTTAATTTTGTTTTTAATTACCTAACTTTTTGTATTATTTCTTTATTTCAGAATTTTTATACATAAAATTTATTTTTTTCATGATGTGAGGACTCTTGCACAGCGAATCCTTTAAGAATTAGGGTAGAAATTGTGTTGCTGTAACCTCCAAATCACTTTCAGCTGTTTCCCACATTGTTGATTTTTTTAATTTCACTTACACAAATAACAACCCTCGTTGATGTTTGGTCATACAACAACGCTATAGCCTGGTAAGCCTCCCAGCCTGCTTGCTATATTGGCTGTAATAAATTTGTTAACAAAAACACCTTTTAACAAATTTAGTAAGCAGCGGCGGCGGATCCTACCTACTTTTTAAATATAATACGATATTCTTTGTATAGATTTTTGTGCTGATATCAGGAGAGGGATCGCGTTGGCCAGGGGGTCGACAATAATGAAACCATATCTGTTTATATGTTGAAAGGAACGAAAATCAATCATTATTTGTATGATATATTCGTTAGGCTTGTAATTAATTGCAGTTACGCACGTTGTTGTTGCCAAACGCGGGGGCTGGGGATTTTGTTGGAGTTTTGATTTTTTTTTTTTGTTATGGCCAAAATGCGTGTTTGCTGCTGTGCCGTCGTGTTCTGTTGCGGCGGTTACATTTAATATTCGCTTTTAATTGGAATTCTAACACCCAAAACACAACGAATGTTCAACACCTTGTTTAGTGTTATGAAGATATCGTGAAACCAAAAAATTAGAAAAAAAAACGAAAACAAAACGCTGTTTGCTTCTCCAGCCAATTTTGTATAGCGAAAATGTTGTAATATTTGTTGTATTTTGACACGAAATATTAAATGCATTTTAATGCTTTATATCATCGCTCGCTATAGGCATGGAATGAAGCTCACTCACTGATTTTGGCCCCAAACATCGAATATGGCTGAATTATGGCGACGGCGGCGGCGGTCGGTCAGTGGTGTTCAGTGACTGCTCATGTTCATCGATATTGCTGCAAAATTGCAACAAGTTTATTAACGTTCGATTCTGGGTGACAAACGGTTGTCGTGAATTTTCGATCGGATAGATAACAACAAATGAAACGTAAAGATTAGAGTGCGCAATAGCTGGAAGATAATAAAGTGTCAGCTTGAAAAGTAAAAAATCGATCATCTAATGCGAAGTTAATTGTAGTGTTGCAAAGCTTAAGGTTGATGAGTATCCAATCGGATTGTACAGGTTTTGGGATTGATCAAGCATACTTAAAGCTGCTACTGCCCTCTATAAGTTTTATTAGTGAACTGTTTCAAAAAATGTTAAGCTTATCTTGCAAATTGGATCAGATGAAGGCAGAATTGTTGCAATAATATCGTCGGTATACTGCGTAAACTGACCAAGTCCATTTTTTGTATTTCTGAGTTATTGATGATTTAAAGTTTAAGGCCGTTTGTATTTTAATACAATAACTACAAAACTACTTCAAATAGAAATGATCGAATATGACTTTTGGGATACTTTTGCAAAATAAAGTTCTCATGTACACTTTTTGTGCTTTTGAGTTATTGATGATTTAAAGTTGACGGCCGCCTATGTTTTAATACAATAACTACAAATCCATTTTAAATATACTTAGGATTTTGGACCACTTTTGCATCATTAAGTCCATTTCACAAAAAAGTGGAGTTGGTCAGTTTACTCAGTAAACCAAAGGTATGTCCAATTTAAAAAAATTTTGTCTAATTGTATCTCTTTCCGAAAGTTTTTGCGGAATAAATTAATAAAAAAAAAGTTCCGGTCGAAGAGCACACAAGTCAAAGTGCTTAAATTTGTTTAAATATATGAAATTATCTAAGTAATCATCTTAGTAAGAACTATAATAAGGATAACATATATCATATATCAGATCCGATTCATTTTAAATTCATTTCATATTTTTCTTCCATTATTGAGACATATCTCTAAGGATTCCTCTATATAATATTCAAAAAATTATATGATAATATTTAAAAAATTATATGATTATATTCTCTTTTTGTACTCACCTTCGCCTTCGATCCTCATCTAGGTTAGCCATATTGTTGTATGAATTTTGTTTAATTCTATCCAAAAACAGTCAGCAGCTTTTAATCGTGATTCGTTGTACAACAAAGTATATAAAAATATATGTAAGTATATGGATGGCAGACTTTTGTTTAATCCTTAATTATGTTGACGGCGATGATGACGACGACAACAATTGATGAAATCGATCGTTTAGTACGCGACATCAACATAAAATTTCGCTGAAGAAGAAAGTTTTGTTGTTTTGTTTTTCTCTTTCTCTCACTCTCTCTCTCTCTCTCTTTTAGGGTTTTAGGTTTACAACACTAGCAACAATAGTCTTGGCCAAACGTTAAATGCTTCGTTCCAGCAATGAAAAGCTGTTGACAGCTTTTTAACTAACAAAAGCCACATTTAAGTTAAACCTTTTTGCTGCAACTCCTGGTGCTGTGAGCGAATAAAAATACACACACAAACACACATTCAAACTAAGGTTTACTCGCTCGCTGGCTGTTCACTAATTCAGGAATTAATGTCAATACTAGTGACAAGTATTTAGAAAATAATGACAGTAGTTACTAGCAGCAACAGCAGCGGCATATAGCCAACCTCTAGGCCAGCCAATGCTATAAAGGCTATAATGCTAGTGACGGTGGAGGTGATGTCGGCTGTGGCCTGCCTGCCTGTCCTATCACTGATGAGGAGGAACTTTCTTGTGTTGTAGGAGTTTTATCGTCGTTTGTTAGGAAATTTGTACCTTGGTACAGCTTTAAACAACTAAGCTCAATGACAATTAATGTGTATTTTTGTTTTTCCTTTTCGATTTGTGTGTTGTTATTATTGTCTCGTTTCGTTTCCAGAAAAGGCTATCAAAAGGCTTATACGATTCCAACAGTTGAAGCGATGATGACCAAATCGTTGGCTGGATGATAATGACGACAACTATGAGGACGTTGATGATGATTTTTTTCCTGGTTTAGGGTTTTTTTTTAAATTGTCACTTTTGTGTGTTATTGGCCAAAATATTGTGTTTTAAGCAGAGTTTTATTTAGCGTAAATCGTGACTTCTTTGTTGTTGTTTCTCCTGCCTTCTTCTCTCACTCTCAATCAATCTATTGATAAATAAATATTACTGTTTATTTTTGTTGTTGTTGTTTTTATTGTTGCAATGTGCAGTGGCAGGGATGGTTGGTCATGTGTTGCCCATTTGGTGGCAAAAAGTCTCATATGGAGGGAAAGTACATAATGTTTAGTAATAAAATGATGTTTTCATACAAATTTTTAGCAAATGTTTAAAAGTCAAAGGTCTTTTTTCTTGGCAAAAAAGACTTGATCTTCGAAGTGTTTTCCAATTTTTAACTTTTTTTCAGTGTAATATAACATTTTCACAGTGTATGTTTGCTGACTTATATACCTTTCTAATGGCACCAAGATCTTTCAAATCGGTTGAGTCATTCCATAGTAATCGAAGCTTAAAAGTACCTAATACCGACGTTTTTTCAAATATTTCGATACCTTACCACGCCCACATATTTTCAAAAATGCAATTTCTAAAAATGAGGTTGTGTTTCTATAGGTAAAATCTAGCTGTATGAAAAATTTCATTGAATTCTGAGAGGATCGGGTTCAATGAATATCAGTTTTGATATGAAATTCATCATATATATATATATTTTTTTTTTAATGTAAAACATTCTTTCCCATTTATTTCTTTCTTTTAAACCAGGACAATCGCAATGGACCATAATGGTCTCCGAGTGTTGTAATGGCATGGTACCGTGCTGTGTCATTACTTGTCCTCAACCTAACCTAACCTAACAGCTACAATATTAGTCTGATCGTCCTGAAATTTTCACAGTATAGTAGGAATATAACCAGGCTATTTGGAACCAAGTTGCCAAAAAGGACCGAGGCGCTGCCCACACACGTCAATATTTACGAGAAAAAAAAAGTACAATTCCTTAATCGAGCATTGGTAAAAAATATAGGATTTACTAAAAACCTGACCTTTGACCTCTTTGGGACACAGAAACATGTTGTCTGATCTTACTCAAAAATCCGTCATGTATTTCTTACAATAAATGGTATATAATTCCGGTCGAACATTTTAAAATTTCTGAAAAAAAATGGTCCAATACATATGTTCCAGTGTTGTTTCGTTTTATTGATATATTTCGTTTATAGTTTTATAATTGTTTTTGTTAAAATGAATAAGCCGTTATAAAAAGGATTTTTCTAAAAATATAATTTTTTTTTATTTCATTTTTAACTTTTTATGTTATTTTGTTGATTTCTTCGCTTTTTTATTGTAAAGAACATTCTCTAATATTCTCTAATAATAGTAAAGAACATTCCGTATTTGTGATCTGAATAAAAACATATTTATTTATTTATTTATATTCAAAATTGTAATTTTAAGCCTTTTGGCCAATATAAATTATATTACAATAATACAACTTATTTAAAAAAAACCTAATTTTTTTAATTAAAATTTTTTTAATTGAAGCACGAACAATGATATGCAAATGACAGCACAGCATAACAAACTAATTAATTTTGGTGTAGGGTGACCAGCATTTTTTTAAACCTCCATAACTTTTGTGTTTGTGAATTTAAGTAAATACTTCTGAAGCAAAAGTTTCATGTGTTGGAGAAACCTTCATGGACATTACAAGAAATGGGCATCATATGGATATAGAAAACGAAATACAGGAAGTCAATAGTCAAAAGTGACCAAAGGGAAAAACGGATCCTTTAATATCCAAGAACAACGGTATGATTTTTGTTTCGATATCACATCAAATAACAAAGCAGCTCAATAAAACATATTTGGGCCGTACATTGGGTGCACGGATCAAAAAAATATTTGTGCTCTGAAATTACCTTTGCATAATCTTCAATCGTAGGGAGTGTCCACATTAACTTTTTTTTCGACCCACACTGATATACATACTAGTTATATTAAATATTTTACATAATTTTACTATTTTATTTTTTATTACTAAATTTTGTATTGTTATTATATTGGTTTTATATTATTTTTATTTTTTATGTTAATAAAATTTTTTAATGCATATTATACTAATTTTGTATAATTTTCTTTAGAATTTTTTTATTTCTTTATTTTTATAATTTTATATGTTTATGATTATTTTTATATTATTTTGTAATTTTTGAACTGGTTTATTATTTATATAATTATACACAATTTTATTTTTTATTGTTTTATTTTTTTATTGTTTTATTTTTGTATTTATTTATTTTTATTATTAAATTTTTTAAATCTTCGTTTTATTTATTTTAATTATTGAAATTCATATTATTATTTTTTTGTTTTATTATGTATTTTTTTTACATTATAAGGTTTTTATATAATTTTTTTTATTTTATTTCATTTTTGCTTTGTTTTCTTTTTTAACATTTTATTTTTATATTACTTTATTTGTTAATTTCTTTAACTTTTCATATTATATTTTTATATTATTTAATTTACTTTTAATATAAAAACTAGACATTTGAGCGGTTTTTTTTTATTATTTTACTTTTTTTTATTTTGATATTATTTTTTGTATTTTTTTTATTATTATTGTAATTTTTTCATTTTATTTTTGGAGCGAAATGACCGTTTTGTACAAGTGTAGTGCAAGTTCACAGATTTTAGGTGGCCTGGGACTAATACTTTCGAACTAGTTTGAAAATTCCATACTGGGCAGTTCAAAATCTGCTGTCTATCGATTAAAAAAGACTTCCAATAAATTAAATGTAAACGTTTGAGTCATGGCTCGATCTCCGATCACCTAGTAACCATAAATGCCCATAATGCCTAGGATATTATAACATTTATATTAAATAAATTAACGGCAACTAGCGCTGACCCAGGGAGAAAAAAATCATTATTTTTTTAATCCTCGTCCTTTCCTGTTCCTTTCCCAATCAGTCTATACTTTCCTTAACATCCCCGCCCTAAAGTGCACAGCAAGCAATAAAAACATCATCATTTTTTTTCGGGGGTCTCCCTTCCACCCTCCCTATTGCTTAATGTTTATTTTATTTGCTTTGATTTGAGTGTTGAGCGTTTTGCTTGTTAAGGTTTTTAAGTACTACTTTGAGACTTGCGACTCTTCGCTTCAAAGTTGTGTGTATGGTTTTGAATACGGAGTAGTTTTGATGTTTTCTTTTTTTCATTGAAATGAATAAAAACAAAAACAACAAAATTATCTGCGCATGCGACGAGTGTTTTTGTATTCACATCAATTCGTCGCTGTTGCGTCTTCTCGTTTACTTCGCCACTAGATATTAGTGTTTGTTTCCCTTCTTAGCGATTCTATTCGATTTCTGTATTGCTTTTGTTGTTTACTCTTGGTCGCTGTATCGTTTTGTAGGGGTCTTTGTCGTTTGGTTTATTTTTTGGGGGGTTCCACCCAGGTGAGTAGCGTCGGTGGTGGCATGTTTTACTTGTGTTCACAATTGTTTGGTTTTCTCCCCACGATGGGTCGTTGGTTCGACTGTAGCTTTGTGCCAAAGATAACACACAACAATAACAATAACACGATCGAAGTTAGCTCAACTGCGATCGGGGGGAGGTTGTTGTGTGTGTGTTTTTTGTTTTGTATTTTATTTCATGTCGTTTGGAGTTGCCCCTAGTGCACAAGACCCTTTTTAAATTATTATCTGTTGCTTGTTTCGTGGGGCTAGCGGTGGCGACGATTGAAGCTCACAACATTTCAATTCACAATTCCAACCTGTATAATTAGATTTTTTTGCCGTTTTGTGCGTTGACTTTTCCGGAAAATCTGTAATGACAAATTATGAAAAGAAATTGATTAGAATTTTATATAACATTAATATGTATATGTAGGAAATTTTCGAACATATATGTATGTGTATATAACTTTAATTTTTTTATTATATAAATGTAATAATTTTTAAAATACTCTAAAGGATTTAGATTAATTAAAAAATGGTGTCATTATGAAATACAACAATTTTGTTCCTTTTTATTTTTCATACAGAATTTTTTATTTTTGATTTTGCTGCAATTAGACTTTAAATGTTTACATTTCTAAGTGCACCTCGTTAACATTTTCTAATTCTTTAATAAGGAATTTTAAATAATAATTCATCTAATGTTAAAATAAAAACTTGTCAGCTGGTAAAGAATGTATCTAAGAATTTAATAAATAGAAATAAATAATTGCCAAAAGGAATAATAATTTCAAACCGAACTCTAAACTGAAGTTAAGCTTTTAGCTAATAAAAATGATCATAATCTTTTCAGCTATGTAATTGCTTGTTATCCAACCTGATCGGGCCTTATCAGTGTGGCTTTAGACCCGGAAAATCAACAACTGACCAGATTTTCACACTTCGGCAAATCCTGGAAAAGACCCAAGAGAAACAGATCGACACGTACCATCTTTTTGTCGACTATAAAGCTGCCTTCGACAGCCCGATACGGCAGAAATTACTCGATGCCATGGCTGAGTCTGGTATTCCAGCGAAGCTGATACGTCTTTGCGGAATGACGCTGACTGACACGAAGTCTTCAGTGAAGATTGGCAAGGACCTTACGGAGCCATTCTATACCAGACGAGGCCTAAAACGGCCTATCGTGCGATCTCTTCAACATTGTGATGGAGATGATAATGAGAAAAGCTGCAGTAAACACGAGTGGCACTATATTCAACAAAAGCCACATGCTACTCGCGTACGCTGATGACGTAGACATCATCGGTCGAAAACTGCGGGATGTGACTGCAGCCTTCTCAGGTATACAGAAGGAATCAGCGAAAATGGGCCTAACGGTGAACGAGGACAAAACGAAGTTATTAGTTTCAACGAACAAAGAATCTACTCGTTTGGGAAACTGCGTGAACGTTGACAACTATAATTTCGAGGTGGTAGATAACTTTGTCTACCTAGGATCCGCCATCAATAAAGCAAATAATGTCAGCGTAGAAATCCGGAGAAGAATCCTGCTTGCAAATAAATGCTACTACGGACTAAGCAAGCGATTCAATGACAGAGCCCTCTCTCGACGAACAAAACTCCAGCTATACCAGATACTGGTTCTACCTGTCTTAATGTATGGCTCAGAGTCCTGGGTTATGACACAAGCGGATGAATCGGTTCTGGCGGTATTCGAGAGAAAAATACTCCGTAAAATATATGGGCCCATCATCGTTAACGGAGAGTATCGGCGTCGTATGAATCATGAGCTGTACGAGCTGTACACTGACATTGACGTGGTCAAACGCATTAAGGTGCAACGGCTGCGCTGGCTAGGTCATGTTGTACGCATGGATGAAAATGCTCCAGCTCGAAAAGTCTTCGACAATGAACTCGATGGACGGCGCAGAAGAGGGCGACCAAAACTCCGTTGGAAAGACCAGGTTACTGAGAACCTTACAGAACTCGGTGTGCCTAATTGGAGAAGAAGCGCAGAAGATCGAGGCGCTTATAATATTTTTCTACGTGCGGTATATAATCCACTGGGATTGCATAGAAGTACCAGCTAAGTAAGTAAGTAAGTAATTGCTTAGTGCTTTTAGATTTAAAAAAGGTTTATTTAAAAAATTAATAAAAATTAAATTAAATAAATTTAAATTTCAAAAATATTTTTTATTACAAAAATCAAATTTTTTTAAAACTTTTAAGGTAAATAGATCAAAATGTTTTTTGAAATTTCTTTAGCTTAAGTTATTTTTTAAATCCACCTTCCAGACAATTCATTTTAATGTGTGGTACTAATTAATCTAATATTGATAAATTTTATGAATTTTTGGTAAAATTTCACGAATTAAATCAATTGTTTTTGCTTTGGAATCTGTTGGAAACCATACTGCAGTATGCTGTTATTCTTTTTGTTATATTCTAATAAAATTTGAATATTCGAACCATATGACACTGAACTAACACTGACTGATCACTCCCCAAACAGCTAAAGCTAGAATCTTGAAATTTTACGACGTATGCGCATACTAAGAAGTTATTTTTGGAAATTCGGATTCCAAGGGGAAAAAAGGGCACAGTGGCACCGCCCCATACATTTCTTGGAAAAAAATATAAGGAGTGGGTGACAGCAATGAATTTTTGCAGAAACACCTCTGGGCTAAATTAAGAAATTTTGAAAAAATCTTTGAAAACCGCCTACTGCCACACCCACCTTTCATATAACTGCACTTGCCAAAATTTTTATTTTTGGACTTAGGTACTCGAAATTCGGAACACGTCTGAATTGAGTTCTCCTTATGAAAAAAAATTAAACATATTGGGGATGCCACGCCTACTTTAAATTTTACGCCCATTGAAAGTTGTAGATTTAGTTGTTTTTCTTTCCTGTCTAGAATCATATGAAAATTTCATATAAGTTAAAAAATTTTAAATTTTATTCAAAGTTAAACATGTGTTGTCTCCATACAAACGAAGAAAATATCCCCAACAACCCTCCTCGAAAGATATTAGCCTTAAAATACAACAAAAATATCGCATTAAAATCGATCTTACTAAAAGGGACGGTATTTGGCGGTAAATTTTTTTTTTCTTAATTGAAAGTACAGGCTCGGACCTTTAATTTTTTTATAGTTAGAGGGCTAAGCAAGGCAAAGCACATAAAGTTTTTTTCCATCAAAAAGTGAAAAGTTGATATTTTTTAGTATAATTTTTGATAAATTATAATAATTAGTTTAATTTTCCAATTTTAATAATTTTTTTTTATAATAAAGTAAGTGCTATATTTTCATTTAAAAATAAAACAAAAGCCATAGCTATAAACATACACACAAAAAAAGTTGTTTATTTGGACAATAATTTTAATCTAATTTCATTGAATAAATTTCCGTTGACTTCTGTTAGTTTTTTTAACCACAAAATTTGTCTTTTCATAAAAAACTTTGTTGAATTATTCTTATCCAAATATTTCTTTACAAACCACATCATTAAAATTTTGAAATTGCATAGTTGAAAAACACTATTTTTCCCACAGAAATGCCACTGTGTGGCGCATTCACATACAGCTTGAAATTTGAAGTTACTGTATCTCATAAACCATTATATGTACGAAGTCGACATTTGGTACATATATTAGTCGTACAAGAAAAAACCTTTTTCAAAAAAATCGTTATATGGGCCAAATAAATGAACCGATTGCAACGAAAGTTTCTCCGTACGTTGCTGTCCGTAGGGTCTCTATCATAAGCTTCATGAAAACATAGTTAGAATATGGAGCGTGGCACCACCCACATAAACATATATTTCAATCAGTTATACCTCATGAGCCATTAGAGGTATAAAAATGGCATTTGTTACATTTGTTACAAATGGGCGGTGTCACGCCCTTTTTGAAAAAACCGTTATATCGGTCATACCATTGGACCGATTGTAATGAAATTTTCTGAATTTCTATCATACGACTGACTGATCACTTCCAGTCCTTCCGTGACTTAGCTGAGGGGTAAAAAGGCCAATAAGGTACTATCGATTTTGGGGTTTTGGTCTCTTCTTTCCAAATCCTCTGAGAAACTTTAAATCGGTTCATATTTATCCGCGTTACTGACTTATAAGTGCGTAACGAAAAAATGGTTTTTAACCGTAACTCAAGATTTTAGTGTTTTGGGAAATATAATAAACATATCCTTGTTGTGCTCAGCAGAACCTGCC
Organism: Muscina levida; assembly: GCA_964034835.1. Classification (NCBI taxonomy): domain Eukaryota; kingdom Metazoa; phylum Arthropoda; class Insecta; order Diptera; family Muscidae; genus Muscina; species Muscina levida. Next base: position 11,772,075 of record OZ035882.1, on the reverse strand, counting down.
CCGAAAAAAAGTTTCATAGAACAATGCGTGTCTTAACGCACATTTAGGTTAAAGTAGCATAAAGGGTAAAAGTATTTTTAATGTGTCGGAATTTTTTGGTAAAGGGCGATTTCACGTAAAACGGTCCTATACAGGAAGAAATATAATTCCAAGTTTTCAATAAATTGATATATGTACTGTACTGTTTTCCAGTACATACATAAGTGCATTTTGTATGAGAGCCTCCTTAGGGTGTTAAGATAGGGGGCAGGTATGTTAAAGAAAAATGTTAGGAGGGAAATACCAGTGGGGATCGGTCATACATTTGACTCCTCTAGGGGCTGCTTTAGGGCAGTTAGAGCGGTGGGAGCCAATTTTATAAAAATTTAATTTTTGTTTGGAAGCCACCTTAGGGATTGACGTGGGGGTGGGTAGGTTTGGAAAATAAGTTAGATGGGAAAAATGACTGGGGGTCGGTCACTTATTTGAACCCTCTAGGGGCGGTTCCGGGGCAGTTGTGGATTCTTTATTCTAATTCAATTTCGTTTATGGTAATATAAAGCCTATATAACCAGGGGCTCGATTTTGATTTTAGACCCATGATTTCTTGGACAAATTGTCTTAGAATTCATCGTAGATTACGACTTTTATAACCGCTTGGTCGAGAACAAATTGACCCACTCTAAATAATAGTTATTTTTGATATTTACAAAAAAAAAAAAAAATAAGAGATATTTGATTTTTGAAAATCAAAAATAAAAGTTAAACTAATATCTTTTGATCCAAGTGACGGATTACTAAAATATAAAAAGATTCTTGATCTATGATTCAATACCTTTCATATCCTGTTGCAGTACTATATGTAGTATTTACTTGCAAACAAAATACTAACAGATACAAGGTGGGCCAGAGCCCTAAGTAATGAACCAGTCGTTATTAGATTGCAACAGCACTTAACATCTTCAACAGGATTAATCTTTTTTATATATATTTTTTGGTAATTTGTTTGCAAGTAAATACAGCATATAGTACTGCAACAGGATACAGATGCATAAATGGAATATAATAGAAAATAGTAGGATCCTTATAAGTCGTCCTTGAAGGACATATGTATCATATATGTTATATCATATGAAAGGTATTGAATCAAAAATCAGGAGGCTTTTTAAATTTTAGTAATCCGTCACTTGGTTCAAAAGATATTAAAATTTAACTTTTATTTTTGATTTTTAAAAATAAAAGTTACGGAATAACTCTTATTTGTAACTTTTAAATAAAAATCAAAATTAACTCTTATTTTTTATTTTATTTTTTGTAATAATCAAAAATAACTGTTATTTCGTAACTTTTGAATAACAGTTACAATTTAATTATTATTATTAATTATGATATTGTCATAGTTCGGTTTAAGATCAGTTCTATTGGCAATTATTTATTATTGCCAATAGTTTTTTATTCAAGAGTGTGAAATGTATTATGTTGACAGCAGGTTAGGCGTATGACGTCATTTCGACATTAACCACAATGTCTCGTCAGCGCCCTTTGCTGTGCCTTCTCCTCTATCATCGCAAACCTAAAGGGAAAAAAGAATCTCAAAGCTAATGAGAACTTTTCCCAACGGTGCGAAGAAAGTATCCTCGAAGCGCACAACATGCCAACATAATACACACACAAGCACTTGCCTATGCATATGTCCATCGGACACAATTGCACAGGAGTTTTGTTGTTGACAAAGTGCCAACCCCGTTCTGCGTACCGTCAGTGTTTTGTTGTTCTTGATTTTGTTTTTTGTTGATCTGCAATGAATTATGATATTGTCATAGTAAATAATTGCCAATAGAACTGATCTTAAACCGAACGTCTATTCAAAATTTCCATAAGCTTGAAAAGTTATTTAATATGATAGTTAGATATGTGTATGGCCTACGTCGATATGATCATATATCTAACTATGCTAAACAGTTTTTGGGTCTTAATTTTCGATCCCATGTTAATCTGCGTCTACTTCAGTTCTTTTATAAGTTAGTGAAGACTGGTTTTCCACGAACTCTGCTTAGTAAATTTGTATTTTCTAGATCGACCAGAAATCCACAATTAATTTTGCCCCTTATTTCCTCCTCAATACTCGAACGCTCCTTTAGGGTCCGGCTTACTAGATCTTGGAACCAACTACCAATGCACTTAAGGAATTTTGCTTATTCGAATAATATTTTTCGCCAAAAATGTCTTTCCTACATTTCAACTAATGAGTCTTGATATATATATTTTTATTTTGTCATTGCTTACTAGGCCTTCACACTTTTTTTTTTATTTACTTTCAAATTATTTTTTTCTTTTTCATTGGCTGGGGAGCCGTGTTTCATATATATTATTATTTAATCAAAGTATTAGATTTACGTTTTTATACTCATGTTATAGTTATAGGTTTAAACATTACAATTCTTAAAATAAATTGTTGTAGTTTATTTGTAATACATATTATTGGCCTTATAGGCTTCCTGTATTATTAGATTGAATAAAATAAATAAATAAATAGTTCGACCGTTTTTGAAAGAAACTATGCTATTACAATGATTTTTGCATACATACTTTGCATATTTGGACTATTTTCTGGGTTTTTTATACTTTTTGAACATTTGAACAACGGTCCCTTGTTAGGTTTGTCTTTTGCAGTTCGCTTGTTGAATCAGGATTTAAACTGCGTAAAATTGCTTTAGCTGAATTGCTGTGAGAAATATGATCTCGGCGAGATATTTCCTGTTGAAAGGCCTGCCTAATTCTTTCAAAAAGAAATTATTTATCTTATTCCCGCCTTTATTTATTGAAGTAAATGCATTCATTATAAGCGTTATATTTTGTAATTGCCAACATGTTGTGGAATAAAGTTGGTAGCCATCGATTAGATCAGCGCCTGCAAGTGCGTCGCATTTAACATTTCGACATTTCAAATCTTTAACTAAATCAAAAACAATGCAAAGATCTTGTTCCGGCTTTCAGCTTAAAGCTTTATGTGTATATGATTGCTTGCAACAACCGTACATAATTTATTTTTACGTCACATATGACCCGGATTTTTATCCCACATTTACCGGGTTTAGAGGGTATATATTTCATGAAAGGGCAACGTTCACGGTATGTAATAATTTGTTAATATGGATGTACAATCGCCAGGAATAACACATTATTTTAAAATTTCCTTTCCACCGACCCAAAAGTCACTTATATGGGCAAGGTTATCTCGCGCTCGTCTATTCCTGTCTGACTTTTTATCAAAAGGAGAACTCGGAATATATTCTGAAATCGTTGCCTTGAATATTGGCTTGACCTTCTTATCATCTTACAAACTTTCTGAAGCTACACTACGAGATCGAATTACACCAGCTAAGTGTACCAGAATCCAGTTTTATTGAAAACTGAATTGACTTAAATTTTTGACTTAAATGTGCCTAAATCGCTATAAAAGTAAAACATAGTAAAAAGTATCGTTGATATTTGTATTGGGCAATATTGACTCATTAACCCATTAGTGCATGAAGTTCCCTGGTGTACCTTTTGTACTTATTTTGATTTATTATAAAGTAAAACAATCCTAATAAAGCATTTTTAAGTAGATTTATTGAAAAAACTTACAAATTAGGTTTTACAGACCGTCCCTTTTAAGGGACTCTATGCAGTGTGAACACTTGGCGTATGATAATTTTGAAAACATTCTTTAGGATGAAGACCTTTCTCACATTTAATACAAAAGAAATTTGACTTCGTGCCACAATTGGCACAACGCCTGTTGGTTTTGGAGTAGTCAATTATGTGATTCCTACCATCGAAACGTATCAGTACTAACAATTGTCCTAGTTGAACCTCTTGCAGAGTGCAATCCATACCTTTCCAAGTAGGAAGACGCAATGTAGCGCCGGTAACTAAGCAAGCTGGCAAAGCAAGCTGGCAATGCAAGCTGGATAAAGTTTTTCATAAGGAACCATGCATTTACAACTGACGCATCCAGTAGATAAGCAAATATTGGCCACCACCAATTACGCTGTCTGATACGCGATAGGTAGACGGCGACCATCTGGGGTATTTTGCGTATCCTGACATCAACATTCCGCCAATAAATACCTATATTACATCAAACATCACTTTCAATTCAGCATTATTTTTAAGGAGCGTATAAATTAGTTTGCTCAACGCAATGAAGTAGAATATCTTCAGAAAAAACATCAAAAAATGTTGTTGGAGTTTTTGCGGATTGAGCTTCGACGCTTGGTGGAACTATTTTTCATTGAGTCTCAATTACGTAACTTGGATCTATCTTACGCCAACTAACTCCAGTTCGAACACTCCTATTGGAAATATCAGTTCGTTGATACTTCGTTAGTGGTTCATCGTCGCAGTCAATCCATTCATCATTTCCATCTTGTTTTATTTCCCTCGGTTGATAACAATTTTTTTGCCAAGATGATTGAGATTCCATCTGTTTCATTACCATCTAATGAAGGAATCGCATAAATATCGGTTTTCTGCAAATCGCCATCAAATGCTTCCAGTTCTATATAAAAAATATGGTTTTATACTGCCCTCACAGCATAGCGTCCCTTATAATGGACACTTTATAAAACACCGTACAATTCACAAGTTATAATTTTTTTACCACTCAATTCTGCTTAATTATATTGATTGTATTTACTTTAAACCGAATATTCTAACTGAAGTTATAACCACACTATTATTTATAGTTTTATTTCATTTTTACTTACCCGCCCCGTGTCATAAGATTTTTTAAAGTTTTTTTTTGAATATTTTGAACTGGAAACAGCACGCGAAGCATAGCACTCGAAACAAATGTAAATTTAACTGTTTGTTGATATGTCAACTACTCTACAGCGCACTTGCTTCAAGTAAATATATGTAAATTCAGGCGTGACGTGCTGAAATGTTAGCGTCCCTTAAAAGAGCTCTATGCACTAATGGGTTAACGCAGTATCCGTAACTTTTGAGACCAAATTTAGTCCAAAAAAATAATTGTCAGAAAATTTCACGAAGTTTTCAGAACGTTCAAAGTTATTTTAACAGAAAAGGGGTTTCAAGAACGGATTGGGCAATTTTAAAACATTAAATCAGTATTAAGGATTAAGAGACATAAATCTCCTTTTAGAAAATTGTTTTATTACTCCGAATCAGCTACATAGTTTAAAAATACAACTATTAACAACTTTCTGAACTTTCCACAAAAGAACTACAAAATATCATTAAACTAACGTCATTAAGCTACCAAATAATGGGTAAAAATATGTAAATATATTTAAAGTTTTACAGAATATTTAAATATTTACCTGCAAGAATCAGCAAACTTTCGCAAATTTGATGCACAAAACGGAGACCCAAAATTATTTATTATCGACAATGTTTTCTAAATATAACAACTATATGTACTTTGTTTTTTTTTTAACGAAATTATGTTTTGTTTATTTTTTAGCAAATCCAGAATTTTTTTGTTGCACCTGGAGAGGTGAACTGCAAACAGAGAAGCAACAGTTTTTGATGGTTACGATGACGGTTGGTTGGTATTGTTTTTGTTGTGCCTCGATGATGGTGGTGGTAGTGATGGCTGGTGGTGACAGTGCAGCCCCGCACACGCACACATAAAAACACGCGCCGCACTATTGTTGATTTTTTTCGCTCTGTGTTGTTTTTTGCCAGCAACAGTGCGAAGTGCGGCCTTAAAGAAGCAACAAATTGTCTTTTTTACTGCTGCCGCTGCCGCCGCCGCCTCTGCCACCAATTTTGTTGTTGTTGACGTTTGAAGAAAAGCATAAAACCACAGAAAAACATAAAAAAAGAAACCGAATAAAATAAGAATATAGATATCAGAAGAGCGCTCACTGAGAGATTTAACGAAGACGACGAAAAATTATTAAGTAAAGAGCTAACGTGATGATGATGAACACTTCTTTTTCTTTAATATTTTATTTAGCTTGACGTTATTTCTTTTTGTATATTTTTAATTTGTTGCTGTTGTTGTGTTGTGTTAATTCTTTTTCTCCTAATCTATTGCACGACTTTCCATATACTCCAAAGTCCGTAACATTTTGTAACAATCTCTCTCTCCTCTACTCGACTAGATTTTCTTCCATTTTGATGGTGATCATCGGGGGTCGGTTGTTAATAAATGTGAACAAACAAAACGCATCGAACGAGTATTATTTTTTGCATTAGTAGCATTCTATGTGGAATTTTTATTTTCTTTTTAAGATTTTTTAACACACAAACACTTTTGCAACCGTCAGTCTCATTTGACGACTTTGGTTATAACATTTTCCGCATTTATCACTTTTTCTTAATTTTTATTTTTTTGATTAAGTAGCAGCTTCTTACTTTGTTGGTAGGTTGTCGGTCGGTTCAACCTTCTTTTTTTGTTAATTCCTCCACCATCGAATAAAAAAAATTGAAATGAAGACAAAAAAAAAACTGAACTGAACTGAATTGTGTGTGTGATCTGTTGCTGTAGATTCGCTGCTGTGTGTGCAATATATTCTTCACTTCACTTCACTTTTTTATGTTTTCTGTTACGATTTTCGTTTGTTAATCTTTAACACTTTGCACAGATCGATTTTCTTTTGCGCTAAGGCGCCTTATAGCGTGAATATGTTGCAAATTACATTAGCATTATTTATTGATCGAATGGATAATTATTTTTGGTAGAAATTTAGGAAAATATATCACGACGAAATGAATGAAATTCGCGTTAACGTCGTCGCTGTTCACTTTTTACAAACACAGTCGCTCACATACACAGACGTATGATAGCTACTACGTTTTTTTCTCGATTAGATTAGTTGGAAATTTTGGCAGTCAGCAGTGTTGTGATGTTGAGGGACTGAAATGACAAGACATAAATGTAATACACTGCTGTGCAACTCAAAACAGTTAATCTATTACAATTGTGATGGCCGTTGAAAGTAAAGAGTTTGAAAAAAATTTAGTTTGGTAGGAGGAAGAATGAGGTAAAAAGAGGTTTAGAAAATGTCACAGCTATGCCAATTTTTGGTGTCAACGAGTATTTTGAGCACAGTTTTTGAGCACATCCGGACAAGATATGGCTGAAAAAAAGGTGAGAAATCTACAGTTCAGTTCTGGAAAAACTAAAAACAAAGCAAAATTCAGCGGCTTGTGGGGGGCTTATGGGGCCGTAGTGAGACCAAGTAGGGGCCCTTTGGGCTCTATGTTGACCCCATATGTGTGGATACTTAAATTACAAGTTCATGATACCACGTGATACCAAATTTGGCACCGGCGCATATGGGTCCTACTGAATAATTGGGGTCCTTTAGGTTCTATGATGACCCCATATGTGTGGGTACTTAAATGATAAGTATTGGCACCACTTTTCTAACCATGCCATTTTTATGCAGGGATCTACGATTCTGGACCAAGGTAAAAATATTTTTGTAATACATTTTTTGGAAGAAAAATTAAATTTTACATGAAAGTTTTAAACTTTATTTTTAGAAATATTTTCAAAGGCAAATGTAAAAATAAATTTACTTTTTTAACTCTTGTGATGAACCCTACAAATGAAAAACTATCCAAACAAATAGAGACGAATTTAAACAAAATTAACTTAAAAAAATTCAAAATTTATACTATTTTAAAAAAAAATCTGTTTTTAACGATATATTTACAACCATTTTAATATTTATAAATTTAATATAAAACTTTTTTTAATAAAAAAAATAGGTCTAACTTCCAGAAAAATACTAATGATAGCATGGTTGGAATAGTGGTGATAATACTTTTAAATTAATTACCTACAGATAGGGGGTAATAATGGATCCAAAGGGCCCCATCAGCGCCAGCGCCAACTTTGACCTTGGATTTCGTGATTTTTGGGGTACTTGGGATAAGGTAGCAATTTCACTTTGTTCTGCTGCTGTGTGGCACACAATATTTTTTTTTTATTTTATGAGACATTTACATATATATATAAAAGGCTTAGGTGACTGACGTAGAAGAGCACTAAGTGGGGATTTTTGGAAATTTGGACTGCAAGGGGATAAAAAGGGCGTGGCACCGCCCCATACATCTCAAAATTTTGAAAGGCTGTATCTCATAAACCATTACAGATATGAAGCCGAGATTTGATAGATATGTTGATCGTACGATAAAAATTCCTTTTTTGGTGGAAAGTGGCCGTTGCCACGCCCCTTTTTTAAAAATCTTTATATCGACTAAATAAATGGACCGATTGCAATACAATTTTCACTCTTTGGTATTGTCCGCAGGGCCTCTTCATAGGCTACAGAAAAACATAATTAGACAAAGGGCACCCACAAAAACCGAAATTTCTACCGGTAATATCTCACTAGCCGTTAGAAGATGAGATTTGCTTCATATGTATGTTACTGGTACAAGGAAGATAACGTCTCGCTGGGAAATGGGAGGTGCCACGCCCCTTTTGAAAAAATCGTTATATCGGTCTTATTTATAGACTGATTACTGGTCACTCACCCCAAACGGCTAAAGCTAGAGCTTTGAAATTTGGCATGAAGATTTCTAACGTGATGTATGTGAGGGGTAAAAAGGTCAATAAAGGGTAAATACTGGTACTATCGCTCAGACCCAACGACTGTAGGCAGAATCGTAAAAATAGGGGTGAGCGTTGATTTTATAGAACAGTTGTGTGGTACAAAGGCGTTTTTTTAAATTCAGCGGTAACATCGCTCAGACCAAGCCGCTAAGGGTATATAGAACAGATTTTTCTAAATTTTTCTAAATTTGCATACAAATAGAGATGTCGTAACTGGTTCCACCATCCGAACCAGACACAACTACAGCTAAATAATAATACATTTACAATGTTTGCTTTTTAACTGTATTGCGTTTAATCTCAAGAAGTATGGGGAAAGCTAGTATGTAATAAATATATGATGACTTTGATTTTAAGTAAAATAAAAGTGTACATTAGTGTATTTAACAAAAAATTTTAAATATTAAAAAAATGTATATTAAAAAAATATACTATAAAAAATATAATAATACATTATTTCAAATTTCAAAAACCGATTATCTTAAAAGTAGCTTTACATTCTTCTAAAATAACCCAACGCGACAACAAATAGCGTTTTTTTTATTACATTATACTTTTTTAAAATTCCTTTTTTTAAATTTCAAGGAACTATATTTTTTCGAATATTATCAGTTAAATGCCTTAAAGTTAGCAACTTAAGCAGTAAATTGTGTCCACTACGAAAAAACACTAAACTATAACTATGTCTCTCCTTATTTCGTATAACTTTTAAAATGTAAACTTATTCCGTTACATTCTTACGATATATTTAGGAAATTTAATATTGTTACCTTAATATAAAAATGACTATCATTAATATAATTTTGAAATTTGTTTTATTATTGTTTTATGTAAATTACGTTCTGATACACCTTGTATTAAAATCTCATGCTGATTAGATGAAAAATAGAAATAATGTATTGAATAAAAACTGCATTAAAATTTCTTACAGTTTGTCAAATTTTATGAAGTTTTTTCCTCCACCTGTATGCTTTTTATGAGTAGGGTCTATTTTACATTAACATATCGATATGAAACGCATACATCCAAAAAACTTTTCCACTTTTATCCTGTTTTTAAAAAAAATTTCAAATTTCTTTTTTAAAATTTTCTTCAAATTTTATTGAATTTGCCTATTTTTTTCCTGAAATTTTCCGGGTGCAGGTCATGATTTGTAAAATTTTATTTTTTTAAATATTTCTTTTTGCACTTTTTCTTGAATTTTTTTTTAAATATTTCTTGAAATTATCCATTTGTTTCCTTCATTTTTAAATTTTTTCTCATTTTCTTTTTTTAATTAAAAATAAAATAAAAAAAATTGATTTTTGATGGCATTTCATTTTTCTATACTTTTTATAGAATTTTTTACGGGGTATTTCAGAAAAAAAAATATTTTTTTTTAACATTTACCGTTGGATTCGTCTCGAAAATATCTCTTATTTGAGTAACCACACATGGGGGGTTATCATAGAACCCAAGGTTTCCCTTTTTTTAAACCCCCCGGGCACCATGGGCCTTAGCGCCAACTTTGACCTTGATTTTCGTGTTTTATGGCGTATTTTGGGGGGGGGGGGGGGAAGTGGCATTCCATATTCTGCACTTTTGCCAAAAACAAATTTGAAAAATCTTAATTTTTACCGACACTACTTTCTTTTCATTTAAAAAAGTTCAAAAAGTTAAAAATATACATATAAAATTATTACATATTTAAAATAAAATCTACAGATACATCGGCTTGTATTTTGTGATATATCTGATAACATTCAATATCTGTCGTATACACCTGTTTTTTTTGTCCAAACCTTATTTCATTTATACCAATAAATGTTTTATATTCAAACATTGCATTCTTGCAATGTGAACTTTCTATCTAAACGAACCTCTTCATTGTCCCCCTACTATGCTCCAATCAAACGCAACACTGTGTATACAAAATATACTACCCTTTCTTGCTGCAATTGCTAGCGGCTATGAACACCGCCACTTGCAAGATGTTGGCTGCATTGAAATACATCATCGGGTGACAGACAGCGAAGTGACAGTCGGATTAGGAAAGTCGTAGTGGTAGAAGTGAATTATCGCGAAAAAAAAGAAGAATAATAATACTTATAGAAAGTCACAACGCCAACTATAAATATCTAAATTCTTCTATAACGAAATAACAAGTGAGCTGGAATTACTCCAACAAAAAGTACGTGTAAAACCTATGTGTGTTAACAACCGATAAAAGGCGTTGTATAGCTATTTACATTTGTCCATACATCGCAGCAGAAAAACGACAGAAATCATCGATTTGTTTGGTATAACATCGGGATTTTTTGTGTTGATATAAACTCAACAGGTAAGATGCGAGCGAATTTATGGAAAATTTCCAATAAGAGATTAACAACACGCAATGTGTCATATTTAATTATAGCGTTACAACAGATAATCGTTGGTATTAATTTCATCCCTTCTCAGCGACAACGACACGACAAAATGCACCATTCGCATTAGTTTTGTTGGTGCGATGATATCTTCGGCGTTATTATGTACCATTGACTTCCGTAGCATTATTGTTGTTGTTGTTGTCGTTCTTGTTTGGGTTTTTGTTGTTTCCTTATATCATTCTTATTCCACTTTGACCCTGCTCTTGTCATCAATGTGTTTATGTGTGTGTGTGTGCAATTCTTATTGATTTTTATTATGTTGGAAGTGTGTGTGTGTATGTGCGAGAGTTCGTTTTGCGAATGTGAGTGCGAATGAGTTTACATAAAATGTTGGGAGTTTGTTGTGTTATTGTTTTTGTTTTCATCGTTGTTGGTGGTTTTGTTTTCTTTTTGCGGCACTTTGCTGTGAAATCTTTAGAATTCTGTTGGTGAAGGTCGCTGCGTCAGTTTCACAGACAACAGGCTGGTCGTTGGGCCAGTCGACCAGATAGACAGACTGGTTAGTCTATCGAGTGGTTGTTTTTATTACCATTAATTCATAAATGGCCAAGAATCGAAGCGAATTTATAAATTGAAGGAAATACTTTACAAATTTTGTTGTTTTCTTTGTACACCTGTAATATTGAGGTTGTTGTCATCGTTGTCATAGTTTTTTTTTTGTTTTCGCTTCCTTGCATATTATGTGTGTATATAAAAACAGTTTATAATTAGGGAGAGTTATGATACCCGGAACTATGGTAGATATTGAATGGTTGCTTTAGGAGATAAATCAATTTTAAAATAAGTGGACGCAGCGGAGTCTTTTTTATATTGCAGTCAAAATTTAAACTTCCAGACACACATATTCGTGTTGAAATGCAGCTTTGATGGGTTTTAAAATGTTAAACATGCACTTCAACGGACGAGGTCTGGTTGTAATAAGTAAAGATGACATCATCCTTAGCTCAGGCAAAGAGAACGCAAACTCAGCTCAAAGTTAGTCCTATATGTGGGTACTTAGTATATAAGAGGTATTGCCACGATTCCAACCTTTTTATTTTGACTTCGAACATTTTTTTTGTAAAAAGCATTTTATACATATAAATTTGGATTTTTATACAGTGAAACTTCGATATTACGAACTTCGTTATAACGAAAAACTCAATATAACGAATTTTTAGCTGAGACCCTTGAAAAAACCTTTTTATTGCAAAGTTTTTCATACAAAAATGCTCTATAGCTATAACGAAAAAATTCTGATCTATAAAGCCTCTATATAGCGAAGTATTTTTTCAAAAGTCTCTATACAACGAAATTATAATTGAGTAATACATACATATAACATTTTAAGTGTGTAAGTCATTATCAAAAGCCTCTACATAACGAAGTCTTGAACTATAGCCTCCATACAACGAAGTCAGAATAAAGCAAAATTAAATTTTAAGCAAAACGGGGAATTCCCTTTTAAAACCAACGAAAGGTAAATGTCTGCAGGTTAATATGTAAAGCGCCACAAATTACATAGTCAGTTCTGTTTTGGTTCTTTGTCAAAATGAGTGTATTAAAGCGTAAATCAATTTCTATACGAGAAAAAACAAACAAAAATTACACAATATTTTACTAAAATGTAATAAAATAAAAAAATAATAAAAACTTAATTTTTTATTTACCTCTTAAATAGTTAATTTTTATTATTATACTAGTATTTTCGTGTAAAATAGAATTCGGACAAAAAAAAACTATAGTTATAACGAATTTCTTTCGTATTTCTTTAAATTTCGTTATACCAAGGTTTCACAATGCATATGTCTAACGAATCAATAGCTATAACGAAGTATTTTTCGGTCCCCTCTAGATTCGTTATATCGAAGTTTCACTGTATTAATATACACCTAATACTCTTGTCACCAATTCCTAAACGCGATAAAAATCCATGCCAGCTTGAAGGCTACGGAACCATCCCCTTCTTTCAAAAATTATTGAAAAGATCCTTGCCAAACTGATATTTATCGAAGCAGGTCTATAGTCTTTATTTTTTAACAATTCAGCATTTTTGTATACCCAGGCATGGAGTACATTCCTTATGTCACCGTATAGAAAAAGTTGTGTCAAATCTGATCAAAAAGCCTTTGATGGGGTAACTTCCACGGGAATAATCTTAGAACTCAACAGGTGGGGAGTCCCGAGAACTTAGCTTAGACTGATTCTTTCTTTTCTCTCCAACGTATGATATGATTATTTTTTCGAATAAGTGGCATTTGGAAAACGGAATACCAGAGGGGTCCCCACTTCCTATAATTTTGTTGTTGATGTAACAGCTGGTGGTTAGCTGGGGTAATAATTCTTTATACCGATTTTCAATTTATCGGCACTCGATCGGGCATATAATCCGATTATCATACGATAATTGTTGGTAACTCTGTTTCGTTCCTTTGTAGATAACAAGGTTTGTGTCAAGCATTGTTGTTAGCGCCAGATATGGCGCCAGCTGGCTTGTTGATTTATATGAGATGTTGATAAAATATTTTCCTTTTTTCCTTGGTCCTTGCGCAATCTGGATTTTTTGTTTTTGTAGTGGAAGCGTCTATGATGAGTTTTGTTGGCTGGAGAACTCGAAAGTATTTGAAAAGTAATTAATTTGTCATCGATGTTGATTTGGCCATCGAACCCGGCACCTTCGGATTGCTAGTCTACGTCGCTTCCACTGAGCTATCGAAGGCCACTCCTGTAATTTTGTACAACATTTACGCAAATTCCCTTTCGAGGTCTATCGACAAAGTCCCGGGAATAGCCTTTGTGGGCATTTACGCAGAAAAAACTGTTGCTGTTTTGAAGTCAACCTAAATTGCTTTAACAGTATCGTACAAACATCGGCGAAAAACACAGGACCTCTAATTCCGGTAGACAAGAGTGAAATTCTCCACGTCTGCAGGAAAAAGAAATGTAACTGTATTTCTATCAACCTTGAACCTGTCGGTATTAATGTACTACAGCATATGAATATATTGGGCATCATTTCCTCCAAAAATGTTCAATAGAACGAACAAAAAAAGGCCCTCGTTGTTAAACTCTCTAAAATTCTACATATCTTGACACAGCTGTCAACATAACCATGGGATCTTTGGCCCATGGTTTAACTGTATATGGGTGGACAACCAAGATAAACATTTCTAAACTTAATACAATAATAGCTACCGAACTGCAATCGGACTCTCACGCTCAACCCACATTGACTCATTAAACGTAGAGGAAAAATTCTCAAATTTTAGTCTACTTCGGGAAAAATTCTCTGTTAACTTTGCCGCCAAAGAACCTACGCTTTCTTCTGATGGCTTATATGATACCTTTTGGAACCATATAAATCTTTAAAGCAGGTCTCCTCCATCTTCTATGTTTGCGGACTTTAATATTAAAATTCCTCCAAAGTCCAATACGGCTAAAACTACGCACACTTGTATTACTGTCGATACTTCTTTCAGAAGATATAGTAAAAAATCGACAAATCATAATAATTTTAACAAGTTATAATGAGTCATAAACGATTTTCAGTCAGACCAGATCCTTTTTACCACGGCTTTTGCTGTTTATCGACAATCTTCAAACGAGGACCTTTGCGAGTCACGTCTACCTGACCATACGGATATTTTTACAGCAGAACTGGCAGTTTTACAATATGCTTTGACCTACGCATCTAATTTGAACCAGGAGAAAACTCTTATATGGAATGATAGCTTGAGAGTAGCAAAATCTATTCAGAGCAACCAAAATGACATATACGACAATTTGTTTTCTTGTCGGAACAACTGTGATGTGAAAGTTATTTGGATACCATCTCTTATCGGTATTGAAGGCAATGAATTGGTCGACGTCGCCGCAAGGAATGCTCTGACCTTATCTCAACCCCCGAATGTTCCTATAGTTATTACAGCGCCATACAAAGCACTTAGAAAATCTCTATTACAATCTTTGGTCTCAATCTGAACACTTTCTTCGTACTGTTAATCCGATAATCCCCAGTAAGAACTTTTACGCTAGCCTTATCAGGTCTTAATCCAATTTTTCTTTCTCGCCTTGGGGTATATAAAATTTTATTTTGAAACAAATATGTAAATAAATATTATTTTATTTTTAAGGACAGTTGCATATCGTCTTTGTTTCTACGCACCTTTTTCTTTATTTTGCAAATTAATTTTATAAAATATATTGTAATAAATAAATAAATAAAAAAATAGTATAAAAAAAATTATATTGAAGATAAGTAAAAATCTTTAATAAAATTATAATTAAAAAATGTAATTCCAAACATATTCATATTATTTTTTAAACAATATTTATTCTATCGTAGAGCTATTAACACTGTGATGTGATGATAGTGAAGGAGTCACAGCAAAGGGTGCTGACGAGGTAGTTTGGCAAATATCGAAATAGCTATCCGCCAGCTGTCAATATAATCCATTTCAAAGAAATCTTGTAAATACAAACACTAATTGCAATAAGTGCCAATAGTAAATGATCTTCAACCAAACTATGAAACAATAGTCAATATTTATGATGCTTAATAATATTCTTTTGTTATGGTTTCCATTACGACGCTAAATATTTAATGATGTATAATTTTCTTACCATTGAATAATTTTAAGCACTTAATTGTAATTATTTCGGGGATATTAGATATTATTTAGGATATACCGAACTTTTTCGCAAAAGATTTTTTATTAATCTAATTAGTTTTATTTAAACCCGTCGATAATGTTCATAGAACCGAGCTACCTCGGTAATATAAAAAAGACAACTGATATTTTTTCGAAATTGATTTTTTTTATCGATTCATATTGATTACTTCCTGATACACCTTGTATTAAAATCTGCTGATTAGATGAAAAAATATAGCTAATGTTTTGAAAAAAAAAACTGCATTAAAAAGTTTTCACAAAAATATGTGAAACGGAAAATATGAAATCAAACTTTTTCCCACTTGGCAGTCGAGATGTTTTCTATCGCTCTTTCCAAAAACTTGTTGCTGTTAAAAACGAAAATCAGTAATATTTAGTACTTGTCGTCTATGCCCGTATTTAGGATAGCTCAGCCTTTATTTCTTTATAATTTATGTTAGGAATTACGATTTATTTGGACTAGTTAGACTTATGTGACTCATGACGAAATCTTCCGTCAATCAATATATATTTTCGAAAAAAAGTCACCACACTAGATAATGAGTTTTTCTCTAGAATTATAGCAAATTCAAAAACACCAAGTGGTTATAACGATAAGAAGATCCGGTACCATTGTCGTCATATTATGTACACTTTCAGGTAGACATAATAATGTTTGATTTTCATATAATTGTTACAAGATAAATTAAAAACAAATTAATCATATAATTTCTAGAATTCATAATAATAATGATACAAGACAACAACGAAAAATTAGTGCCGCCCAGATGATGTCGGCGGTTGGTCAACATTCGTTTTAAATTTTGAATATTGAAAAAAAAACTACAAAAACAACCATCTCGCTTATGAATGAAATGAGGTGGTACGACAGATTGCAAAGATCAT
Source organism: Muscina levida (assembly GCA_964034835.1). Lineage (NCBI taxonomy): Eukaryota > Metazoa > Arthropoda > Insecta > Diptera > Muscidae > Muscina > Muscina levida. Next base: position 11,755,567 of record OZ035882.1, on the reverse strand, counting down.
GATACTCAAAAAACGCTCTCTTACTTGATTTACGCACTCACACCTATGTTTCATTAATGTTGTTTGCTTTTAGTATTTGCAAAACAAACAAACACTGAAACAACTGCCCAAAATACAGTCGATAGTTATAGAGATTAAGGTCATAAAATTTGAAAACAAAACACAAAAAACAATCAAAAACTGACAGCCAAAGTCTAAACGTGTCTTGCGGTTTCGAGTTGTTTATGGAAATTTTTAAAGCAGTTTTATTAAGATTTATTAGAAGAGATGCGGGAATACAAAATGTTTATGTATGAGCAGCATAGACAAAAACTAGTAAAAATAAAAGAACAAATTTCCCATTTCTATCTACTAAATCTAATACATACTACATTGAAGCTTCTAATTATACAACAGTTTTTTAGACACATACAAACCTGACACTCCTCTTCCTCCTCCTCCTCCTCCTATCCACGACTATTCATAGCTTTCGCAACGATTATGTGTGTTTTTGATTAATTTGTTTTGTTTTGGCTAAAAGACAGCAGCTCATCAATAGCTACAGTAGGTAAAAGGAATATGATTATTTTAGTGTGGCTCATTTTGAACTTAACGCTTCTGTTCAGCTGGTAATAAGCGGCAAAAGAGAGAGGGAGGGCCTCTATATACAAATAGCCTATATACAAATTATACATGGTATAATAATTAAGTAAAATTCACTAAAAGTAGACCAATTAAATATGAACTCGTATCTAATTTCTATGCCATTAGTAAATTGAATATTAAAATCGAAACTAGTTACAGTAAAACTAAATCAACGTTAAGTAACAGGGCTAATATGAATACAGCTCAAATCATAAGATCAGAATGCAACATTGCTTCTGGTGGAAAAATTAAAAAAATAAGCGCAAAAAATAAAATAAAATCGATCATCAACGCCATCATTAAATTACTTTTTTTTTTGTCACCCTTTAGGATGGGTTACTAGGTGCTATACAGCTCCACCAGAGTTTGATGCATTCTTCTATACATATTTTAAGTTCTAGTTAGAAATGTAAACCAGAATCTGCGGATAAAAACGTTTCTCTTTTCGCTGGCATGTAGAACATATGCAACCTACTTCGACCAATCCTAATAACCGTTAAACAATTTGTTTTTTTCTACCACTTACTCTATAAATACTCAATAGGTGACAAAAAACTATTTCCTGTCATAATTTATATGCCTGCCATATAAATTATTAGTCTGTCAAAAGTAGTTTGTTTTGGTCTTATATAACTATAAATAAATATTGTGCGAATTGAAACGTTGCACTCGCCATTTAAATATTTAAGTGTTCAAACAATAGAAAAAATGTTCGTTTATCTTGTTTTTTTTTTACTGCTCAACCGTTTTGTTTGTTTAGTTTTGTTTGTGAAGATAATAGGAAGTAAGCACAATAGTACATACTAATATGGGAATTTGTTCAATTCCTCGTTAATAATGACAATTACAAATAGTTTATGTCTAGTTCGCAGGCTTTTTTCGCTGTCTATGTCATGTGTTGGGGTTGAGCGAAGTAATTGTGTTTGACTGTTGGACCAAAATTAAATATTCGCAGTTAGGAACTGTTATGGAATCAACGGTTTTTAAAAGTAACGAAATTTAACGCTATTTGTAAAATTATATTTTTACAATATACTATCGATTAGATTATAAAATACCATGAGGACAATTCCATTGGGACGGTTGTGACCATGTTACTCACATTTTTGGTTATAATCCATAAGTAGAAAATGTATTATTAAAAAAAGCTGTGATTACCAAGAATGTTAAGTTTTAAAACGTTAAGTAACAGGTAGACACTGAAAGAACTTAATTTCTGCTCAGAATGTCCTTTAGAGGTCAATTTTTTTTCGACCAAGAGGTTATCGGAATCGTAATCTACGATGAAATCTAAGAAAATTTGCCCAAGAAACCGTGGATCTAAAATCAAAATCGAACCCCTGGTTATTAACGAGAAACTTTTCGTATTGGGGAAAAGAACCACAACAAGCCCCGCAACTCAAATCAGCGACTGACTCCCAGTCATTTTTCCCACCCAACATTTTTCACAAACATAATTACCCCCATCTTCACCCCATAAGGGGGCTTCCATACGAAAATCAATTTTTTTATAAAATCTGCTCCAACCGCTCTAACTGCCCTAAAACAGCCCCTAGAATGGCCAAATGTATTGCCGACCACAATATTTAAGGTGGTTTTTATACAATTTTATTATTTTTATAATTTTTTTTTTAACTAGCTCCAGCCGTTCCAATATTGCTTCCTAGAGGGGTAAAATGTATGACCCAACATTTTTCTCTAACATACCTATCCCCTATCTTAATACCCTAGGGAGGCTCTTATAAAAAAAGCACAGTAGTAAAAAAATTAATGTCAATCATATTTAAGAAAACCTAAACATTGTGTTTATTATGGCTTATGACAGTCTTCATTTTTTACCCAGGGATGGGTGTGACCAAATGTTTTCTGTAACTAAATACTCAAATATTTAAATAAATGTTCACAAAATTTCACTATAAAATTAATTGCACTTACATTGTGATTGTTGGAAAGTATTCATGTTTTATCATGTTAAGTAACAATTTTATTAAACATTTGCTATATTTACGGGGACGGGTGTGACACAATATTCGTATTTTTCTATTATATTCATATAACTTTTATTATAAAACATACAAATATACAAAAACATACACATGTCTTTCTGGAGATTCGGCCTTAACGACCCCAAAAACATAGATTAGTAGTAATGGTGTGACCTAGATAATATATTAAGGAAATGTTACCCAAAGTAGGGCAAGTGACCGAAAATTTTAATAATATATAATTGAATTTTAGCGTGGTTGGGACCGACAGTGGCATGAACAATAGGTAGAGTCACTCGAAATGGCGAAAAAATTAAAATTGACGCCAGTCAAAACTGTACAATAGGCAAAATGTAGCCCTTGAATAACTATGAATAACGATAAACACTTATTCGGACATTCGTTGGGTGCATGGATCAAAAAAAAATTTTGTTGATGTTCTCAAATTTTTTTTTGGAGAAACTACAAAAAAAAAACTGTGGGTGAACGCATCAACTTTGTTTTTCGACCTTATCTAATGATCAGACGATTAGCTTGTGGGTAAATTGGAAACGAAACCTGTCAAAGCCATCTACTTTTCTTTGATCGGCTGCCACTCAGTGTTTTAAACAGCAACTTACGTGTAAACGATTCAATACAGTAACACTTTTTTCCAAAAAACTGGCATTTGAATTCGTCGTTAAGTTACAGGTCTCTTTGTGTAATTTACGAATTTTGTCCCGTAAATATGACAAAAATAAAATTGTTACTTTACATGATAAAACAATAATACTTTCCATTTCAGTATGGAAACCACCTTAAGGGTTGAAAATAGAGGGTAGATATCTTTTGAGAAACTGTTGGAGTTCCAAAAATATTGGTGGTCGGTCATACATTTGACTCCTGTAGGTGCTGCTTTAGGCAGTTTGAGCGGTGGGAGCAAATTTTATAAAAATTTGATTTTTGTATGGAAGCCCTCTCAGGGGATGAAGATTGGGGAAAAATGACTGGGCGCGGTCACACATTTGAAACCTCTACATGAAATTCCGAAGAAGTTGCGGAGTCTCGTTAATAACGGGGGTCTCGATTTTTATTTTAGACCCATATTTTTTGCTAAATTTTCTTAGAATTCATCTTAGATTACGATTCTGATAACCGCTTGGTGGTCGAGAAAAAAATTGACCCACTCTAAAGATGATGTAGACGATAGTAAAAATAACAAATATCTCGTTATTTTTGTTTGTTATATGTTTACCTTTAAGTTTGTTATATAATTGAACTCTATAGACATCCGTCGTAAAACGGTGTCACACCCGTCACTATACAACGTCGCAGTAACAGTGTTATTCGCATTCGTCGATAAACAAGTAGGTGCCGTTAGTTGTGAATCTGAAAATATAAAGCGAGAAGCTATTCCATATCTCATTCATGGGGTGTAAATTTTACAGAATTCAACCTGAAATAAAGGTCACACCCGTCGTTGTCTTCTAATGGACATTCTGAGCAGAAATCAAGTTCTTTCAGTCTCTACCTGTTACTAAACGTTTTAAAACTTAACATTCTTGGTAATCACAGCTTTTTTTTAATTAATAATTTTTCTATTTATAAAATATAACCAATAATGTAAGTACATGGTCACACTCGTCCCAATGGAATTGCCCAATTTAACATTTTTCTTTTTTCCTAAACCATAAATGCACATGGTACTCTAAAAATTAAAGTGTTTAAACTGACTCAAATGAGAGAATCACTCTTATTCATTTATAAAACCATCGATCAATATCAATATAACCATACCTTTACAATTTTGAACATGTTCCACTGTACCTATCGTAAATTAACATATTAAAATTAGGTTTTTTTTTTATCTCAATTATTTTTAATTTATTTTTATGCCATTTATCCCAAATTACTTGATGCAAATGCAAATTACATATGTTTATTCAAATATTTATTTAAATTATCTCTGACGTCATATTTAATTTCTGAAATATTCTAGAAGTTAATTGAATACTTACTTACCACCACCTGGCTATTTGTTTTTGATGATTGTCGTTTCCTTTTGTATGATTTGAGCAATTTTAAATGCAAAACAAAGGTAATAAAATATTCCATAAACGACGATAACAAAGAATACTAACAACACAGACTGTCAAATTTTATTTTTGGGTTCTCAAGAATTTTTTTGTTTTACTTTATTTTTGTGTAAACGTTTTTATTTTATTTTGCTGATAAACTCTACAACATATTTTGAAAGCCATTAACGAGTAACGAAGAGTGAAAGAGAGTAAATAAAGAAAAAAAGTTAACGACAAACGATATGTTGAGTCAACAGTATGTTACAGTAGTTACAGTGTTATCAACAGAGCTAACTGAAGTTGTAGTTAGCAGTAAGGGTATTCACAGAATGATGTATGGTGGATGTATAAGGAATGTGGTTGATAAAAAAAATTAAGAAATTTTTAATGGTAACATTTCTAAAGTTAAAATATCTTATATTTAAGTCTTATTTCTGATCTTATATAATTATAATAAATAAATTATAAATAATTTTAAATTATGAAAATAAAATATATCTTTAAAAAAATTAAAATTTAAAATAAGAAGAAAATGTTAAACAAAAACTTTATTTATTATTTTTAACAAAAAATGTAGTCTTTTAAAGAATTTGTAGTCTTATTAAAAAAATATTAAAAATATTAATAAAAATATAAATTAAAAAAAAAATATAACTTTTATAAAAAACATAACTTTTAAAAAATATATATTAAAAAAAAAATTAAAAATAAAAATAATAATTTTAAATAAAAAATATAAATTTTAAATAAAAATTATACATTTTAAATAAAAAAAATTGAAATAAAAATATAAATTTCAAATAAAAATATAATTTTTTAAAAAAATATAAATTTTTTAAAAATATTTAAATTTTTTGAAAAAATAAATATTTTTAAATATATTCTTTTATTTATTTTTAACAAAAAAAGGATTTATTTGAACAGAAAAAATATATCTCTTTGTAGAAACATACATACTTGATTCTTCAATAATTTTTTTTTTTACAAAATTTTTTTTCTTCAGTTTTTTTATACAGCTTCGTAATAATTTGAAAAATATTTGTTTCCATCTTCTCAAACTCTCACCTTTTTTTTTTATTCTCGTGGGTACCTCAGTATTTCTTTCCTGGCGTATTTCGTTGAGTTGTTCGAGACTGACACATTGCATAAAACTCTTTAAATCGACACCAGCATGACCAATTTTAGTACACGTGTATTGGTCCATAAATAAAATATATATAAATGCAATTATTTGCCATACAGAAGGAGTCATATTGACATTTGCGAAGTGCCCTAAGTAGAAACCTTAAAAGTTATTTTTGGCAATCTCTACACTTTTTTTTATTATAATGATATATGAGTTTATACAAAGTGACAAATCGACATAAATAACGCATTAATAACAAATTGATAATTTACGACACTAACAACAAAAGGGGCTAATGTTAAGTTTCAAATTGACGTCAGTGTGACATAATTTATCAACGAAATAATTTTAACACGATATGATGGCATATGAATGAAAGATATTCGATTACCTTTGAAGTGACTTAGAAATAATATCGATAACATAAATACATTGTGAACATTGACCAGACCCACGATTAGACAAACATCAAACATAATTGCAAATCTTGTACAATTTTATGGTTATTATGTGTTGTAGATAACGAAAAGCTCGTTTAAAAATTAAAATGAACTACAAGTGTTTTGGCAAACGATAACAACGTCAGCATTTTCAAACAAATTGAAAACACATCTTTGATTACATATCTATTCAACAAGCACACTATATAATATGAGCACACACATGTGCAGCAGTTGTGTACACATAACAATATGTTAATTGTTATAAAACACTATTATAACAACAACAACAACGACAATGACAACAGCGACAAGTGCAATTGCGATTGACCGTTCGATCAATCGATCGATCATTTAATTGAACGGTCGTGTGATCAAGAGGTAGCAAATGGGAGTAAGGAAAAAAATCAAACAAAAGACTTGCTCTCGCATACTCATATTAATTGATTCTACTAGTGGAAATCATTGTGGTCTGGAGAATTGACTGCAAAGAAAAATTAGCAAACATGTGATAAACAAAATGTATTATTTAATAGTCATAAAGTAGACAATCAAATCAATCGAAATGTCAAACAATTTTCCCAATAGAATCAAACAAACGTCGACGACAATTTGTCTGATGTGACGAAATGCAAACAACTAAGGTGGATGTTGCATATTTCGATGATGATGATAGAAATGACACATGTTGTGTCAATTGATAAACTTTGAGAAAAAATTTTTTTTACCTACAATTTAATTTATTTTGATGCCTTTGGATATTGTTCATGTTTTATGCGTGATCTTACGTCATAAATAATTCGCATTATGTGACAAGTCTTAGATGTGTATACAGTTTATTTATAAGGTTTCAAGTGAAAATGAATACACTCGAGGAAAAATAATGTAATTTCCTTTTAATTAATTTGGATAATTTATTTGTATGTAGCTCAAGTAAGTTAAGTATTTTTTTTTCGAATAAATAAACATTATTGTTTCCGAAACAGCAATGGATTTTAATAATTAAATTAATTAATAAATAAGTTTTGAATAATTGACCTCGAGTTTAATTATTTATAACTAATAATTCAACAAAAATAAAAATTGAATAAAAAAATGAAAAATAATTGAAAAATGCAATAAACACCCATGTTCTGGAAAACAATTCGGTTTGAAAACAGACCGAAATCGGTAAAAAGTGTATGTAAAAAGTATCGATTTCGGTCTGTTTTCAAACCGAATTGTTTTCCAGAACATGGGTGAAAATCAGTGTTTTTTCTCAAATTAATATCAATGACCTCAAGCCAAACGAAATCAAATAAAGCAAAATTAGAATAAAGGTTAACTAAACATAAACACAGCTAAACAAAAATAATTAAAAAAATATATATAAAAAAAAAAAAAAATATAAATAATTAAAATAAGTATATAAAATATAAATAACTAATAAAAAATGTGAAATATATAAATAAATAATAAAAACAATAGATAAATAATAATATAATTTATACAATAAAAGTATAAAAAATAAATAAGAAAAAAATTTACAAAAACGAAAAGCAAACAAAATAAATAAAAAAAACTAAAAGTAAGTATTAAAAACATTATTAAGTAAAAGAAAATAAATAATAAAAGTATTTTTACTTTTAAATAGTAAAAAATAATTAATATTAATAATTATAATAAATAATTATTAAATAAAATAAATAAATAATAAAACATATATAAATGTTAAAAAATACATAATACTAAAAGAAAGAAATAATCAATTTATTATTAAAATATATAAATAACAAACAAAATATATACATTAATAATAAAAAATTAATAATAAAAATAAAATTATACAAATAAACATAAACATTAACAAATTGTAAAAGAAACTATAGAAATAGTGAAGAAAACATAAAAAATATGAAAAAAAAACTATAAAACTATATACCAAAAACTTAATAAATATAATTATTAATAAAAACATAAAAATATAACGAAAAAATAATTTAATAATAAAGTAAATAAATAATTAAAAAAAATAAATAATAAAAAATAGATAAATAATGATAAAATATAAACAATAATGAACACCAAAATATGTTAATAAAAAAAAAAAATATTTAAATAAAAAAAAACAATACATAAAAATATAATAATAAAAAAAATATTAAAAACATAAATAAATAATAAGAAAATAATAAAAGAAGGAAAAAAAACTAAGCAAATAAAAAAAAATATAAAAAACAAAGGAACTAAAAAAAAACAAACAATAAAAAATAATTAATACTGGAAAAGAAATAAATGTATAAAATACAAATACAAAAAAATATACTAGAATTAAAAAAGGTAACAAAAATTGAAAAAAATGTATGAAAAAACGTATGAAAATAAATAAAAAAATAACGTTTTAATAAATGCATGTTTTTATTAATCAAAATAAATGATTAAAATTGAAAATAAAGTATTATAAATTTAAAATCAGTTATTATCAATTACAAATATTTTATTATATACTAAAAGTAAATCTTTATTATTTAAATAAAAAATTATTGTAAAAAATTAATTAATACCTACTAAAAAAATAATAACAAAAAAATAATACTAAATAAATAATAATAAAAAAATTATAATAAAAAAATATTAATAAAAAATAATAATAAAAAATAATAATAAAAAAATAATAATAAAAAAATTTTAAAAAAAATAATAAAAAAATTCAAATAATAATAACAAAATAATAATAAAAAAGAATATTGAAATAATAATAAAAAAAAATAATAATCAAAATCAATAAAAAAAATTATAATCAAAATCAATAAAAAAAATAGTAAAATATAATAACAAAAAAATAAAGAAATAATAATAAAAAAAAATAATAAAAATATAATAATAATAATAAAAAAGTAATAATAAAAAATGTTATAATAAACAGATAATAATAAAAAAATATAAATAAAAAAATAATAATAAAAATAATAAAAAAATTTAAAAAAAATAATAAAAAGATTCAAATAATAATAACAAAATAATAATAAAAAAGAATATTGAAATAATTATAAAAAAAAAATAATAATCAAAAACAATAAAAAAAAATCAAAAACAATTAAAAAAAAAATCAAAAACAATAAAAAAAAAATCAAAAACAATTAAAAAAAAAAATCAAAAACAATAAAAAAATAATAATCAAAATCAATAAAAAAAATAATAAAATATAATAACAAAAAAATAAAGAAATAATAATAAAAAAAATAAAGAAATAATAATAAAAAAAAATAAAGAAATAATAATAAAAAAAATAATAAAGAAATAATAATAAAAATATAATAATAATAATAAAAAAGTAATAATAAAAAATGTTATAATAAACAAATAATAATAAAAAAAAATAATAATAAAAAAATAATAAATAAGTAATAATAAAAAAATAATAAGAAAAAAATTATAATAACAAAATTAAAATAAAAATTAATAATAAAAAAATTATAATGAAAATAATGAAAAAAAACATAATAAAAAAAAATAATTTGTCATGGAAAATTTTAAAGTAATCCTAGTTTACCAACAAAAAAAAACCCTTGTAAGGAAGCTTAAGCTTTGAGGTAAAAAGGGGTATCGTGGGGAAAGAATTTCCTCCATTTCTCATGTTTGAATATTAACGGTCAAATTCAAACTGTAATTGGTGCTGGACATTTTCGGCTGATATCTACTTCGCATGTACATGTTTGACATAATTGTAGATATATATACAGCTGATAATGTACCATTGTGCATCGGTTCGTCACAAAGGGGTCTGAAGATGAACTCGTCATGGAGTTCGAAACGCGTCAGTCATCCTAGTGCGTGACACACTGAATTTGACCAAAAATATCAAACAATAAAAAACACTTTTCTGATCGTAAGCCGAATTTGATGTATTATTTGATAAACTTAACGTAAATTTAATATATAATGAAAAAAATTATAATAAAAAAATAATAATAAAAAATAATACAAATAAATTAATAATAATAACAAAATAATAATGAAAAAAAAATAATAAAAAAATAAAAAAAAAAATAAAAAAAAAATAAAAAAAAAAAAAAATGAAAAATAATAATAACAAAAAAAAATTAAAAATATGTAATAATAAAAAAATAATAATAACAAAAAAAATTAAAATAATAATAAAAAAATAATAAAAATAAAAAAAATAATATAAAAAAAAACAATATGTAAGTTGTAAAATATTAAAATTTAAAAAAAAAATAAAGAAATAAAATGTTAGAATTACAAAATAAAAAAAATATTAAAACTATTAATTAATTACATTGTGATGGTTTTTTTTTCATTTTAAATTACTTGGCTAGACTCAACTCGAGACTCGAGTTATCATGAGCACTAAGGTGGGTCGCACTTCATACAAATAAAAAAAGTTTTGCCGGTCACCCCCTAGAATGAAAGATAATTTAAAAACAAATTCAAAAAAATTTTTATTTTTTTTGCCACGCCCCTTGATCCCGCGCATTGGGTTTTTTGTTTCCTGTGTCTCCATTTATAGTCCGATCGTAATGTGTGACATATCAATGTTCTTGGACTGACAACAGCTACATTTTCTTTTCTGATCACTTTTGACTCCGACGTCAAGTTCTAGAAGTTTCTAGCGGAATCTCGGTTTTTACCCCCCTAAGTCAAATTTTTTTGCAACGATAAAAAAGTTTTTATATTCCATGATATTTTCTCTTTTACCGTATATATTTTTATTCATAAACAAAAAAGTTACAGAGGTTTAAAAAACAAAATACGACCACTCCAACATTTGTAAACAATGAGCTTTGGCCTTTAGCGACGTCAAATTGATTTTTTTAAACCTCTGTAACTTTTTTGTTTATGAATAAAAATATATACTGTAAAAAAGAAAATATCATGGAATTTAAAAAGCTTTTTTATCGTTACGAAAAAAATTTAACCTAATGCGCGGGGTCAAGGGGCGTGGCAAAAAAAAATAAAATTTTTTTTTGAATTCGTTTTTAAATTATCTTTGATTCTAGGGGGTGACCGGCACAACTTTTTTTATCGACCCACCCTAATGAGCACTTCATACAATTTTTTTTTACTCGGAGTATTGTTTTCAGAGGTTAAATAGATTTTCGACAGGGTTTTGGGTAAGCTTGAATTATTTAAAACAACTTTGTAAAAGACGGCTTATCCGAAAACTCAACTATAGCATGTTTAGAATCGATTTAAGCTCTTAAGATCCCCTCCCCCTGAGCAATAATAGTTGGGAGGTCTTGCCCGATCTTGCTCATCTTGGAACTTAACCTCCGCTTAGAGGATAGAAGTTTGCATACCAAAATTTAGGTCAATGACTCTTAAACTAGGGGGGGATGGGAGGTAGAACATCTTTAAATCGACTTAGAATTCGACGCTGAAGGATGAACTATTTTATAGTCAAAAATTGCTATATTTTTTATCTTTTTGTAATCATATAATGAATATGTTGAATTTAAAAAAAAAAAACAATTTATATATATCGTTGAAAGTCTCTTCTTTCCAAATTCGCTAAGAAACTTTTATAAGTTCGTAAAATTACGAAAAACCGGGTTTTTCCTGTAACTCAAGATTTTGCGGTTTTGTGAAATTTGAAAAACAGATTCTTGTAGAGCTCAGCAGCACCTACCATAAAAATAGAATAATTTTCCATGTATTGTTTTTTTTTATAGCTCTGTGTTATCCATAGAAATATGCGTGCGTCCGTAACTTGTGTCCGCAACGCACATTTAGATTGAAGTGGCAAAAGGTAAACTTTTTTAAGTGTGATGTAAGTTGTTTATAAAACCCCAAAATGTCATCTTTATTTTACAAAGGAGAATATCGTCCCCTTAATAAAACAATAGTGTATAATTTTTTTTGGAGTTTTGAGAAAATCGAGTTTAAAGTTTTCGTCAAATCGAATGTCTATGAAATTTTAGAATAACAAATTATATACTATTTTTTCCAATGACCTTTTGACGCACTTTGTGGAAGTAGATTTTGACGAAATTTTGACCAGGCATAGAATCAATGGTGGAGATTCTAAATATGCAATAAAAAAATAATGGTGTATGAGCACATACACTATTGTTATATTAAGGGGACGATATATTGATCACATAAGAAATTTCGCAAAATTTCACAAATTTTCGTAGACACCAAGTTGCTGTGGAAAATTGTGTGTGTCCGCAACGAACTTTGTGTTAGTCATAATTTTGAATACAACTTTTTAAGTAAAGTTTCATTAGAAGAACATTATAGTACTGTCCAAAATCAAAATTTTTTAATATGAACATAACTTCAAAATATTTTAACTTTTCGAGAAAACTTCAAAATAAGAAAAAAACAATGACAGTATCATTAGAAATTTATCTAAGGCTTCTTTTCCTATTCTTACTATTCTGATGCACCTGGGGTAAATGAACTACGTATAAGTACTTTATTTACTGTACTTCTAAAGAATAACACATTCACACAATCTCTAAACAGCTAAATTATATTTAAATCTATAAAAATATAAATACAAATTATATATCATTACAATTGTCTCAAAAATAACAAAATGAATGTATTGCAGTGTAGGCTTTTTATAACTCTCGTTTAAAAAAAATAAACTACCCCCCACCCACCTTTACTCTTCATCATCATTTGGCGTCGCAATATACTCTGCCTCTGGCTCTGGTATAACACAAGCGTCCAAAGGATTATATTGATTTAAATTAACCACCCGAGATTCATTGATATTCTGAACAGGACGAGCATTGCGTATAATTCTTGTTTTACCATCACCACTGAGTATCTGACGAAATTCATTTAACTGCCTTTCACTAATGGCCAACGGTTCGGGAAATATAAACCACTCAGCACCCTGATAACAAGGTGGTTCTGTCAACGATCCACCATAGCTATAGAAACCGGTGCGAAAGTGATGACACAAATAGGACAATGGAAAGGGAGGAATTTCAATTTTCGAACCAGGTCTCTGAATGCGATGTAAATTTTGTACTATAGGATCAAGAAAGGGATTACTCGATGAAATCTGTAAAAATTAGTATAAATTTTAAAATTTTCGTTTTTTATTTTTAATGTCATTCGCTTACATCAAAGAAATAGGCCACCACTAAAAGGTCATAGCTCGATGTACAATCACCACCAGGTCCGGTACGATGCATTGCCTGCAACTCCAAAGGAAACTTGCGATAATTGATCATATGTTCAGAACCTTCACTATTCAAGAGACTCCAACGGAAACACAATTCAACAAATGTATAACTGGCCAACAGATCAGCGCCACTTAAAGTGGGGGTATTGCCCGCAAAAGCGGCCCTGACGATAACTGGATAAAGAAAAGAAAAAAATATAGAATTGTTTGAAATCATAAACAAGATCGTTTAGCCTGACGTATACACCGATTGCAATTTTTTAAAAAGTTTTTTTTTTTTTTTGTATATTTCCTACCTGTATGACCATTATTTTCCATCATTATGCCACTGGGTAAATCGTCGTAGTGATTCCAAGTCAGCAACTCTCGTATAGGAAATCTTTGAACATAATCATCAATTACATTGATAGGTGACTGATTTGTATCGGAACACTGCCAAGTGTGAGGACCTTTAAGAATCAATAAATGTACACAGCCAACTTTTAGTCACAACATTTATTTCATTTAATGATGCTCATGATGATGCCAACTTACCTCTATCAGCTCCATAATCAAAGTGACTTTCTACACATTGCGTCAATGGTCCTCCATTAGCTGCCACTATGGGTATGGAGGATGCCAAATTTATGCCACAACTTCTCGATGCCATCGAGCTAAAGTCGCATATCAATTTGGCTGCTTCAATGTTGGTGATTAATACCAAAGTGATAAGTAGACTTAGTGCAAATATCACAATGGGATATTCCAAGGCTGTGGCTAGTGCATTATAAACGAAATGAAACATGAAGCTCAGCAAGGAGCACACAGAGCACTCGACCATATTTTAGAGAGGAATAGCAGTTTTTGTTGTATTGTTTACCGAAAAATATATGTTTTTGATTTTTAAAGAGAGAACTGATATTATTCAGTAGTAATGAAGTGGATGACAAATATTTCATTACGGATATTTTCAATTTGTCATGAATCATGATTCTAAATACGAATTCATGAGTGTTTTTGGGTTGAGTTGTATTGAGTTATATAAATATTGCGAATAAATGCAGGGAAAAATGTTTACTTTGGAATTTACTAGTTTTTTTCAGTTTTTATTTCACACAGAAAGTGAAAAATAAATGTAATTATTAAATTAAGTAACTAATTTTTGGATAAATAAACAAATTTAAAAGATACAATTTCATCTACTTCTTTACGTAATTACTGTATACACAATTTTACATCACAAATATTAATTTTATTATACATCATGTTAACATCTCTAATATGCCCTCATATGTTCATCATTACACATGATTATAATCATTTTACTTTACTTTTTGTGTTTGTGATGCATTTAGACAATGTCTCCGACAATCTTTATCTTTTATTATTAATGCAAATAAATTAATTTTTATCTTAAACGTAATTATTTTTATCTTTGCAGTCATTCTGCTCAGATTTTGTAAACTCAACACCTCGACATAAAATTGTATAATAGTCTGGAGGCTTATGAGACAAAAATCACATGCATTTTATTGTATCAATACAAATTTTTTTAAAAACAAAAAAATCACAACAGAGTAACAGTGTAATAAACAACGCGATAGTCGATTATAGCATTTAATTTGAATAAGAGGGCAAACACGTTTTATTAATTTAAAAATAAAGTATATGATCAAATGTGAAATGATATGGATTAAAGAAAGATGCAAAGTAGGATTCATGTGAATTTATAGGGCTGAGCTGTATGTATATAACTACATTAAACAATTACAAAAAGATTGGAACCATTTTTTATGATGTTTTTTTTTTTTTAAATTTTCGAAGTAAAAATTTATTTTGGGCAATTTTTAAGAATTATTTTCAAATTTGTATTTAAAAGTTATAAAATAACACTTATTTTGAATTTTTCCAATTAAAAATAAAATAAGAGTAATTTAGTTTTTTATAAATAAGTTTTGTTTCAGATTCCTGATGATGTCTTTCGAAGAAAGACGAAATATTGAAAAATAATAAAAATTTTAAACAAAATCACATTGACCTCGTGCCTGATTATTTAAAACTTGGGATATTATTATAAAATAAGAGTTATTTTTGATTTTTTAAACTAAAGTTACGAAATGTCAATTATTTTTGATTTTTACAATAAAAATAAGAAATTAGTTATTTTTTATTTTAAAAGTTACAAATAAGAATTATTCCGAAACTTTTATTTTTAAAAATCAAATATAAAAGTTAAAATTTAACATCTTTTGAACCAAGTGACGGATTACCTAAATTTAAAAAGATTCTTGATCTATGATTCAATACCTTTCATATGATACATCGCATGTCCTTCAAGGACGACGCAGTACAGTATGTAGTATTCACTTGCATAAATGGAATATTAGATATTGAATCATAGATCAAGAATCTTTATAAATTTTAGTAATCCGTCACTTGGTTTAAAAGATATTA
Organism: Muscina levida; assembly: GCA_964034835.1. Classification (NCBI taxonomy): domain Eukaryota; kingdom Metazoa; phylum Arthropoda; class Insecta; order Diptera; family Muscidae; genus Muscina; species Muscina levida. The sequence continues at coordinate 11,739,758 of OZ035882.1, read as the reverse complement.
AATTTTGACTTTTATTTTTCATTTTTAAAAATAGAAGTTAGGGAATAACTTCTTTGTAACTTTTAAAATAAAAATTAATTATTTTTTATTTTTATTTTAAAAATTAAAATAAATAATTATTAATTAGTTTTTATTTTAAAAATCAAAAATAACTGCTATTTCGTAACTTTCAAACAAAAATTACAATTTAATTTTTGTTTATAAAAGTTAAAAATAAGAATTAAAAATGAATTTTACTATATAAATCGCAGATAGAAGTTATTGGCTGATATAGCTTATTGCGAATACAATAAGAATTTTGGTGTATTCCATGTTACCTTAACATATTTATTTAGTTAAAATTTGCACTCATAACTTTTATTTACGGTCCCTGGTTATAATTCATAAATAGAAAATTTATTATTTAAAAAATGCTGTGATTGTCAAGCATATTAAGTTTTAAAACGTTTAGTAACAGGCAGACACTGAACGAACTTGATTTCAACTTAGAATGTCTATAAAAAAAAACAACGACGGGTGTCACCTAAGGAATTTGAGCTTTTACAAAATTATGACTTTCAGGTTAAATTCTGTAAAATTTTTCGTAGAAAATCCACAATTGTTGTCATGTATGCAATAGTTTATATTGTTTTTATTTGTGTTAAGTACTTACTGTTCGCAAAAAAAATAGTTTATCTTAAAAGAGAAAACTTTTTTTTTAAAGAAAAAGACGGGTGTGACCTAGTAAAATAAACTCTAAAAGTATGAAGAAATTAATGTTTTTATAGAGTTCAATTATATAACAAACCTAAATGTAAACATATAAGAACATGATAATACTTATATATAATACATATGTGACAAGTCATACATTTCAATGAGATGAGAAACAATAAAAAACTTGATTTTTTTTATTACTTCCAGATCTTATTGTGTAGTACATACTTAAGAAGCTCTATATTTAGTAAGGGAGACGAAATCTTCTGAACTTATGGTCCTAAATTTCTATCATCATTTTGATCTTCTTTCATTACTATTATTGCAGTTATTTACTGTTGTAACAAATATTTTATGATAAGAGAGGACTTGAATCATCAGTAAATATGTTATTAAAAATTCATAGAGCTGACTTGAAAAGGCTCAATAAAATTTGTAATTTGTATAATTTTTCAAAGCGATGACCAGGTCGTTAATTCAAATTTTTAGTCCTTTTATCATAAATAAAAATAACACAGTACAACACATGATTTTGGGACTGAATTCTGAGAACTGCACGTGAAAGTGGCCCCAAAAAGAAGAAGTTCTGTATCATTCGTTTTGTCAAGTTACGTGCCATAGTAATTTTATATCGATTTAAAGGTAGTAAGTATCGTATAGGAGAATTTGTCACGTTTTAGGTTCTTTAGTTTGACATAACATCAATACTATATGGTGGCGTATGATTATCTTAAGTAATATTCCACGTAAATCATACGCCACGGAATACAGTTTTATTGTAACTGCTACAAAATAAACCCAGTTCAAAATCATTTGATAAATGGAAAAGTGAAACTGTTGCTTATGTAGGGGGGAAACCATATATGGAAAGATTAAAGGAATTGTATTTCTTAATTTTGGTTCTCGAATTATGTCACACAAAAGAGCCTAACGTGACAATTTTCCCTATACGATACTTACTTACTTCAAATCGATATTAAATTATTATAGCATGTAACTTAACAAACCGAATGATGCAGAACTGCTTCTTTTTGGGGCTACTTTCACGTGTAGTTCTCAGAATTCAGTCCCAAATCAATGAGCTGAAAGTGTTGTACGGTGTATGCTGAGGTGCTGAGCGGATTTAGCAAAGACTCACACAAAAATCATAAGAGGGGATAAAAATACCGAAAACGGAATTAGTAGGTGGTTTAATTTTGAGATCTATGGCTTATTTGATTCGGAAAACGGAAAAACACTTTATATCCGTATAAAATATAATATAATATAATTTATTATATATTATTTAAGGGTTAACCGTTTACAATTTGGGCGAGTATAGGGAAAAAGTAACGACTGCGCAGGTTGGCTTAAAGTATGTAAATAAACAAAAAGATCGCTAAGAAGCGATCTCGATACCTTTTAGTACTTTTACATTTATACCTTATACATTTACACTATTTAAAGGGAGAGAGAGAGAGAGCTTTCATGGGTCTTAATTCATGGGCGCTTAAACAGTGTAAGATAAGCTTTGGACATTTTAATTGAATTAAATGTAAGTATTCGCCTTTACTAATACAAGACAGAAAATTTTTTTTTCAACTGTTTTTTTCGTTTGCTTGGGACCGGCAGTGGAATGGTGGTTAGAACACGCGACCACCATGCGAGAGATCCCAGGCTGAACTCCGGGCTCCAGTCATCTAAAAAATTATTAATTAAAAAAATAAATTTTTCTTTCATTGCCGGCCCCTTCGATGTTGTCGTCAGCAACTTCGCAGTATAAGTGTCTAATCAATCGGTATATTTCTATTTACTCATAACACTTTTATTATAAAACACTGTAAGACAAATTTAAACTTTTGACATCACCCATGATCAAACTGACCAGTTTCTGAAAATATAGCTCAAAAAAATATACGTATCTCCCAGTTTCTCTGGATCAGTTCATTTAAGTTTTTTACGAGCAATTCAATTTTTAGAGCGAAGTTCCCATACAAATACTCGAAACTGAATTCTTAATGTTCGCAGAAATCTGCGAGTTGTTAATAGATTTTGATGAATTTTTTGTTAATGTTTTTTTAATGGCCAGGACTGGGTTCTGACGAAGTCCAAATTTAAAATTGTGTCACAAATTTAATTTGTCACAAACTTATTTTGTCAACAGATTATTATGAACTTTTTTTTAATATTTTTCAAATTACCAGGAGTTACCAGGTAACGAATATTAAATTTGTCAAAAATTAAAATTGTCAAAAAAAATAAAATTGTTCAAATTGCCGCCTCTGGCCATTTGAAAAACACTAAAAAAAATTCATCAAAATCTGTTGACAACTCGCAGAGTTCTTTGAAAATTAAGAATTCACTTTCGAATACTTGTATGGGATATTCGCTCCAAAAATTGAATTGCTCGTAAAAAACTTAAACGAGCTGATCTAGAAAAACTGGGAGATACGTATATATTTTTTTGAGCTATATTTTCAGAATCTGGTCAGTTTTATCATGGTTGAAAAATCGTGTCGTACAGTGAAACATACACAGCCGAAACCTTATGCAAACAGAAGTTTTGTCTTTACGGAGATAACAGTTTATACTTATCAAGATAAATGGAATATAAAGAAATGTTAATGTAAGTCCTAGCATATAATGATGGAAATGAGAGTGTTCGTTATATGCTCACCAAACTTGGCAAATTTATAAAAATTACAAAAAAATATAATTTTTTACATTTGTCCATAATTATCGTTCTCTTGTACATATTAATTGACCGATTTTTATATAAAATATGGAATTATTTTTTTTCCTGTATACGGCCGTTTTACGTGGAATTGCCAATTTTTTAAAAAAAAACACATTGAAAAAAATTTTAATTACTTTTTTCATGATATGATAAACCGTATTATCCTATGGGTTCCATGTCATTTTTTTCTAATCATATGTGCAAAATAGCAAATTTCTTTGAAATTGAAAAAAAAACCTCCTAAACCACTTGTGAACATCTGATAAAAATCGCATTGTCTTATCATCAAAAAGAAGACATATCATATGAAGTTATCATTTGGAGAAAAGTAACTAAAGTAGTATGTAGTATGTGCACCAACTGCACTATATCACGTAGCTGATTTTGTCAATAAATTTTTAAGTTAAAAATAAGTGGGTTATATATATATCCTCAACTTCACAATTGTCATTGATCGATTTACTACGAGCATGGTGTGGACTTTATAACCAGATGTTAACATTTTTAATTATCTGCAATGGTATAAGCAAATCTATCGTAATGCATTGTCGTACGACCAATACCTATAAATTTTCCATCAATCAAATGGTCGTCCTCGCCAAATTCGCGCTATCAATGTCATTATCTGCATTTGTGTGCTAAAAATATTCTAGGATCATGATTTTGTTTTTTATTTTTGTTAAGCCATAAGTGACGAATTGTTTGTGTGTATTATTCTATTAATTTATATTGGGAAATGATGTATTGCTGTTATCACACCGTTACGGCGCGCAAACGATTCTTGTTAATATTTGATAATACTCCAATTAAGGGCATAAATTCCATTTTAATCGCACCTAATTGGTGGTATGACGGACAATCTTCTTCTGAATGAATGAGTGGTGGCCAGCAAACCAGCAAAAAACAACAACAAATTTGCACTTGACAAAACGACAAGTTTTTCATTTTCGTATGTACGTATGCACAGATATTAAAGGTGACGTGGATGAAGATATCTCACTCGATTTTAATATTAAGAATATGTGACGCTCTAATGTATAAAGAAAGTTAGCTTTTGTTATAGAAGTTTAGTAATTTTTGTGCATTTATCGGAATTGAAACAAGTTGCAATTACGTTTATTGCTATTAATGTGGGTGCTGGAGTTTTGTGCTAGTGTTGGACCACTAATGTTACGAAACGCTGTAGACAGACAGCTTCATCGTAAAACTAGAAGCAAAAGTAAGTTTGTTTTGGAAAAAAGATAATGTAAAAAAGAAATGAAAAAAAAACTTTTTTACTCTACATTGAAAAATTTTTTTTGTTATATATAGGTTTCTAAGATAAAAATTTAAAAAACGGAAACACCATTCTTAAATTTTTTCGCAAAGTAGCAATAAAACTGATTTTTGTTTTGATATTAAATAAAAAAACTTAAAAAAATAATTAACTAAAAATTTAAAAAAGTAATTAACTAAAAATTTAAAAAATAATAATTAACTAAATAATAACTTAAAAACTAATAAAAAATTTAAAAAAAAAATTAAAAAAAATTTTATGAAATATTTTAAAATTATAAAATAAAAAAAAAATTTAAATTGTAATAAACCCCAAGAGCTTAAATAAAATTATAAAATATATTTTAAAAAAATTCAAATTTAACTTTTTTTTTTAGAAAAGCAGTTAATATTATTCACGAATTTCGTGGAATTTTTGTAAGTTTTATCAGTCTAGAAATTTCAGTCAGGTAACCTGACAGTTAAATACCATCAACCTATGAATGATAATGTTTAACTCATGAGTCATTAAATTAACCGGTTTTAAAATGAAATTACTTATACATTATTATTTTCCTGCCTGTGGAACGTAAACGGTTGAAGATGGGAAATTCCACGTAAAACGGCCCAATGCAGGAAAAAATATAATTCCATATTTTAAATAAAAATTGGTCAATTAATATGTACAAGAGAACGACAATAAGTCCTAGTGCGTGACAATGAATTGACCATTAATATCAACAATAAAAAATCTTTTCTAATCGTTTTGCCAAAGTATCGAATGATACACTAATACAAAAGGGGAAAAAAAAATTTTTTTTTTTTAATTTTTCTCAATTTGGCAACAGTTAGAAATGGGCATATAACGAACACTCTCATCTCCATCTTTTTACGCTAGGACTTACATATTCCATTTGTCTTGATAAGTGAAAACTGTTATCTCCGAAAAGACAAAACTTCTGTTTGCTTTCTCATAAGGTTTCGGCTTTGTATGTTTTATAATAAAAGTTTTATTAATAATATAAATACATATACGAATTTGAGCAGAAATCAAGTTCTTCCAGTTTCTACCTGTTACGTTTTTAAACTTAACATTCTTGATAATCACAGTTTTTTTTAATAATGAATTTTCTATTTATGAATTATAACAAAAAATTTGAGTAACATGGTCACACCCGTCCCAATGAAATGGCCCTATCTATATACAGTACGAGCTCGATTTTCGCAACTACCGATTATAGAAACACCCCGATTTGCGCAACCGCTTTTTTTTTTACAAATGAGCGCAACTTTTCAATGTATTTGCAGAAATTATATGTTTTTTTTATTTGCATGCAATGTTCCGCCATTGTTCAATGTGAGTGAGCAAATGACTGTTATAGTACAGTTTTTTTTAGTGACGTAAGTCATTTTGCACAAAGTAAAATAACAATTTTCAATAGAGGTTCGGTAAGCGCAACAATCTCGGTAACTGCAACCGGCTTGGGCTGCTATCGGTTGCGAAAATCGAGCTCGTACTGTATAAAAATTTTGGTTTACATGTTTACGGCACCAAAATGATAAGGTTGTCATATTAAATTTTTGGACTGCACTCCCTGTCATCTTGTTCAATGCAGTCGGCTTAGCAAAGAAAACAGCTAAATGCACAAAACCTACAAGGTTTAATTTTAAGTCCGTTCATGCTAAAAAACACGGGACTAAAATCCGAAACGTAATCTGCTTTGTTGACTAGTGTCAAAGAATATATTAATGAAAGAATAAACTGAATGTTTGAAAACAATTTTTTTTTTTGCTATGGTGGCATCATATGACTAATGATATTTTAATCATAGTATCAGTCAACATTTACCTTTTATAGAAAATAAAAAAAGAGATTAAAAAAAAAATTCGAAACTAATTTCGTGTCTTGGTCTCTGGATCACAAGACAGCTGCTTATCTTATTTATAAGTGGTTTGGTCTTTATTTAGCACAATCACAGCAGAGAATTAGTTTAAACATGCACTCACACTCTATTATGTCAATAAACACCACTTGTTGTTGACAATGTTAAAATAACAGAATAAAACAACAGAAAAATCACACAACGTTAATTGGTTATTGCAGTATAATGCGTGCATGCTTATGTAAATGTGTACATAAGTACGTAAAAGTCCGTGAAGATAAATTCGTATTTAACTAGCAAAGACACAAACCACATTTGGTACTAGAGCACTGTTAATGCATTTAACAGAGCTCTGTTAACCGGCAAATTTGGTGGTGATTTTTTAAAAAACGTGATGTGCCTAAACGAAGAATTCTTCGTCGATCGGACTTATGTCACGTGATAGTGTTTTGATAGTACTTTCGATCTATATTATCAAAATATTCAGAAAGACCTTCTGAAATAGAAATTTTTCAACATTTTTTCAAAGTCCGCGCATAACAGTTTGGCCCACTGTGCCCAAACGAAGAATTCTTCGTCGATCGGACTTATGTCACGTGATAGTGTTTTGATAGTACTTTCGATCTATATTATCAAAATATTCAGAAAGACCTTCTGAAATAGAAATTTTTCAACATTTTTTCAAAGGCCGTGCATAACAGTTTGGCCCACTGTGCCTAAACGAAGAATTCTTCGTCGATCGGACTTATGTCACGTGATAGTGCTTTGATAGTACTTTCGATCTATATTATCAAAATATTCAGAAAGACCTTCTGAAATAGAAATTTTTCAACATTTTTTCAAAGTCCGTGCGTAACAGTTTGGCCCACTGTGCCTAACCAAAGAATTCTTCGTCGATCGGACTTATGTCACGTGATAGTGTTTTGATAGTACTTTCGATCTATATTATCAAAATATTCAGAAAGACCTTCTGAAATAGAAATTTTTCAGCTTTTTTTTCAAAGTCCGTGCATAACAGTTTGGCCCACTGTGCCTAACCGAAGAATTCTTCGTCGATCGGACTTATGTCAAGTGATAGTGTTTTGATAGTACTTTCGATCTATATTATCAAAATATTCAGAAAGACCTTCTGAAATAGAAATTTTTCAACTTTTTTTCCAAGTCCGTGCATAACAGTTTGGCCCACTGTGCCTAAACGAAGAATTCTTCGTCGATCGGACTTATGTCACGTGATAACGTTTTGATAGTACTTTCGATCTATATTATCAAAATATTCAGAAAGACCTTCTGAAATAGAAATTTTTCAGCTTTTTTTTCAAAGTCCGTGCATAACAGTTTGGCCCACTGTGCCTCACCGAAGAATTCTTCGTCGATCGGACTTATGTCACGTGATAGTGTTTTGATAGTACTTTCGATCTATATTATCAAAATATTCAGAAAGACCTTCTGAAATAGAAATTTTTCAACTTTTTTTTCAAAGTCCGCGCATAACAGTTTGGCCCACTGTGCCCAAACGAAGAATTCTTCGTCGATCGGACTTATGTCACGTGATAGTGTTTTGATAGTACTTTCGATCTATATTATCAAAATATTCAGAAAGACCTTCTGAAATAGAAATTTTTCAAGTTTTTTTCAAATTCCGTTCGTAACAGTTTGGCCCACTGTGCCTAAACGAAGAATTCTTCGTCTATCGGACTTATGTCACGTGATAGTGTTTTGATAGTACTTTCGATCTTTATTATCAAAATATTCAGAAAAACCTTCTGAAATAGAAATTTTTCAACTTTTTTTCAAAGTCCGTGCATAACAGTTTGGCCCACTGTGCCTAAACGAAGAATTCTTCGTCGATCGGACTTATGTCACGTGATAGTGCTACGAAAGTACTTTCGATCTATATTATCAAAATATTCAGAAAGACCTTCTGAAATAGAAATTTTTCAACTTTTTTTTCAAAGTCCGTGCATAACATTTGGCCCACTGTGCCTAAACGAAGAATTCTTCGTCGATCGGACTTATGTCACGTGATAGTGTTTTGATAGTACTTTCGATCTATATTATCAAAATATTCAGAAAGACCTTCTGAAATAGAAATTTTTCAACTTTTTTTTCAAAGTCCGTGCATAACAGTTTGGCCCACTGTGTCTAAACGAAGAATTCTTCGTCGATCGGACTTATGTCACGTGATAGTGCTACGAAAGTACTTTCGATCTATATTATCAAAATATTCAGAAAGACCTTCTGAAATAGAAATTTTTCAACTTTTTTTTCAAAGTCCGTGCATAACAGTTTGGCCCACTGTGCCTAAACGAAGAATTCTTCGTCGATCGGACTTATGTCACGTGATAACGTTTTGATAGTACTTTCGATCTATATTATCAAAATATTCAGAAAGACCTTCTGAAATAGAAATTTTTCAACTTTTTTTTCAAAGTCCGTGCATAACATTTGGCCCACTGTGCCTAAACGAAGAATTCTTCGTCGATCGGAATTATGTCACGTAATAGTGTTTTGATAGTACTTTCGATCTATATTATCAAAATATTCAGAAAGACCTTCTGAAATAGAAATTTTTCAACTTTTTTTCAATGTCCGTGCATAACAGTTTGGCCCACTGTGCCTAAACGAAGAATTCTTCGTCGATCGGACTTATGTCACGTGATAACGTTTTGATAGTACTTTCGATCTATATTATCAAAATATTCAGAAAGACCTTCTGAAATAGAAATTTTTCAACTTTTTTTCAAAGTCCGTGCATAACAGTTTGGCCCACTGTGCCTAAACGAAGAATTCTTCGTCGATCGGACTTATGTCACGTGATAGTGCTACGAAAGTACTTTTGATCTATATTATCAAAATATTCAGAAAGACCTTCTGAAATAGAAATTTTTCAACTTTTATTCAAAGTCCGTGCGTAACAGTTTGGCCCACTGTGCCTAAACGAAGAATTCTTCGTCGATCGGACTTATGTCACGTGATAGTGTTTTGATAGTACTTTCGATCTATATTATCAAAATATTCAGAAAGACCTTCTGAAATATAAATTTTTCAACTTTTATTCAAAGTCCGTGCAAAACAGTTTGGCCCACTGTGCCTAAACGAAGAATTCTTCGTCGATCGGACTTATGTCACGTGATAGTGTTTTGATAGTACTTTCGATCTATATTATCAAAATATTCAGAAAGACCTTCTGAAATAGAAATTTTTAAACTTTTTTTCAAAGTCCGTGCATAACAGTTTGGCCCACTGTGCCTAAACGAAGAATTCTTCGTCGATCGGACTTATGTCACGTGATAGTGCTACGAAAGTACTTTTGATCTATATTATCAAAATATTCAGAAAGACCTTCTGAAATAGAAATTTTTCAACTTTTTTTCAATGTCCGTGCATAACAGTTTGGCCCACTGTGCCTAAACGAAGAATTCTTCGTCGATCGGACTTATGTCACGTGATAACGTTTTGATAGTACTTTCGATCTATATTATCAAAATATTCAGAAAGACCTTCTGAAATAGAAATTTTTCAACTTTTTTTCAAAGTCCGCGCATAACAGTTTGGCCCACTGTGCCCAAACGAAGAATTCTTCGTCGATCGGACTTATGTCACGTGATAGTGTTTTGATAGTACTTTCGATCTATATTATCAAAATATTCAGAAAGACCTTCTGAAATAGAAATTTTTCAACTTTTTTTCAAAGTCCGTGCGTAACAGTTTGGCCCACTGTGCCTAATAGAAGAATTCTTCGTCGATCGGACTAATGTCACGTGATAGTGTTTTGATAGTACTTTCGATCTATATTATCAAAATATTCAGAAAGACCTTCTGAAATAAAAATTTTCCAAATTGTGAATATTGTCATTATTTATTTCTTAATTCAAAAATATATATTTAGCCGGTTTATAATAATTGTTAAACTATTTTTTTATTTAATTCGGTCGATTGTTTAAAAAAAACTTTTTTTAAAAGAAAGGTCGAATATTTCTTGTTAAATATCTCGTTGAGTTGAACCCTTGTCTTCATAAACTTCATATCTTTGCCGTTACAATATTTAATGATGTTCTTGTTTCTTTTGCAAATAACTTGCAGTGTTTATGAAACGTGGGTTCAAATCCTGCAGCTGGTGGATGTGTTCGGTTGTATTTTTAATGCTTAGGTGAAAAATATATATGCCTACTTACCAAAAAAAAAACTTTCATAAGCCTTGATTATAAAAAATAAGTTTTTTTTTTAAAAAAATCAAATATTTGCTATAAGTTCAAATCATACAAAACACCTTCTGTCATTTTTAAAATAAAATTTTTACTGTTCGTAATATTTCTATCCCAAAAAACTAGTCAGCAACTATAGTTGCAAACTGGGTAGGAAAGGCAACACGACTTGTAATAGCCATTATTTATAATCATTTTATGCTTTGTACAATTAAAAATGTTTCGGAATTAATGAATTAGAATATATGAAACTGATATTGAAATTCATATTTATTACTTCTTTATCCTGTTTTGTTAATTACATCTTTAAATGTAAAATATATTAATATATAACTTATTAAAAATGTAAATGTACATATTTTATAAATGTATAAAGGTATAATATACCTTTTAAAAAATAAAATACCTTTTTTTACTAAAATTATGAAATTTTTTATTCTGAAGACAATTTGTGATTAATTAGGTACTAAACTGAGAGCGGTATAAATCGGATCGAAACAACTATTTTAAAATTTTAAGAAAAAGTATAATATTTTTGTTAACTTAAGTTAAGACTGCCTATTTTTGGCGTTTTTGTTGATATTACTCCATAGATTATTAAAAATATTTTTTTGGTTTCAAAGCAAATATATTTTTCTTTTAAACATTTAAAAAAAAAAAGAAAAAATCCACCAGCCGCAGGATTTGAACCCACGTTTCATAAAAACTGCCAATTATTTGCAAAAGAAACTAGAACAACATTAAATATTGTAAAGGCGGTTACAGTTTATGAAGACAAGGGTTCAACTCCCAGGATAGACAAGATATTTTTTGTACATTAAATTTACAACTTACAGCAAATATTTGATTTTTTAAAAAAAAAAAACTTATTTTTTATAATCAAGGCTTATGAAAGTTCTTTTTTTGGTAAGTAGGCATATATATATTTTTCACCTAAGCATTAAAAATACAACCGAACACATCCACCAGCTGCAGGATTTGAACCCACGTTTCATAAACACTGCAAGTTATTTGCAAAAGAAACAAGAACATCATTAAATATTGTAACGGCAAAGATATGAAGTTTATGAAGACAAGGGTTCAACTCAACGAGATATTTAACAAGAAATATTCGACCTTTCTTTTAAAAAAAGTTTTTTTAAACAATCGACCGAATTAAATAAAAAAATAGTTTAACAATTATTATAAACCGGCTAAATATATATTTTTGAATTAAGAAATAAATAATGACAATATTCACAATTTGGAAAATTTTTATTTCAGAAGGTCTTTCTGAATATTTTGATAATATAGATCGAAAGTACTATCAAAACACTATCACGTGACATAAGTCCGATCGACGAAGAATTCTTCGTTTAGGCACAGTGGGCCAAATGTTATGCACGGACTTTGAAAAAAAAGTTGAAAAATTTCTATTTCAGAAGGTCTTTCTGAATATTTTGATAATATAGATCAAAAGTACTTTCATAGCACTATCACGTGACATAAGTCCGATCGACGAAGAATTCTTCGTTTAGGCACAGTGGGCCAAACTGTTATGCACGGACTTTGAAAAAAAGTTGAAAAATTTCTATTTCAGAAGGTCTTTCTGAATATTTTGATAATATAGATCGAAAGTACTATCAAAACACTATCACGTGACATAAGTCCGATCGACGAAGAATTCTTCGTTTAGGCACAGTGGGCCAAATGTTATGCACGGACTTTGAAAAAAAAGTTGAAAAATTTCTATTTCAGAAGGTCTTTCTGAATATTTTGATAATATAGATCGAAAGTACTTTCGTAGCACTATCACGTGACATAAGTCCGATCGACGAAGAATTCTTCGTTTAGGCACAGTGGGCCAAACTGTTATGCACGGACTTTGAAAAAAAGTTGAAAAATTTCTATTTCAGAAGGTTTTTCTGAATATTTTGATAATAAAGATCGAAAGTACTATCAAAACACTATCACGTGACATAAGTCCGATCGACGAAGAATTCTTCGTTTAGGCACAGTGGGCCAAACTGTTACGAACGGAATTTGAAAAAAACTTGAAAAATTTCTATTTCAGAAGGTCTTTCTGAATATTTTGATAATATAGATCGAAAGTACTATCAAAACACTATCACGTGACATAAGTCCGATCGACGAAGAATTCTTCGTTTGGGCACAGTGGGCCAAACTGTTATGCGCGGACTTTGAAAAAAAAGTTGAAAAATTTCTATTTCAGAAGGTCTTTCTGAATATTTTGATAATATAGATCGAAAGTACTATCAAAACACTATCACGTGACATAAGTCCGATCGACGAAGAATTCTTCGGTGAGGCACAGTGGGCCAAACTGTTATGCACGGACTTTGAAAAAAAAGCTGAAAAATTTCTATTTCAGAAGGTCTTTCTGAATATTTTGATAATATAGATCGAAAGTACTATCAAAACGTTATCACGTGACATAAGTCCGATCGACGAAGAATTCTTCGTTTAGGCACAGTGGGCCAAACTGTTATGCACGGACTTGGAAAAAAAGTTGAAAAATTTCTATTTCAGAAGGTCTTTCTGAATATTTTGATAATATAGATCGAAAGTACTATCAAAACACTATCACTTGACATAAGTCCGATCGACGAAGAATTCTTCGGTTAGGCACAGTGGGCCAAACTGTTATGCACGGACTTTGAAAAAAAAGCTGAAAAATTTCTATTTCAGAAGGTCTTTCTGAATATTTTGATAATATAGATCGAAAGTACTATCAAAACACTATCACGTGACATAAGTCCGATCGACGAAGAATTCTTTGGTTAGGCACAGTGGGCCAAACTGTTACGCACGGACTTTGAAAAAATGTTGAAAAATTTCTATTTCAGAAGGTCTTTCTGAATATTTTGATAATATAGATCGAAAGTACTATCAAAGCACTATCACGTGACATAAGTCCGATCGACGAAGAATTCTTCGTTTAGGCACAGTGGGCCAAACTGTTATGCACGGCCTTTGAAAAAATGTTGAAAAATTTCTATTTCAGAAGGTCTTTCTGAATATTTTGATAATATAGATCGAAAGTACTATCAAAACACTATCACGTGACATAAGTCCGATCGACGAAGAATTCTTCGTTTGGGCACAGTGGGCCAAACTGTTATGCGCGGACTTTGAAAAAATGTTGAAAAATTTCTATTTCAGAAGGTCTTTCTGAATATTTTGATAATATAGATCGAAAGTACTATCAAAACACTATCACGTGACATAAGTCCGATCGACGAAGAATTCTTCGTTTAGGCACATCACGTTTTTTAAAAAATCACCACCAAATTTGCCGGTTAACAGAGCTCTGTTAAATGCATTAACAGTGCTCTAGTACCAAATGTGGTTTGTGTCTTTGCTAGTTAAATACGAATTTATCTTCACGGACTCAGTACGTAATCCATTAAACTGTTAAATAAAAAAATCTTGGAAATGATTTCACCTTCAGAAGAAAACGGTGAGTTGTTTTTTAACGCTGTATCTCTATTTTAAACACAGTAATTACTTTTTGAGTGAATTTGTTGTATTAGTTGCTGTTTTCTGAAAAAAAAAAAAAAAAATTCTAGACATTTGTTTTGTTCCATCGCACAAGTACCTGCTATGTACGGCTAGCATTTGATAACAATATTTGCCAGTGTAGATCTTTGTTATTCCCTTGGTTATTTTATCTCTTGCCGGGTCTACTTTCAATACTCAAAACCCATGTGTGTTTGCGTGTGCATGATTGCTTCATTGCTCTCTCGTAATCTCATACTCTCTCCCCAACAAGTTGTTTGCTGATATCTGTTTTGTTTGTTTCCCTTTATTTTCTGCTCACTTTTTAATATTCTGCTCATTTATTTGCAAACCATCAAACCGTAAACATCTGGAAGTAACCAGTCTGATAAATTTAACAGAAAATAAATACGAAACGTAAACCGCAAAATTCACGTGATCATTACGAACAACAAAAATTTAATAAATTGTTAACGGCTCAAGCCAAGTAATTAAAGTGTTTTCAATTCTATAATAGAACGAAAAAGTAGTGGGAGCATATAATTGCAAAAGTTTTCTATAGCAGAGTGTTTGTGCGTGTGTTCGTGTGTTATAATTTGTATCGTCTTTGTTCTAATGCCGCCCATTAATCTACAAGATAAAAGTAATAATTGTTTAAATCAAATTTAATCTAATTACTAAATAATTCCATTTGAAATCATTCTTTATTGCTGCTCTATCTATATTGTAGGAGGGGTTTCAAGAAAGTGATAAATACATAAATAGTGAAGAGTCAACAATCGTTTCAATTGAAAAATCAATAAAACAAAAAGTTTACCAAACGATTTGTTGCACTTTTATGAATTTTTAATTTGTGTTACTTGTAAATTGTTGATATCAACCAACCACCTGCACAACTAAACCAACAACAACTACAATGCCAAAATTCGATTCATTGACAAGTAATAGTTTTGGTGTTAATAATGTTAATATGTCTGTGGGGTGCCGATTTAAAGCATGTGTGTGCTAAAGGGGACAGTGGTTTGAAAGCCCAAAAATTTTGGAAAAAAAAAGAGAAATGATTTAAAAATTTCCAAAAAAATATTAGACAGGGTTCTAATAATGATTAAAAAAGCAAAATTAATGAAAAAATTCAGGAATGCGTTTAATTTTTCCCAAGTGCAAAATAGCGATGGATTCAGATTCTATTGGCATAGGATTTTTCAAATATAATATATATCTTTAATATGTTTGCCTAAAAATTTTTTAAATGGTCGGCAAGAAAGGACTAAAATAATGCTGAATTTGTTGAGATTTTTGTTTAGGTATCCTGTTAGATCCCGCAAGTCTTGCGACTGATATGAAAACTTTTTGACCTTATTTAATAAGTTCAATAAAGTTTTGCCGCGGAAAACCGCGGATGGCCAAAAACCCGTTAATTAAAATTCATACCTTAAAAATCAAAATTTGTGATTTTTTTTCATATTCTCGCTAATTCTCGATAATAACGTCATTCGAAAATTGCAACAACATTAATCATTTTTTCTTATGACCCGTTAACCAGGAAGTAATAGGAAATCCTAAGCAAAAAAATGATAATTTGGGAGAGATAACAAAAACAAATACTTTACTATAATACGTCTGTCCGATTTCATTTGGAAGCCTTTGCTACTGGAGTATTTGTCATTAAATTGTTTTTGTTGTCACAGAGCAACTGCACACCTATACGTAAAATTGTATCCTTGGCACCCAATAATACCTACACTACATAAAGTACTCATACAAGGATCAGAAATAATAAAAAATGCTTTATCTGTCTGAAGAGGCAGCAGAAGCTCGAAACAAACATTTTCGAAATGAAAATATAACTATTTTTACTATAAAAATCAATTGCTTATGTTTCAAACGTTACTCTTAGCTTAATAAACAATTAAAATATTTTTGGCCGCCCAGATCATCAAAATACTTCTATGTGCAGCGGTGCAATTATTTTTTCCGAACTACGTCTATAAGGAAACTTTTACAGTATTTACAGCATTCATATTATGCTTCACTTGTTAAATCGATTAACTTCATTTAACAAAAACCTATAGAACAAGTAACCTGTAGAACAAGTGCAAAAATCTAAAATTTCATGTGCTCTAAAGAATATTACAATCAGATTTTTGGTTCAGGAGATGTAGCCCTTAAAACTTGACAGATTTTCAGTGTTTTAGTTTTCAGATACAGTACCCCGAAAACTAGGTAACGGATCGTCATTCTTTTTGATTCTATTATTATATCTATTTATTCAGATAAGAATAAAAAAAATACTTTTTGCTTTGTGTTTGTTCAGGTAAATCAATATTTACTAACAATCCATTTTTTCAAAATATCTACATCAAAGCAAAATCAGAAAAAAACTATATTTGCCATATTTTCAAAATAATTTCTTTGATTATTCCTTTAGCTAATGGAAAAATTAAATTTCCAGCTGCCAGTATTTGCTACTTTTTTCAACAGGTAAAATATTAAATGAAATATTTTTGGGCAATTTATGATATATAACCGTACTCGGGCGGGTACTCAAATGAAAGATATTTTTCGCCGGGTCTTAAAAAATACAGCATTGAATTTGTCTCGAAAATATCTTCCATTTGAGTACCCGCATCATAGGGGTCATCATAGAACTCAAGGGGCCCCTTTTTTACCGCTAAAACACCAACTATGACCTTAATTTTCGCGGTTTACTGCGCATTTAGGAGAGCGGGGCATTTTTTTTTAAGGCTACCGCCCTATATTCTGCACTTTTGCCCATAAAAATCACGAATTTTAAAACATATTTTAAATTACTTCTTAAAACAAAGGTAGTCACTTTAAAGGCGTAGAACCAATTTCAATATTTTTAATATTTAATATTTTTAACTATCTCATTTGGTTCGAAAAGTATGATTTTTAGTTAGTTTTTATTATTGGCGAATTTTTTGTTAACAATAAAAATATGGGATGTACTGTATGAGTGAATTTAAATTCAAGTTTTATAAAATCAAAAAGTGAAGTAATCAATTTGGCAAGTGATGAATCCATATGGCGGCCTTAAGACCCGACATCCGAGACAAACTACAAAACGCAGAGTGTGTGCATTCATATGAAAGGGAATATATCTATAAAACGAGTTAAAAAGTCTATACTTTTTTCTAATTGACTGATTTTGGATCCCTCGAGTCGTGTGCTCTATACGCCATTGTGATAGTTTGAGTTAATGAATCTCTCTTGTGTTACTGATGTTAAATTTTTCAAATCTGTAATGCTTTTGCTGTTTCGTATCCAATTTGCTCTATAGGACTTTCAAACATCGATTTACTCAGAATTTGTTTTTGGCACATAGAGCACATGATTCCCCGGACGACGATATTAGTAGGTCAGTCCGTATTTAAATTTTTCGCTTTTACGAATTCTTGATTTTTTTCTTTCTTTTTTTCAAAATTTGTTTACCCCTGCCCCTTGTCTTAAAATTTCGATTTTTACGCTCTATAACATACGGCCCGTACATTGGCTAATTATATAGTGCAACAGCCAATCTTGGGTGTGCGATATTCCAAGTCAGGGTGTGGGTACCAGGTCAGTATAGTAAAATCGCCAAAGAATTTGGCCATCACAGGCCAAACGAATGTGGGCGGCGTGGCGCCTCTGCCCTTTTAT